>WEKX01005767.1:48477-95275 GCA_013390025.1 Pitta sordida | reverse complement strand
TCTCCCCCCCCCCCCCTTTTCTTCTTATCGTTCTTTTCTTTTCAGAAAGTGGGAGGTTTAAGTAAAATAGATAGCTGTACAAAGGAAAAAATGGAGGAAGATTATTTCCTTTAGGAAGGGTGAGAAACAGCTAATCTGAAAAAAAAAAATTAAGAAATTACTTTCAGTCTAGTTCCTACAAGTAAGGTCTAAACTGCACACAGTTCAAAGGGTCTCTTCGTGTTACTGTTACTAGTGGCACACAAACATTGGGCCAGAGGCCTCATTCCTCAACTGCGCTAATGAAGCATCAGCTATCCAGAGACTGTGCTGCAATAAGCACACTGGAACCCACTTGCAAGAAGACAAGACGAAGAGAGTCACACTATGGTAAAAATACTGGCAGTCTGTGATTGCATGATTGACAGCGACAGAAAATATCCCAGGTCTCTCACTATATTTGGATCTCTCGATTCCCAGGATGACTTTCTGTAATATGTATTGCCCTCAACTATTCATAGCATGCTTTGAATATGCTGTATGGCCTACACTATGCTGGCATTTCAGTACAAGGCTTTTGGAACTTCCATAGAGTAACACAAGAGTAACTTTCTTTTATGGCTGCATCCCTCATTAGACAATTTCTCACGCATCTCCATTTGTCATCCATTTTCTTCTCCCTTTATTCATATTTTCAAGGCAGAGAGCACAAGGAATTACATGGTATAATATGGCAGTTCCTTCACTGACTAAGGGAGTCTAACACATTTTATTCTACTAAAGGGAAATGTCTTCTCTACCTTCTCATTTCAAAAGGTACAACCTGACAACAAGCATTTTTCAGCCAGTTCTTGGCAGAGCTACTTTAAACACTACAAAGTCATTCTGCTTGCCAATTCATCTACCAAACTCATCTACTTTCTTTTCAATAGGAATGACCCTCACTGCAGTACATTTCAAAATGTAATAGTTGCCAGACTGCCTGTATTTGCCAAACACTTCACTTCAAGCAAGCAGAGGATGCAAAAATATTTTTATTGACGATCACGTTTCTGTCTGATGGAAGGCTAAAAGCTTAAATAAAAAGCCTCCTTGAAGTGAAGGTCAGCAGAATCAGATACTCAGAATTCAAGGTTTATTTGCTATATGAAGGTTACTGAAGGAAGCCATGAGACACTACTTTGCAGAATGTGACTAATGCAGGAAGGCCAGCATCGCAATTGCAGCAACAGATTTTTATAGAGGGTGGCTGAACTATTTAGAATGTCAAGACAGAATCAATTTAACTGTTCAGCGTCCAAACAATTGTAAGGAGCAACCCTGAGCCAGATTGCTTGCTAATTGTGAGCTAACATAGAACCTCAGCAGAGGACCCAGGCAAACAGATCTTTACTACCACTAGAGAAACTAATGGGCGCGTTGGTACTGACTGAGGAAATACCTTCCTTATGCCAGGCTGGCATTTAAAAGCAAATGTATTTTTGAAAAATTATAAAATACAAATAACTGTGTAAGAACTACAAGCATGAGCTCAATAAACACTGTACTCAAAGGTTTCCTTCAAACACCTCACACATTGAAAAAAATTTAAAAGTTACACATTTAATTCTGTTCTGAAAACATTCCAGAACCATCAACTGTACACAAGTCAGATTTTTCACAAACCCTGGCTAGTGCTGTGCATAACTGGTGGACTTTCACCTGGAATAGCAAACATAAATAACAATGCTGTGCTTCAAGATGTCCCAGGACTTAGTTAGAAATTAAATAATACATCACCTTCCTCAAGGAGAAATCATGCAGCTAGAACTCCACGAAATGTTTGAACTACAGAGTAACTACAGACATCTCTACAGTATTATTGTTATTGACAAAACTTCCACAACAGGGACACAACCTAATAAACCAGAAGGATCAATTATTTCTGCACTACATTTGTTACCATCTTGGTTCTCCAAGCCCTCTAAGTAATTTCCTTTGGTGTAATCCAAAGAGTCCTTGGAAAAGTGTGTTTGACTTTATCAGACTTCCAGAAATTTCTGTGAGCAAAGATCAGGCACTGATCAGTATATTCTGTAGTCTGTATATGCTTACATTGCTTACATTAAGTACCACTTTCTCTTCTCAGCAACACTTCTATGTAAAAACTTATCTTTTGATGATATGGGATCATTTCAGCATCCCAGGAGAGCAGCATGCCCTTCTCCCCCCCCAAACCTCCCACTGCTTGCATCTTGAATTTGATCAACATACCAATAAACATAGAGCAGACCACCTTCCACACTTCAGATCTCACCACTGCAACATCCACCCAGCACATACAGCAAAACAATATAACTGGAAAGACTGGAAATAGGAGGCAAGTTGAACAACACAAGCACAATGAATCCTTGCAGACACTCTTCTGAATGCCATAAAACTGCAGCAGCTGTTTCTGCTCTTTGTAAATCCTGGAGGGAGAATCTCACACCACCATAACAAGACATTAGGTTATCCTATATCTTTAATCAAGGCATTAAATTTACTTTTCCTTAACCAGTAAGTTGAAGAGGGTATTTAGTGATCAAAGTATGAATGTAATTTGACTCATCTCAAATTACACACTTAGATCCTATGAGTAACCCAGTAAATATGATCAACTTTTTCCAATTTACCACAAGAAATCTTTCATTAGAATCAAAACAATAATGAAGCAAGTGGCAAAACATTTTTGCCAAATTTTACCCAGCTTAAACTACCATTCTACTTATATTGATATATAAATGAAATAATTGATCATCATCTTAACAATACCTAAGATTTATATTGATTGTGCCATTTAAAGAGACAAAAATCCGCCAACTTAATTCTTACAGTGAACATAAAGAAAGAGTAATTACAGAACTACTGGATGGAAAACAATCACAGCATTTTAGTTAAAGAAGCTGAGAGTAAGTAGTATAATGTACTCATCTGTTGTCTGTCATAATGAAGACAGTAATTTGTGCCAATACCATTTAAGTATCTTAAATCATGTGGAATGCATGGTAAACTTAACAGTGGCATTGCAAACATTTAAAAAGCTACAATTTTGTTAGGAATAGGAGTTCAGGACTAGGATGGCAACAACAAGGTGCGATTAAACTGAGACACTTCACTTTCAAAATTTCCAGGAGGGGCACAGGGGCAGGAGAGGGGGTGATGTTTCCTTGGAAACTAGTCTACATGTATAGCTGCACTGTTTAATATGGATTAGATGGCACAGTTACTACAGAGCAAATATAATTATTATTCTTTAAACTGAACAAATCTAGAATACAAACACTTGCAATCTCTAAGAAACATAAAAGGATTCTCAACAGGAAAGCTCGAACAGCAAGAGTGCACAACCAGAGCAGAAGAGAACAGATACTATTGTCCAGGCTGTGAAAGTAATGAAAATAAATACCATGTGCATCCTTCTGCATGATGAATGACTGCCACAAGCACAGTTCAATCTTTTATTTGCTTGGTCTCCCTACAGTCATAATTAGTAGGATATGTTTCAACTGGCATAGGTCTTCGAAACAGGCTGCCTTTCAGGAGAGCAAACTCTAATTCAAAGTGATTTTTTATAACGAATACATATCTTATAAGGGCCACACACAAGACACTTACCAAGAAGCAAAATTTAAGTGGGAAAAAATGTTTATTAAAATCTTATCCAATCATCATGTTTTAAGTGGGTCCATTTTAGCCCCTAAAAACACTGGGGCTCCTGACCTGGAACAGAATTCTGAATATCCTTGATTTTATCATCACAAGAGGTCTCTAATGTCAGCAGAAGTCACCTGCCCTGCAGACACCCATGAACATGGTTAAGTCTTTGAATATGCACTCAAACACAACCACCACAAAGAACTCTGGTGGAAATCATCTGAAACTAAAGGCTATAGCTAAAGGCAAAAAAATCTCACATAGTTTACACTGAAGTCAACCATTAAAAAATAAAGTCTGCAGACTTCATCATTTCACCTGCACTGCTGAATTACAGGAACCAACAAAATAAAGATTAGAAGAAAGAGAATATTTAAATCAGTGTGGGTTTTTTAAGCACTTGAAACTCTTACACATCTATGAAGTGATAGAAAGATAAAGCTGTTTGGTTTTTAAGTCAGAGACAGATCAAAGTCGCCTTGAATGCAAGTCTATTTAAATCAGGTTTTGAGACAATAAATTAAATTTTCAGATACAGAATGCAAAAATCCAACAGAAAAATTGATCTACAAAACCAGATCTGTTACGTGAAACATTCCCTGACTACAAGCAACCTAAATAGCTGTCAACTCTCCTAACAACTCCATGTTAAAAACCACGACCATCACATTAAAACTAAGTTATAGGCCTATATCCAATTAGTGACATCCCCTTTTATTTTTTTAAGACACACAGTTATTTACTAAAAGACATTTTAAAAGGAAGCACTGAATTAGTACTACATACAAGCTGTTAGTGAGAGTTTGTTCGCATTTTAAGTGAATTTAAATTTCCATCGGATTTTTTGTTTTCACTGATCAGCAAGGTACAGTACATATTTTTGTACCCTACATTTAAACTGCCAAATTTCATTAGACTGTGAAATTCAAAACCAACCTCTTCTTATGAGCGAAATTCCACAAAAAACATAAGCAGCATATGACTTGGAAAATATTCTCAGTAGTTCACAAAAATTTGAAGTTTCCTATAACAACTGAAAAAAAAAAGAAAGAAAACCAAGGCCAAACTATCACCTTTATTTAAAAAGTGCGTTGACAGAAAAATAAAATATGAACATACACTGACTATATGTCTTTCCTGCTCCTTTGACATGCTCGTGCCCACTGGTTAAACCCTCTAACACCAAGGCAACAGCTGATATGTCTGTTGCTGGAACAGCAGCCACTTAAACAGCATTTTTTGTATTCCCCAAATAGATCATCTACTTATCTCTCAAGATAACTAGCAAAATCCAAGAATTTCAAAAACGGAAAAACAAAGTCACAAATATGGTAAATTTGAGTAAAACACCATTTGCTCACAATGATATAGTAAATTAGTAGAAAAAACAGCATTTCTGGTAATAAATAGCGAAGTTCTTCAAACGGACCATATAAGCTCAACTTATATTTCTTTTTCAGTCCTAAAGCATTTCTGTTTTCTGAGAACGAAGTGGAGAAGATAAAACAAAGGTTACTAGAGAGGTATATGCAGTCAGGTCTCCTATATCACGCACCCGCAGTCTTAATTCGGACCCGCGCAGCCCGACTGCCGCGTTGAATGGCGGCTGTGCCCCCGCCCGTGCTGCCCCTGCTGCAGCCCGAGCCACCACCGCCGCCCCTTCTGCCGCCCGGGCCAGGGCCACCACGGCAGCAGGTCACACATGCGCAACTGTGAAACGGGTCTCCTACTTCGCTCAAAAATCACGCCGCTAAGATCTGAAGGCGCAACATGGGGAGTGCGAAGTGCAAGAGGCTGACTGTAATCCATTACAAACGGCCACATATAAGCTTATAGAATTTAAAAATATGTAGATATAAAAAGTTAAGCCTATTAAATTGTGCTGTCTTGGGTTTCAAAATTCTAGAAGTATTGACCACTATTTTGGTTTATCATCTTACCACTCACCCCTCAATGTGTGGTAAACTGCAATAAACTTGTTCTGGTGACTGAAATGTAGCAGTACTAAAATTGTGCAAGTAGTATACTAAATTAAAGCATTATTAAAAATAGACACAAAAACTGTAATTTACAGGCACACATTGAATAGAGAGTAACTTACTACCTCTAAAAAAGCCAAACAAACCAACTAATCTGTCAGTCAATAGGAATCAATCAGGTCTGCTCTCCAGGGGTTTTGGTACTGTCAAAAGCACTTAGGAATAACTCCAGTGATGAAGCCAAAGGAAACCCTTCCAACTTATCTGTCTAGTGAACACATCTCAAGTAGTAGCAACAAAAACCTTGCACAGACAGTTTATTTTGAGTTCAAAAGGCATATAAAAATACTAGTCAAACAATGTACCAAGGAGGACAGCAAAGAGAACAGCAATGACTCAGATGACATTCTTTATACCTTCCTAACTCACGATGGAATGTGCAGGTTTTTCTGGCTGCTGGGAGTAGGACATGGAGAAACAGAAGACCCCCCAAATTATACCCAAGAGACATAGAAATCTCATTTTTTGTTTGTTTGCAACTTCATATTTTCTTGAGATATCTTGGTTTTAGACCATTTAAAAAATAAAAAGATTCTTGTAAAATTTTACTTTTGTGGGTACTGTCATTTCCTCTAACTCATCACCCCACGTCCATTTGGGAAAACATACATAAGATCGTGAATTATTTCACTGTCATTAAATCTGCAGTTCTCAATGCAAAGGCAGCTTTCAGCAAACATTCTCTAAAGTGAGCTACAATTGCAGGGAGCTCCAGGTATGCAGAGAAATC
Source organism: Pitta sordida (assembly GCA_013390025.1). NCBI lineage: Eukaryota > Metazoa > Chordata > Aves > Passeriformes > Pittidae > Pitta > Pitta sordida. The sequence goes on along the minus strand of WEKX01005767.1, from coordinate 88,852 downwards.
CCTGTTCTTCCAGTCTCTCTCCATAAGTGAGACAGGCTGGTGCCAAGGAATACAAAATGATCTCCCTTTTGATGCCTGGAGTAATATTTGAGGTCATGCCTTTGCTTATGTCTCTTCCTCTCCCCCCTGTTCTTACTTCAGCAAACCTCCCACCGGAGTCAATTAGAATTTTGCTTGAGTAAGCACTGCAGGGTATGGCCTGTTGGCATTAAATAAGTCATCATTTTTAATTGGCATTTTAAGTTCCATCAAACTATAGATGATACCTCACACTGCTTTAGTAAATGTTTGTACAGGGTAACAATTTGGATCATGTTAATATCCACAAGTGATCCAAATATACACTATACAAATACTGAGGTTAGGTGAGTTATTTCAGGCAAAACGTATCTAGATGTATTCTGCTTAAATTAGTATGTATTTTGAAAGTCATAAGACAGTCTAAAGTTATTTATTTTAGGGCGTGCACATATTTCTTAAAGATCATTTGGTCCAATGCCAGTAAGTATGGTATATACTGAATACCTTATAAAAGCTTGCTTTATCAGTACATTCATCCTAAGCCTCTTTTTAAGTGTAACATTATTCATCTTGAAAAGGCTGTAACAGCATGCTCACCACTTTCCATGATTACACGAGCTGCTATCAAAACATCCCAAAAAATCTCATTATTGGGATTTCCTCGCTGATATCACTATTCAAGCCCCTTCAAAAGGGGTATTAAAACAATTTGGTTTGTTGTCTTAGCTGTATTACACACTCAGGATGTCTACTCTTTGAAGTGCTTGGAACTAGAATTTATATCAACCTCAACAGATGATGTAGAGCATAACATCAGATTTTTTTAATTTTTTTTTTAGGATCCTAAACCACTTAGCATAGTATCATTCCAGATATGTGAAGGACAAACTTCACAGTGATGAACAGCCTGTCTCACTATTTATACTCACACATGTGCTTCTGTTAGCTTTTATAGAATTACACAGAGGACCCTAAGTTACTCTAACATTCCTAGTTTTTCCCCCAGGTTCTTTAATCAAAGAAACAGGGAGACTTGAGTGACTCTTATGACACATATTTCAATCCAGAAAGTGCCTTTTTCTTCTATCAAACATTTGGCAAGCCTAAAATATACTTCTACCTCCCCACCCCCAAAGGAAGTCCCCATTTCTTGGAGCACTGACCTATTTCAAAAATCCTCATGCTCAATTCCTGATGCATCTTCAGGATTAATGACAGCTAAAACAGAGAAATTACTGAGCTTGTGTAAGATTAAGTCATGCTTACAGAGAATAGGGAACTAGAAACTTAAAGGAACCCATAAGCTTATGCAAACCATGCTTATGTACAGGCAGAAGAAAATGCCAAGGAAAACACTTTTAGAGCCAAATCAATTGGATTGTTTCCGTAGCTTTTCTAGAGTCAAAAGGCAAAGTACAATCAGTCCCTTAGTAAAACTGAATTTGACACTTCTTTTCTATTGAGATTAGAAATTATCATCTTGCAAACCTGCACTTTGAAGCATCAGTGTCAACCTGTCTGGAATGCAATTTAGATTTTTCAGTACATAATATAAAATGCCTACTCTTCCATAGTCATTACTAGCTGGCAGAAACAGTCTGACAGAGTTATAATTGAAGCTGTGACAGTGTGCAACACTAATCTACTACTTTGCCAGTAGCTCTAGAAGGGGAAAAGAAACACATCTCTTCAATCAAAATCCCTTTTTTTTTTACATTTTTGTAGTGATGGTTTGCAAGCCTTTTTGTGGGGCCAAGCTTTTTTCTCTTGAAGAGATAGAAAACACACAGTGAAGTTAAGAATCACAAACAGTTACACCCATGCTTAATGTTCTTATATTGAAAAAAAGATTAGCTAATACAGATTAGCTGTTATTTCTTAGAGATTAATCTAAAGAAGTGAGTGAAAAAATGTTTCTTTTGACATGGAAACGGTCTGGGATCTCTCATTCCCTCTAGTGGCCACTAGAGCTCAGACACAGAATTCAAAAATGTATCTGAACTGCATCCTTTCATTTGATATATGTAACTAGACTGAGCTCGGCCGTGATGTCGCATTTTTAAGTGGAACTCCCTGAAGAAATCAATGGAGAATTCTGCTTAAAGACCAGTGGCATATTATGGTTTGTAGTTGCCTAAGGAAGATTTCTTCCCTGTAGGGACAAAAATGAAGGTCATTCTCTAGGAAGAGAGAACACTAGGGCTGGACTTAAAGTAATTTAAAATTACATTAACATTTTGATTGTTTCTCATGTGTGGTGCTTGCCTGGGTCTCAGATCAGAAAATATAAAATAAAGATTTAGGAAATGTGAATCAGAATAGAACTGGTGCAATTGATGGTGAAAAGCAGGTAATGTAAAACAAATAGGAAAAGGCGAGCTGCTTTTCAACAAACCCATTTCAATCTGACAGATCAAGAAGTTGGAAAACCTTCAATTTCCTCCTCCCCTTCCTTCTCCTTATCAGCCACCCCCCAAAAGAAAAAACCCAACTATGTGCTATCCTTACAGATTCACAGAATATTCTGAGTTGGAAGGGACCCACAGGGATCATCGAGGCCAACTCTTAAACGGCAGCACTGCCTCCCTGGCAAGGAATCAAACCCCCAGGTCTCCCGCATGAGAGGCGGGAACACTCCCCACTGTACTAAAGTGGATTTTTACAGCCATGTTCAAAACTCCATTAAAAAGGGAACAACATCAGTCTAAGTAAAGAATACAGCAGCAATATTTAATTACTTAGGTTACGGAAAGAAAATGGTTAGGTACTACAGAAATGTCCATCCTGAACTCAATTTTACCCCATCAAGATGGAGGGAAACTTTAAGGAGTATACGCAGAAAAGAGTAATTATGTTATTGCTAGTTTCCAGGTTAACTACAAACACTGAGAGGAATGAAACAAACAAACCAACCAACCAAATCCTGGTTTTTGCCGTTCCTGTGCACAGTAGATTAAAAACTAAAGTGATTGATTTATACTGTGAAGGAGTGGCATCTACTGGAAGTATTAAGATACTATTAAACAGACAGCAAATGGTACAAAGTCAGTTCTGATACCCCATTTTAGAACAAACAGAAACACTGGATTTATATGACAGGAGTACACGTAGCCATGGGGCAGGGGGCTGTGTGTTAGGAAAACGACTAAACATCATGTAGCATCTCTACACAGAAGCATCTGCAGAATATTTTTCTACTACAAGCCTGTAACACACCAACTAAAATATAATTCGCACTTCTGATCATCATCCATTTAAAAAAATGGGAACAAAACGTGAAATCCAGAAAATGATCCGTAATGAGGATGATCAGACCAGAGACTTTCAGAAAATGCGAGAGAGGTTAGGGTAAATTCTTTGGTTAATTCAAAGGCAAGATGACAATGTGATACACTTCAAACACATAAAAGTACAAGGAGTAAAGGGATTAAGCTTCTTCAACAAGACTGATAAGGACAACATTTTCAGACTGTAATGAAATACAGCAGTTTAGCTGTATTGAAGGCGTTAAGAGCTAGTTAGACAATCACCAGCCCAGAGGACCAATATAGCTGATCCTGCCTTCAGGCAAGATCACAGGGGTGATCACTGAGGTCCTTTTAAGACCTGTAAGCCCATGAACAGGTGAAGAACAAGGCCAGTCACTGAATCTGAAAGACAGAAGATAAGAAGCAAAACAAGTGAGTTTACAGCAAATACTCTTCAACACATTAGCTTACTAGGCCACAGAACTCATTACCAGGGAAAAATAGAGGTTGAATGTTAAATACCTTACTAAAAGCAATCATTCATTTCATAGACACTGAAAAATATCCTCAAACTTACCAGGATTGTACAGCTATAGCACTAGTAATGAGATTATTTATGGCTGTTTAGATGTTAATTTTGCAAAACAAAGAATAGTTCACTGCAAAGGTGATTACGAGACTGATTCCTTCCACAATTTCCTGTCCTGAAAGACAGAGCACTAATCTTCATGCCCAGACATTAAGAGAAAAATACTGCCTGTCTCAATACTCACAAGAGACCCAGAAGAATACTGCATTGCACAACTAATGCATTAAGATCTGTGTTACTGTGGTTTGTACTCTGCTAAATAAGTTCTCCCTTAGAAGGTAGATATTGTACATAGAAGTGTATATAGAAGGTAACAAACTCAGGGGGAAAAGAGTTAGCACATTTGTATTCCCAGAAAGTTGGTGTTCTCTCACCAATATTTAACATTTCTTACCATGGAAAATGATGGGTGATACTAATTGACCTACACTGCCTTTCAGTCTCGCATCATCCCGTTCAGATTCTAAACAGGCTAGTGAGCATTCAAATGGCACCATACCTAGAGTGACAGCAGATGACAGTGAGCTCAAGAACAAATGGAATTTCCAACTTTCACAGACCCATCACCACACTTCATTACTGCCTTCCAAGTTCTTCAACCACAGGCAAGATCTCCCATCCTGTTCTGTTGTACCCAAAGGCAGTGATCTTGGCTGAACACACTTATTTAATGTGTAGAACAAAAACAACAACAAAAATAAACACCACCACACACAATAAAAACAAATAAGCATCCCTACAGAACACCACTGTCCTGCTGTAATTTTCTGTGGAGACTCTGGTTTCTTACCTTTTTTTTTTCCCCATTAGCACTTTTCTCTGGGTACTAGAATGTAGTAACACTTTCCCAGTACAAGTATTTGCTCGGAGAGAAAAATGAACACTAGGTCCTACTTCTGATTGACAGTGCTCAAATACTGCACCTCGCACAAGAGTGAACACCCAGTATTTACATGCCTGTTATCAAAATCTGTTATGCTGTTCAGATTCATTGCCAGTCATTCCTTTTCATCAAGTGGATTTAGACGCTAAAAGTTGCAATACAAATAGTTATTTGTATTAATCATTGTGACAGTAAATACAGAAGGGAGATGACGGTTTCTAAGGCTCTGAGGCTGAACTTTAGTAAAGCACGGCAGCTTTGAAAAAGGCATATTAAAAGTTATTTAAAATATTAACGGCATATTAAAAATACACATGCATGTCAAAAAGGTCCAAATAGAGCCTAATCTCTCTTTTAAAATTCCAGGAGCGCCCTCTTGTGTGAGAACAGTCAGACACCGCGTTCTGTGCAGTGATGGTGTTTTTAAAGTCTGCAACATAATTACATTCCCTCTTATCACCTCCAACTTCGCCTATTTCTGACAGGGATTTTTTTTTTTTCCCCCAACGTGTTTCACCGGATTTCTATTCTCATGGATACACGAGCGGGCAAAGTCAAAGCCAAATCAGTGCAAAATAATCTATTTCTTATCTCGTCTCATAAATAGTTTCCTCCAGTGTTTCCCCGCTGAGTTCTGCAGGAGTGATACTTCCTCCAGGCTGCAGCACTGACACGTACCAGACCCTAATAAAAATAGTAAGAAAATATCAGCCAACACTTTCAAGCTGATAGGAGAAAACTGAAAAAAAATGTAATTAGAACTGTGAGAGGCGAGTGAGCAGGGGACTCAGCTTGCTTTTCATTGTCCATCTTCAAATCAGACAGTCTGCAATTGGAAATTTCCAGAAAATAATGGCCTATTTACACTAGAATGTCAGTAGGAAAGCATCATTTGGCACAGAGGGAGATAAAAACTGAAGGCATCTCAGACTCTTGCCTGGAGGAAACATATTGACTGATGCTACAGATTGCAAATTGGCAGGTGCTCGTGAAAAGCCAAATGCGAGCAGCAAGAGCAAAGCCAGATTTACTAGGAAAACGCACATGTTAAAGCTGCCATCGTTACCAGAAGTAGAGCAGCCTCAGAGCTACTGAGGAAGAATGGGTGAAAGCAAATAGGGAGGGAGGCAGATTCAAAGATCTGAAGCGAAGGAAGAAGGATAAAAGAAGAAAGTGAGAGGAAAGGAGCTTACAAGTTGAATCCACATAGAATATGAAACCCTCATCACTTGCATTACTCATTCGTTTAATTTTGCGCTTGCCTTCCCCTAACAATTAAACCAAACATTCTTGACAGCCTGTCTTCTGTAGCAGCACAGAACTGAAACTAGACGCCAGCTTCAGCCCCTTTTGGTCCCCATAGTATTTTAATTTTCTAAATTGGAGATTTATGGAAATGCTGACATTCATCTCTCTGTTAAAATGTTATCATGTTGCTTACAAACACAGACTTTTTCTCCTTTTAGCTAGAAGGTTGACAAGAAAGGTTTAACTGCTTTCTAATCATTATACTGCACATGATGGGCTGTGAATTTTGTGAGCTTTATCATCTTAATGTTTACATCTCTAAAAGCATCTGGTCAGACATGCTTTTGCTCTCTGCATTCGGTGGTAATAATTAGCAACTGTGAGCAGCCTTATTATCATATGAATGAAGAAACAATTGAGAATGCAGCCAAATTAGGACCTAGCAAACATTCAAGTCTTCAAAATTACATCATCTTTACCAACAGATGTCATTCAAAAGTTTGGCTGCTACCACACCATTCCATTAAATACCATTAACAGTGGGCTCTAAATTGCACCACAAGACTTCAGTTTTGATTGAAGAGACTTCATTGTGCTGACAGCTTTCCCTTCACAGACACTTAATAAGAGGATCTGAAATCAGGTTTGTATGCTTCCAGCACTCTTATTTATTATTATTCATAGAAATAAATGCTTTTTGTCTCTCATTTGTCTCAGACACCCAAAGTAGATCTTCATGTCATCAGTTCTCCACATACGTTGACAAAACCACTAAAAAGACCCCTTGATGTGATTGAGAATCTACAGTTACCAGAAACATTACCATTCATTAAAAGTGAAAGAGAAGAGATGAACAATCGTTCCTTATATCTGAAAGAAAAATCTTAAGACTCACTGATTAGAATGATAAGCTTTCCTACCAATGGCAACCACCTTTTGGGATGTCATGCTGCAGAGCACTGGTAAAGGGTTAAGAAAGGCTAAAAGAAAATGCAAGTTCTATGATCATTGACATTAATCTTCGTAAAAAGGCAATGAAACAAGACCAAAAAACAAAATTACTGCAAACACCTTTTCATGCAAGAGGCTAGCCATGAAAATTAGACAAGAAGACAACTGCAACTCAATATGGACCTTGACAGGCTGGAGAGATGGGCAGGCTCCAACAGTATGAGGTTTAACAAGACTAAGTGCCGGGTTCTTCACCTCGGCCATAACAACCCCATGCACCGCTATCGGCTGGGGGAGGAGTGGCTCGAGACTAGCGAAGTGGAGAGAGACTTAGGTGTACTGATCGATAGGAAACTCAATATGAGCCAGCAGTGTGCTCAGGTGGCTAAGAAGGCCAATGGCATCCTGGCCTGCATCAGGAACAGTGTGGTCAGTCGGTCCAGGGAGGTTGTCCTTCCCCTGTACACAGTGCTGGTCAGACCTCATCTTGAGTACTGTGTGCAGTTCTGGGCTCCCCAGTTCAAGAGGGATGTGGAGCTGCTTGAGAGGGTCCAGAGAAGGGCAACGAGGATGGTGAATGGACTGGAGAGCAGGCCCTATGAGGAGCGACTACAGGAACTGGGATTGTTCAGCCTGGAGAAGAGGAGGCTCAGAGGTGACCTCATTGCTGTTTACAACTACCTGCGGGGAGGTTGCAGCCAGATGGGTGTAGACCTCTTCTTCCAGGCTGACGACACCAGAACGAGAGGGCACGGCCTCAAGCTACGCCAGGGGAGGTTTAATCTTAACGTTAGGAAGCGTTTTTTCACAGAGAGAGTAATTGCGTATTGGAATGGGCTGCCCAGGGAGGTGGTGGAGTCGCCATCCCTGGAGGTGTTTAAGAGAAGACTGGACGAGGAGCTTAGTGACATGGTCTAGCCGGGGGGTGTAGGGCTGGATGACCCTGGGCCCCTTCCGGCTCGGAGTGGCCTGCTAGACTGTGAGGGATCTAGGTTGGTGTTGTGCTCTGGGATGTGCTCTCGGTCTCTGTACGGGTGTTAGGTGGTGAGTTGGACTAGATGATCCTTGTGGGTCCCTTCCAACTCATAATATTCTGTGATTCTGTGATTCTATATCAGAAGGAACACGCAGAGTAATGATCAGCTGCTGCAACAGTGCACACGGGCTGGATCTAGTGAAAGATAATGCACAACTACACGACAATGTTGTGACATGGGCATGTCTGTCACCAACAGGATTCCCAGAGAAAATGCTCCACATAAACAGCAAGGTGTGTTAAGAGCTACTTACAGCAATAGTGTTATCTATTTTACATATGGCAGTCCCACTCCCCGCCTTTCCAGAGTCCTACTTCAATAACATGAAACTTCATTAAATCTTCCAATATCTCTTGGCTATAAGCCAAGACATTTATGTCACAAAGCAATGAATCCTATTGGAACGTGTATGTCTGCAATTGTTAACCCTCAATAGCCTTTCCTCTGTACTCACATCCTCAGTGTTGTGAGCCAGAAGTGGTCTGGAATCAGTCCAAATATTTACCTACCTTTCTCTCATACATATATCCTTCCCTCGTTACTAAGTATTCTCTTCCAGGCCATGGAAATATTTACATTTGGTGTTCCCTATGTGAACATTGAGAGAACAGCATATGTAAATTACCTCAGACAGAAAAGGATAACTTGATTTTTTACTAGTGAATTGAAAATCTTGCTTTATTCCAATCCATTTACCAAACTGTAAATCATATCCTCACTACTCTTTAGATTTCATTTTTATCTTTTTAGATTTTATTTTCACTCATCAGAGGGCCGCAGCAATATTTTGATATACCTCTAAAATGCCTTCCTGGTTTTGCTTACAGCTTGGGATAAAAGACACAGAAAAAACAAAACAAAAGCAAACCCCACACACAAAAAGAAAAATTTCCTTCACAGTTGCAGGATTGGAAAATGGAGGGGGAGGGGAAGAAAATAAGAGGAAAAAACCAAAAATACCCCTCCTCAACACAGAACTGCTGGACTGTCTCCAAATTCACAGTAACATTTCTCCAGTACTTCAGGGATTGACAGCCAGCACACTGCAAGCAGCACCCAACACTTTCTCTAACATTTTTAAAACTCAGCAGCATCACCTTCACCTGTTAACATCCCAATTGCCTGAAGAACAATTTCCCCGGCTTCGAGTTTCCTGCAGCACAAGGAACAGAGCTGTCAAGTCTCTTGTAGGGCTGTTGCCTCAGCAAATCCAGTGTGTACTTTTATTTGTTTCTTTTCTAAGCAAAAGCCAAGCTGGATCACTTCCCCAGGAATGAAAATTGAGGTTAAGAAACATCTGAATTTCTTTCTCCTGGAAATGCTCTGAACAAGGAGCTAAGAAACAATTTTAATGTTATAAAATTGAGAGAATTTAAGGCTTTAGCAGACAGCAGCTTATGTCATCCCAGAAATCAATCTCAACCAGCACAATCTAGGTCAGTGAAACTGAATGGAAGTCAGAGAGCTTCAAAGAATTGTTAAGAATTACAGAAAAAGTTTAAGATCGGGTTAGGACAAAGGGCATATTAAAGCTGCCAAGTGAAAATACAAGAGTTATCTGGGAAATAACATTCCAAATCCTACATGCAGCAAACTACTTCAAGATTTTGTGTTAAAATAATAAAAAGAAAACTTTAAAAGGGAAACTAAATAAATGCTGCCAGTGCAGAACTGTACGTAAATATTTATTGCAGCGATTACAGACTTCACCAAGATCACCTCTGACATGACATCAAGATTACAGAATCAGATCCAGTATTTTAGTTATGAAATTTCTATTCGGACACTCTGCTGTTACAGACAGGTCTCCCCTGGCCTTACAAATGGCTAGAAGCAATGTGAGACTTAGAAGTTAAGACACATTACAGTAAATGAAGGTAATACACATTGTGTAATTTTACCTCCTGCTGCAGCAGGAATGCAAAACCTTCCAATTGCATTTCACATCAAGGGTTACAGACCACTCTGTGGAACTGCTCGGAACAGCCTATGCTCAACTTCTCTGATCACAAAGCTCCAGCTGACCTACAAATCCACAGAGATATTGCGTATCCCACACTGATCACCACTTCAGAAATCAGAGCTGCAATAACAGGGTTGTTGACAGACATCAGCTGCTGAAATTTTGTTAGTGCCCTGAGTACCTTTAAGGATTCCCTGTCCTGCAAGGTGAACAAAATGAGGTTCTAATTGACAAGTCAAATCATTCAAAAGTATCCTAACAACCCTTTAATAATTTTTAAGCACAATATGGAAACAAGGCCATGCTCACCATGCCCCCACCTCCCAATTAAACCTACAAGTTACAGCTAACTGCTTATGTGTGCTTGGAGGTGGGGGAGGGCACTCATCTATAGTAACCTAAGCTTTCCTGCTCAAGAACAGTACCACAAAACCCTCTCCCTGCAAGAGGAACAAAGTAAAGCTCTGAGCTCCAAGCACAAAATGTACAAAGACTCCTGGATTGTTAGCACAGAGTTTGTTCTGCTTAGTGTGTGAAAGCAAAACAGGACAGCTTGTTGTGCTCATTTTGTTTCTTTACAGTACAGAACAGAATCCTGTAGATCATTCCTCATCAAAAAGCCTGTGACATCTCCAGAACTCCTCCAAATGGGATCTACAACGCAAGGACAGGTTATAGGGCAGCTTTTCTTGAACCCTCATTTAATGGCACAGGGAAAACCTATGCTGGAGGCAAGAAGTGAAGAATCTAGGTCACACCTTGCAATGAAAGCTTAGACATTTAAGTGATAGAAAGACTTTGATGTGTTCCATACTATTTTAAACCATGCCATTTCACATGAACTCCTGTGAAAAAGATCTTCAACCTGCTCACAAGCAAGATGTAAAGAAGCAATTATGTTACACTATTCTCTCAAAACTTCTCAGACAACCCGTTGGGCTTTGGGGGGTTTTACATATGTTGATGGTGTTCAGGTTCTTTTCAGGCTTTGTGGGGTGGTGTTGGGGTTTTTTTCAGCTCAGCTTTTTCCTTCGTAAAAGGCAGAAGACAAAAATTTTGATAAAAAAGGCCAAGTCACTTGACCCTATCGACAGAGATGGGAATGCAGAATGATGCTCCCTTGGTCTAGAGTTATATTTTAATAAACTTAAACTTGTCATGGCATTAAAATAAATGCACAGCTATGTAACATTATTGAACTGCAATAGAGAACATCTTTTGTGGACAAGAGAGCTTCAAAATGTATACAGATGGATCTGTTAACTACAGCTCTTCTTCATTATTTCAAAAACACTCTAATAATTCTTATTTCTGGACCATATTTTTATCAACAAAACTCTTCTACCAGAGACATGATCTAATACTAATGAGTATAATAACAAAGAGGGATTTCACAGCAGAGTTTAATTTTCCCTACACGTCCAATAATGTCTAAGCACTGTCTGGAAAGCTTAAGCTTTTGGAATACTTAGAAAAAGATCAGAAAGTCAGACTTTAATGGGTGAGGAAACATAAATGTATTTTCTAGACAATGGGAGGCTATGAATCACTGCTCACAAGTAACAGATATTGATGTTTATCTCTTTATCTATTATGCCCAGCTCTGAAGCATTTATATCCATTAGTTGCCACAATTTCATCTTCCCAACCAAAACGGGACTTGAAAAGACAGTTTGAAGGTTACAGACACTACTTATAAAAGTATTCAAGAGAAAAACTTTTAAAATATTCTCTAAAATTTAAACTGCCTTTGCAGTGCTCTACAATTTACTACAAAGGTCTTATTAATGCAGACACACATGCCAATAGTTTAACATCAGCATTATCAAAAATATTAACATTTTAAAATAAATTTTAAAATCATCAACAGCAAAATTACTTAAGGAATGTTCTTACCATTTTTACAAAATGATGGCTGGTTTATTCTCATGATAAAAGAAAATACTATTCTTTAAACAGTATATTTTTTAAAGTGAGAAAAGTGAATGCAAGCATATTGTCTCACATTTAAGAAAACTACCTGAATAAGGATTAAAATGCAGGAATTCCCACCTCCCAGACTAATGGTCAGGTAGTCAGAACATGGATTACTAAAACAGCAACAAAATTCCCCATCTCTAATGGTGACATTTGTGGCTTTAGAGTGCAACAACCTCTTTAAACATAACAGATCTACATAATATCTAGAGATGGTGTCCAGATGTGTGCCAGATGGAACACTATAGTACCATTTTCCACACTCAAAGTTTCCAGACAACTGACTTTTACTGAAGGGAGCTTCTCTACAGGCAATAGTAGACTTATCTACACTGCACTGAGAAACTATACTGATTACCTTCCTTCCCAAATAGCTGGAGAAATAGTATTTGGAGTGGTATGGAGATGCTAAGGAAGGACAGGTATTCACTGCCCATTTCAAGAAAGGAAATGCGGTGAAATAATTGTTCAAAGTGAATTTAAAGGTGTTTCCTGTCCATGTGGCTTAAATAAGCAATGGACACAATAAAACTCTTCGGGTTCATAAGAAGACTAGTTCATGAAGTAAGTGCATTAAGGGTTATGCAACAAACAGAAACCACTGTTGGTTCAGAAGGCTTGCCCTCCCAAATTGTTGGGAGCTGTAAGAGAGCAGGGGAAGCACTGTCTGATGCTTACTCTGGTTTTTTATTTCTGCCAAGCAGGCCTTTGGTCTCACCTTTCACAGCTAGGCTTATATGTGCATTAGTGTAATTTCCATCCTCATTAACACAATGATATTCTAAAGGTCTCATGAGGCTGAGAGTGTCAGACCAGATGAGCACACGGTTAGAACTGCTTCCAACATAGATCAAGCAGATCAATCCCTTGCTGGTATTGATCTGCACAGGAGCGGGAATGGGAGGGCTAAGATCTCCGTATCTCACTGCTCGGAGCACCCCATAGAGCAGCTGTAAAATGGTCAGTCATATCTAAAGTACCTGTTTAAAGTACCCCCTCAAACACCACTTCAGGTAATACACACCACTTCAGGTAAGGTACATGAAAAGCAACTTGGAAGCCTTGTGAGCCTTAAAAATAACAAGTGGGTTCCTATGACCTGAATTCTCACTGATATCAAAGAAACAGAAAGCAGGCACCAAGTGTATTTCTTATTGTGTGCCCAAATGCTTAAACTGCTTTTCAAAATTGAGGCTGAGTCCCAGAAATCCTACAAATTTATTTTTTTTTAATCCTGAGCATGACAGGCTCTTGAAGTGTTACCCTTTGGGCCAACATGATGCCATCTCCAATATTTTGTGCCTAGCCTTATCAGTCCTGGCACAGCCTCGGCTTCACAGCTTGAAAATCTGTGCAGAGAAAAACATCTGGCAGCAATCTGAATGTGGCTCCTCGTCAGCTGCCTGATTAACGGCACACGCTGGGTTCGGGTAACCACTGTCTCTGACACCTCCTTATGCCTCTCACCAGACTCCCTGGGGAACGACAGTAATACCCCACCCCACACCCCCGTATTCATAGAGCAGTCTCTGGAACTGATTAGTATTTTGACCAATATTCTTAATTTCTAAGATTCAGAACCTGGATTCCAGTTCTTTTGGCATCAATAGATATGCGACTGGCAGAAGCAGGTTCATAAAGAAGGAAAAAAACTCCAAACCTCTTTCCTCCCACTCTCCCCACAACTCCTTCTATCCATGCTCTATCAAGACCGTCTGGGAAAAATGGATGACAGATGACTGGGGGAGGACTGGGGAGGGAAGGTCAAACAACAAAACCCAGAGATGGCAATTGCTATGACATATGTCCTACATAATCCAAAAAGTCTGACACCGCTCCCACCCATCTTCTGGGCCTTTCCATAGTAGGAAAGCTGCTGTGACACACACACAGAGCTACTAGAGACTGAAGAGACAGGAACAATGCAGATTTTATCACTATACTGTACGGAACGGTACCCAAGATCTTTTACATGATGGAATCACCATGCTTCTGTGTGCTCTCTGCTCAGGAACTAAAGAGCCTTTTCTCCAGTTCATCACCAACCTTATTAATTCTCACATTGTAAAAAAGCAGGATTCTCTTTTTAATAGAAATACAGCAAGTAACAGACAAGTCAGATTCAAGGAAAAGAGCATGGTGGCCAAAAAGGCAAATAGAAAGTGAGAACAAATGCAATACAGATAGGTCTGTAGCAAACAGGAGTTTTATCACAGTATTTGTCAGTATCACATCACCTTAAAAAGGAGAAAATCCAAAGCAGGAGCATAAAACAATAGATGCTTACGAGATTGATGCAAAGAAATGTATGTAAGCCAGAAGGTGAAATCTCACCCAAATAAACTTAATGCACTGAGAAGAATGGTGTACAGACAGTTGTGCTGACACTGCTGATAAGCTGACAAATCTTCTAATATATTAGGCACAAATATTTTTTGATGCAATGTCAGACATGCACGACTTTTTATCCCACTGAGCTCACTCTGTTTTCTATTAGCAAGAGGATTAAGATCCAATCCAGTCAACGAGCTTCTTTGCACTGACTTTTGTGAGCTCTGGGCTCAAACCCTTACTTGTCATGGCCAACACGTTTTGCAGGATTTGTCTTGTCACTGTTCAAAGAGGAAATTATTTCAATGCTTTGCATATTCATTTGCTGAATCAGAAAGAAAGCAGATTTCACTAACAGCAATAGAAAGTAGATGGGAGAAGGGACAGAATTAATTTTGGACCTTAACAAACCAAGTTACTGAGCTATTCAGTCAGTAATTGACACACTAAAATATAATGAGTCCTAAAGACACTGAATGCACTGAAGTCACCTGAACAGCCCAGCAGGAGCGGCAGGGGGAAGGCAGTTGGGACACAACAAGCCAGCTCTGTGCATGTAGAACCAGACCGAGTATCAAACCCTCTGTAAGGCCAGACATTTTGTTTTAGTGTAAAAGAAGTTGAACAGGATGTCATAGATTAATTCAAATTACGACTAATACCAACAACAACAGGTCTAATAGTTTCCTGGGTGCTTACAATGTCACTAAGAAAGCATCATAGTACAGTTAAACTAGAATTGAAAGGTCTGAATAAAGTGTTTTTCTCCTCCATGCTTCAACTCATTAACTTAGAAGAGCAATGCAGTCCTTTACGATGTTACTGTACTTGAAGCACTTTTCTGTATGTCGATTTCAGGACAACACAGCCTAGTGCTTAGCAACAAAGGGAGCAGAAACTTTGTATTATCAACACTGTACAGCAACTACTTACTTGTGGGAAATACAGAAAAGAAGGAAAATTGAAAAGAGAGCAAATGTTACAGAAAAAGGTCCTACAAATACACAGTGATTAGTGGATGCAATTATAAGGGGGGTCATTTGGTTTTGGAGCTTTTTAAGAAACCACAAGACAGAGGCAAAAATCTCTAATACGCATCATTCGGCTTACATTTATGTACTGCAGACCACCTTTAGAGCACCAAATCGTGTGCAGAAATGGATTAATAATGCCCACCTCTGCTTTTCATTCAAATATAACCCATCTGAAGTGGCAAACATCCTGCATTTCCATGCTCTCTCTGAAATAACAGTGCAATACATGCTGCTTCCAATACCATCACTGTTTGCTGCCTCTGCTTCCAATGCACTTACAGCGAAAATGCCTTCACGTTCACTCTTATTTCTTCTGTCATGCACATGGTATAGAACCTTATGCTCACAGTTTTGTATGCTCTCTCCAGATACAGCCCTTGAGAGAATATTTTGACTTTTATTTTTGTTTCCAGAGTACAACTCCAAATTAATTTTCATTGTTTATTGTTTTAAAACCAAAAACAACTAAAACCCAACAACTAAATAACCAGGGGGACAATCCCCATGCAGCTGTGCATTCTGAAAGAATTTTCACCTGATCTTTTCAATTATTCATGTATGATATACACCATTTTGCAGAGCAGCAATCAAAATAAAGTGTGATTTTTTTTCCCTGTTTTGTAGGCTGTTTATAAATATCCATACTCGTCTCTCTACCCCCATGTCCTTGCCTCAGACAAAGCCTTTCAGTAGGTTTTATGATGTCAACAAAAACAAATTTTGCATCCACAGTTATGTTTAAAAACTCTATACAAGATGCCAGCCCCACATACAAAATCCCATTCACAGGGCTCTAATCAGACTCTGTTAGCCTCCACAGCAAGATAAGGGCACACAGGCAGTCGGATGAGACAAGCTGGCTGAGGACCAAAATAGTTTGAGGGTCAGCCAAGGAATGTAAAAATTAAACATGTTAATTCATGACACTGCTGGAAAAGGAAACAAAAAGACATGAGTGCTAGAATGGGATAAGGACCTTGGCCCAAAGCAGCGACCACACAGCTCCCAGTCCTACTTTCTCCTTGGCTTTCTGACTGTCTGTAGGTAAGGTTTCTGCTTCGTTTCCTTCACCAGCCAGACAAACTAGCTCTTCTGGATATTCAAAGCCCAGCTATCATTAATATTAGTCACAACCATGAAGATCAGCCTGAATATGAGAATATGCTCTATTTATCCTTTCTCTGACTGAAGACTGCTCTGGCCACTAAAGCAGATAAACTGTTTTCTTTGCTGACAGGTATGCTCTACCAAAAAAAGAAATGGAAATGATTATCAGAGAAAGGTAACAATCCATCTCCAAATATCTGTCTTTATCAATCATTCATCTTCAGGTGGAATAAAAGGTAGGATAACTTCAAAATATCATAGTGCCACATACATTCTTTTCCTATATGGATGGTTTCCTGTAATGTTGAATTCACTGTTGCTGCCTAAGAAAACACGACTTTTTTGGGGGGACAAATCCCCACAAACTGCTTTTACCAGTAAGCGCAAACTACAGAAAACACGATACTCTACAGACTAAATGTAATGTTTTAAACATCATCTACAATGACTTGTAAGGAACTGCAATAAATAAGCATTTTCTGATGATGTTTCAGTAAATTATAAACACTGTTCAAACAATTACAAAGTGTTAGCAATATCAAGCCCTACTAGCATTTTAAGAGACAGAACATAGTTTACTAAAGTGGTTTACTTTTGTTCAATAAATCATTTAGAATGAACTGTGAAACCCTTAGGAAAAAATAAATACAATAAATTAAGTGCATTTGGTAAATGCAGCTATTGACTAGCTATTTAATAAAGCACTCATAGCAGACCATATGAAGCATTTGTTTATAGCACCACATGCTTACTAAACTATTCACCACTGAAATAAGCAACCTTCAATAAAAACTCACTAAATTTAATTCTGAAGATTATTGACCTGCTCTGGTTGTTAAATACATCATTCATAACACATTTAATGAAACATTTATTCTGAGTTATGCAGTCCTCAAAACAAACACATTTTCACAGCAGTTGAAATAGCACCAGTCTTCTCTGCAGTAACTACCTCACAGCTTATGATGAATGTATTAACAATTCATAGGCTACCCTGACTTCAGCCAGGAAACAGCAGCGAGGACATTCACTTGGATATTCAGCAGAACTGAACAGCAGAGGCAGTGAAACACCACATGAGCACCATGCCCCCGCTGGGGACTGCCAGAGTAAAACCCTGCTCTCTTTGGTCCTGGAAGGATCCTCTAAAACAAGGGGCTGGTCTTTGCACTTTTGCAACTATCTTAAGACTTGCTAGGTTCACTTACAGATTTTCAAAGCTTACCGTTTCTACAATTTATTTATGCCTTAGCAGTGAGCGGCGTTTTGGACTCAGTCTAAGAAAGTGGTTTGGTGCAGCACCTTTAACATGACACAGTTAAAGGCTCAAGTCCCAGCACTTTCAAGCAGATTAAGAAGTTAACCAGAAAAAAATTTTCTCCATCAAGAAGGCAGTATCAAACACCTTATTTCTGTTTGTTACATTATATGTTTTGGATGTAATAATTTGATTCTTCATTATTCAAATGTCAGACATGACCCCAAATAAAAGATGCAGGTGCAATCACTGTTACATTTCCCAACTAATGACCACCACCCACATTGGCCTTGGGATATAGCTTGGTCACTCCATCCATTAGGCTGTGCTTGCTTTCTTGGAAAGGCAGCACAAAGCGTTAGCTTGTTACTTTGCAGCTTCAGCAAGAGCAGAAGCTCTGCAGAATTCAATTCTGTTCATTCTTACTCCAGCAAACCCTTGCTGATGTTAAGGAAGTTGGGCCACTTTGCCCAGAAATCTACTTATTGGCAGCAGATAAAATATATAAAGCAACAATCTTCTACATTTTTAAGGAACTCTGTGCTGCATCTTTTATACCATGGAAATTGTTCCGACTTACAGCAGCATGCAAGCCTGTTGTCAACACCTCTGTGGGGTGACTCAGTAATGCGCAAATACTTGCTGTATTTCTTTGTCCCAGCATGATTCTCCCCCTATTTCAAAATTACATTTTTTTTACTCTGTGCTCTAGAGAACATAGTTTGCTTCAAAAGCAATAAAATGACATTAAAAGGCTTCAAACTCCTGAATGGGTAATAAAATGCTTAAAATGCTTAAGGCAAATACAATTCCCTATGTCAGGACAACCAGCAGTCTCATTATGGAAACTAAGGAATCCTTCCATGTATCTGTCCTGGAAAGTCTATAGTAAGACAATCCTGATGATCCAACAAATTTAAATAAAACATCAGAGAACAAATTTTTATTTTTTTTTTCCCCTAAATGTACAATACTGCTCTGTTATGATACACCTTTAAAAAGCAGTGCTTATGAAAGAAGTGAGATCCTTTCTTCTGGGCAGTACAGGCCAAGCTTCACAGCAGGCTAATTAATCCCATCTGAGTACAGTCAGAGCTGACCTTGCACAAGTTTCCTAGAAACATGCCAAAGCCTGAACAAGAAAAACTCAAGGAACAAAAACTCCAAAACTCCTGTAAGCTGATCAGAAATTTCTGTTGTTAAATCATTTGCAGTGAAAAAAATATCTTGTTCCATTAGAAAATTAAATTGTAAATAAAGTACCTGCAGTCTCTCATTTTCATAGATTCTAAATTTAACCAGATGGGACAGAAAAGAGAGATTATTCAAGCAGCCCCATCTGAGATACTGTTCTTGACAGCCAAATCAGACGTGCACTTAATACAACCACTTGGCAAATGGCATTAAAATGTTGTTTTGCTTATACAAAAACCAAAGAATCTTGTCCTTTAGTTTGTATCCTTTCCTAAAAGGAGACACTGAAAGATTCTGGAGAGAGAAAAAACAAATTCCCCGGCTATAGCTCCAGAAGAAAGAACCTAGCAGGAAGTTTTGCCTTAAGCCAGAATGGAAAAAATTCGGATCCACTTAGCACAGAACAGCAACTAAAAATCAACAAACTGACAGAAAGTAGTTTAGTAGGTTATTTACAGCTTCTGTAAGATGGAATACAGACCTTTCATCTAGACAATCTGGAAAATTTTGTTGCTCTTGAATATGAAGGTTTGAACTGCTAAAAATGAAGCTTTATTCTAGCCAAGTGTAGTAACGCACTTATGGTCTCCAGTCTGTCAAATTCAGAAAATATTGAAAATACTGTATCCATATCAGACAACGTCTAAGAAAGAAAATTTAGCAACCGGGAAAAGTACTGAAAAGCCAGAAGCTAAATCCAGAAAGACAAAGACAGATATGAGAGATACAGTCAGTAGCGCCACTTGCCCTAATCATTTGTCCACTAGAATGTGGACAGGCATGCAAGCATACACATTCTAAGACAGCCTTACAAAGAGAAATCTATTTAAAATTTTGGATATTTGACATTGAACGTTGGCCTGTAAAATATTATTCCCTCTAATAAAATAGAATCTGAAGCTGCAATAAGCATACAACTCCCACCATTTACACAATTTGACTGAGAACTTGGACTAAGGTTAGACTTGAATCCAAAAAGACGAAACATGATAATGTATGAGCCAGAGAACGGTCATATGAACCC
Organism: Pitta sordida; assembly: GCA_013390025.1. NCBI lineage: Eukaryota > Metazoa > Chordata > Aves > Passeriformes > Pittidae > Pitta > Pitta sordida. The sequence goes on along the minus strand of WEKX01005767.1, from coordinate 68,987 downwards.
TTCAACATAACAAATGAGAACTGTCAGCAAGAGAGCCAAAGCCAGATTGAAGCAAAGAATTGTGATCATAATGCTAGAATTAATACCCTTTTCAGACACCACTGGATTGGTCTTTGTTTCCTACAAACATTCTACAACTTTCCCAGTAAGCATTTTACCAGACAGTTGATGTTAAGCTATGGTGAACAAGTGGCGAACAGGGCAGGGGAGAGGGAGGAAGAAAGAAATAAAAAAAGCTTGACAACACATTTGTATCATAATCCTCTAGAAAAATCTGTGATGAGAACACAGCAAAGTGTATTTCTCTAACTCCTCTGAAACCTTTATGACTAGTCTGGGCACATCGAGCAGTTGTTGTCCATGAACAACACTGCACTTTCTATCATTCCAGTAAAATAATAGCACTGTGAAATTCAAAGAGCACAATCTTACCATGTGCTAGCATGGTTAGCAGAACTCAAAGTTTCTCGCGCACACACTACAACCTTTGAGAAACAAGTAATGGTGTGGATTTCAAGCAGAAACAGACAGCTGGAATAAAATAACTCCTGTTTACCATACTTAGATCTATTAAAGGCATGTGTATCAAATGTTCCCTCACTTAACCTTAATACAAAAAAGAACTCATAGAATTTTCATAACAACTGTAAGCTATAAAACTCATTGCAGGTAGCCTCTTGTGTATAATTACATAAAGCTTAACTTTTGTGGTGAAAAAGTTAATAATCCTGAATATAGGTTTTAAATAGGGCCCTTTGGGAAAAATAGGGCAGGATGAGTCAATAAACTGCAGAAAGAAAAGGTGAAAAGAGATGGGACTGAGTGTGCATTTGCTCTCTCACAAACCATCAGATTACTAGAAGCTTATCAGTTTAGCTAGATCTTCCTGTCTCATTGAATACATCCAGAAAGAGTTACACTCCACCACTTTAGAAAATTCTCAACTGAGTGCATTATGCATGAACAAATAAAATTTAGGCTCTAGGACAAAAACTGTCACATTAAAGTTTCCTGAAAAATAGAATCCTTCAAGCATTCTTAAGAGTATTGCAAACCATAATTCCTTTTAAGAGAAGCTTGCCCTTAATGGTAGAAACCTTAAAAAAGGATCAAGAATGCCACACTTGTGACAGCCAGTCAGTAGCTGTTCTAAGCCAATTGGTAAGTGCTTCCTCCAATTCATGACTGAAGGGCCAGTGCTTCCAGCTCTTCAATTTACACCTCTACACATAAATTAAAATTCCAATGCTTTTACTTTCTGGAGGTAACACTATGCTAACTCAGCAAGATTAACGAAAGAAACAAAAAGTCTTAGCATCCCCACAGCTGAGAATGATTCTGATAACGCAGCTTTCAGAGAGGCAGCAACCCCTTCACAGTCCCACTCCCCTTGGAAAGGCGCATTTTCCACAGGAACACACACAGCCCGGGAGGCAATCACTTCATACCACACAACCAGCCCTCCCACAGCTGCCTTTCATGGAACAATGTTTCTCTCTCAGCACAACAAGAAACAAAAGAAAGGGGGGGGGGAAATGTTTGGATCTGTATTTTGTCAACCAGCACACATAAAACAAACACTGCTGTAGTACAGAAAGGAGAAGTCAACCTTTCCTTCCTCTTACAAGGAAAAGAGCTCAGAAACCCCTGGTGATGTAGCCTGCTCCATTGTCACTAAATCCCACCTGTGCCATGAACTAACAACAGTTTAAGACACAAATTAACCCCGAGAAAGCATTCAAAGTGCAGTTCCTCTCACAGTTCTGCAATAAATCTTACTGTACTTGTCCACACTTGCTTAGTGCTTCAGTAGCAACAATGAAACTACAACAAAGTCTCAGAGTACCATTCTGTTATTTCTTCATAATGGTAGACAACTTCCAGTCTGTACACTGCTAATCTCATTTGACCGCTTCCATGTTGGAAAAGCTGATCTCCCCATCCATAAGCAGCCAGGGGCTGCCCCTGATTTTGTCTCAGTTCCCACCTTCACGCTCGGCCCATCATCCAAATTCAGAGGATGGTTGTCTTCCACAGCTCTCCTAAATCTATTCTTCCCCCATTGTGGATCTGGGGAGAAAACGATATACTCACACCTAGCTGCTTTGGAGTTTGACTGATCAGCTGTCAGTTGAGATAGTTCACTTTTTTTTTATTTAGAATCATTGTGCGGGTAGGAAGAAATAATTTCTGAAGCTCTAAAGAGTAAGAAAACAAAATTTCAAATTAATGTTCTCCAGTTTGCATCAGTTCTGCAAAGAAATAAAATGTGTGCTCTAAAAGCTAACTTGATCTTATCCGAATTTTTAAATTGCAGCTTTCATCTTCAGTTCCATATGCAATGGCAACCCGAATGTTTTCCTTTTAATTCCACATATAAACCTGATGTAAAGCTTCTAATGTAAAACCAACCGAACATTTGAAATCCATAAGAATATTACAGTACAAAGATACAAGAAAACATAACTTCTCAGGTAACATTTCTGAAAACAACATAACTTTATTTTAGAATCACTAAGGTAGTTTTTCTTGTAATTTCCAGCGGAGGGCTTGTCACAGCTCATGATTACATTACCATCAGAGAATACCTGCAGGGACAGCCCAGGCTAATTCCCAGTTCTGTTGCAGTGGTTTGATAAGACACACACAGCATTTCTAACGTTTCATTTCTGACTGGTAGGGTGTAATAAATCAGGAAACAGAAGTGACATTCCTTATCAAACCTTAACCCAACTGCCTATTTTTAGAGCTGATTGCCAGACTCAGGTTTCAGAAGACACTTTCATATAACTTGAATTAAATAACAGTAATACTTATCTATTTGTAGGCAAGCAATTCAAAGCATGCATTGCCTTAATCTGCTTTGAATTAGTCCCTTGCATCTGCTATTATACTTCAAAGAAATTACTTCAATTAAGCTTAATTACTTCTTTCCATAGCTTTGGATACAGCCCTTATTATATTTCATTACCTTTCCTCATGGACTGCACACCAAATAGACGACTAATAAAACTACAAAATCAAGGAAACTATTAAACAAGTGCATTACATATACATAACAATACCCTACGTGTATCACACTAATTAAGTTATTATCAGGGTCTGCAATCATATAAATGGAATATTAGGAAGGAACTTTTCACAGAACATCAGCAAACCAGACTCATTCTTTGAGGTTCTTAATACCTTTCTCACTGAATTTACAAGTAATTTTAAACTCCTGAAAGGAAACAAGATTATCAAAGCGCAAAAATAATTTATACTTTTTACTCAAGAGTACCTTAAAGAACATCATCTAGATAGTGAGTTGGTTACCAATTATATTCCTTTGTCCTCTACTTGTCTAGTAGTTACAAAAGCACACAAAATAGCTCGAGTCATTCCAGTTGTCCGAAATACCATACCCATGATTCAATACAGGTCCTATTATCTCACATTTTTTTCAACTAAACATAGTAGGAAAGATGAAGTAAAACAATGGTTATGTTATGAAAGAAAAGCAATTTTTCCCTTTTCCTTCAGGTGAGAGGTCATAAGTGTTGACTTGAAAAACAAAGCGTAACTCATGTAAAATGATAAATGACTGTTCTGAACTAAAACAATCCTTTGTCCACTAAATGGAAACACTATTAGATCAATGTTACCATAATATTTTTGTCCAAGCAATGAGATAACCTTTAAAAGTCTCTTCCAACCCAAATGATTCCATGAAAACGGAGAAATTTTTGTTAGTCATAAAATACTGAAAAATAATAAAACTAACAATCAATAACGTGCACAGCTGGTTTTAGCTGGTTCAACAGATTGAACAGACACACGACTAGCCGTCACACATCTCAGGCTGCTGGAGACATAGACCTTGAAGACTGAACAATTTCAGAACCCTTTCATGTGGCACAAGAAAATATACATGCTTCCTCACAGTAAATAATTTTTTAATCAACTGAATGTTCAGGTTTTTGTTATATTTTAATACCACACAGACACCCCCGAGGAAGATTTCCCACAGTTTTATCTAAACTATTGATGAGTATTCCATTTTCCTTCTTTCAAGAATGTTTCCATAAATGGATTACATTTTTCCATAGGTTGCACTCATGCAATACCTCACAAGACACTTTCCAAACACAGTAACAGTGACTCAGTGGTGCCATTAGCAAAATCATGAAAAGCCATGGTACCTTGCCTTGAGGCCCAAAAGGAAATTCAACTCTGTGGCCTTATTTATAAGTCTTAGGACTTCCCTTTGAGAGCAACACCTGGCAAACAGAGAGAAAAAAACTGAAAAGGAGCGACACTGTAAGAACGCACTTTCTTTTCAGTATCACTGAATGTTTTCCTGCAGATTTTGAAGCTAAAAAAAACCCACAATCCATTTCCACGTATCTGTGACCTGCATGATATCTGACTTTTGGGGGATGTGCTTTTCACTGCACAATTGTTCCTCACTGCAAAGGCCTCAGGCAGATTTGGAACTGATGATCAGAGGTAAAAGGTAAAATAGGAGTTTTAAGAGCACTTGCAGTTTGCATTCAGAACAAGTTCACCAAAGTCAGCTTCTCCCCCTGGAATCAATGAATGGTGAGTAGTAATAAGGTCTCATGCAAGATTTCAGTGGGCAGAAAAGCACAGTCAATTTTCTGGTTAATTTGTAAGTGCCATCAGCTGTAACATTAATTTTAGCAAATACTGAAAGCTGAATTTTCAGAAACACTCATTTTACAACCCTCACCTGTAATACCATATATATCAAGAGCAAAAGGATACAGTTGCAAGTAAAGCCTTAACAAGATGCCATCTGAGCTTCATTTCATGTACCTCAAAAGCACGAGCACCCATGGGAGACCGCGGAGTAACTAACACACGGCCTTCTAGATGAGTGGCCAAACTTGAAATGCCAATGGTATTTAGCAAATCAACAAGGGAAACCAAACGCCTTCAAAATCCAGCAAAGTGGAAGACCACGAGTAATTCTAATTATTTTTCATTATTTACCAGACAATTAAGTATCATTTTTTCAATAAAGACCAAGTACAGTGCAGTCACTGTTGTCTCTTGCTCTTGAAGAATCCAAGAATGGAAAACATTGTCTGGTTTTTCTTGACCACATTATACAATATACTGAAGTAGACTGGACTTCAAACAGCCTCTTCAAGATACCTGGCTGATATAATAACGGGTAATCATTCTTTTAATTTAAAAAATTTGGCTGGAGGACACAGTGGTAGAAATAAAATCTAAGACCTGCAGAAATAAGAAGCAGAAAAGAACCACAAACATTTAATGATACATATATATATATACATACACACTCATATGCTGAAGAAGAGACCCCATCTGAAGGAAAAGGGCCAAAAAGCATAGATTCAACAGACACAGTCACTGTGTCTACTAAGCTGCCTGAGTACAATCACTATCTAAAACGATTGCACTGGTGCTATTAGAATACATTACTGCTTCCTAAATGAACCAGGCTTACATACACTTAGTTGTGGAAGTTAAGCAATGCAAATATATTGCATTATCTGGAGTCTGTGGACTGCACACGAGGACCTTCACGTCAGTTGAGATAGTTCACTGGCTCAAGGGTATTGTTCAAAGATAGCAAAGCTAGACACATGCAGGCAGCTCAGCTGGGAAAACTTATACAGGTACCTACAAGCCCAGGACAAACAATGACCTCCAGCAGGATCAGATAAATAAGGGGACACTCTGTTTTTTCCATTCTAGGCACACTAGAACTATATCCCAGCACTCTGCAGGCACCAATTTATCAGATTGGACAAGGGGCCTCAGAGCTGTGTAACTCAGGGCAGCAGGGCATGCACGTAATAAAAGCTGTGTTTCTGCTACAGCACTTCCCATTTAGCTTCTTTTCCCACTTAAACAGTGGCTTGATCCAGTCCCTGCTTACTGTCTATACACTAGCAAGGAACCTCCGGCTAGAGGGTAGACAACTGAACAGCTCCTGACACTGAACAAGTATTCTGGTAGTAGGAACCAAATAAAAATTTCCTGGCTCCTTGCAGGCTACTCTCTCATACTTGCACCACCTCCTCAGCTGGCTCAAATGCAATCCCACAATATGCAAGAAAGTAATTGATCTTCAAAATAACACTCAAGAACGCAAAAAGAGCTATTGTAATCCTGTTCTATTTTTTGTTTATGTTACCACAGCCCCACATAGAGCAATGCTGGCACTAGACAAGGAGAGCAAGTCACTGTAGGGGGCTTTCCAGAGCTGCCAGTCTCTGAAGCCAGAGCTGTGCTGCTTCCTCAGGCAGAGACCACATGTTGACTATCTGTCTCTTGGATTACACATGGCTGAGGTATCAATCACAGATGAGGTGACAGAGTCTCCATATTTAGGATTCTCAAGAGGAAGTGTGGTTGGAATGGAGGAAGCCTCTATGACATTTCCAGGTCTTCAGTTCTCTGTTTTCACCTAAAGTGACCTGGTAAAACCACTAAGACACCTTTGTTGGTTTAATGAAATATGAGCTGGCAAGTGGCAGCAAACAAAAAAAATAAAAACATAGTACGTATAAACTGCACTTCATAATAAGAGCTGTGAACTGCAAACAGACTTCCAGGTCCTTGTAACAGGTACAGAGAATTCAGAGCTGGCTGAGAGAACACAGATACAGTAATCCTTCAAATGTTGGAGCGGGACAGTTCCAGAAAGATGACACAATAATCGAGATCTGCAAAATAGTGGTAAATACAGTAAATAAAAAAACCAGCGATGTACTGAACCTGCAAATGGTGAACTGCAACACAGCGAGGGATTCCTGTACTGAAGTAAGGATGCCATTCAAGAAGTGCTCCCAAAAGGTGCCATTTGTTTTCTCTTGTTTGCAATGTTCTGTGGTTCTTTTCTCTTCCCACTTCCCTTCTCAAGAAGAACATTTGGTAGGGTAAAACTAATTTTTTTATAAAAAACGTTTATGCCACATGGAAGAAAATGAAGAAAAGACAGAAAAGTGATAGAGACAAACGCAGAGACAGCTGTCTGAAATTCTCTCAGTCATCATATGGGAAAAAGCTTTTCTTTTGTCAAATCTTTGGTAACTTGGGTATCGCAGTTATGCCTTCAAGTAGTTTTTTCCCCCACATTACACATTCTACAGCTCCCAAGGATCCCACAGAATGAGTCAGTCTCATTGCCCATTTCTTTTTTTAAAATGCGGTTTTTTTGTCTCCACACAACAGCTAATTTTTACCTGGTGAGCTTGTCAGAGTTGAATGAAAGCACAGAAAAATTACAATAGATAACCCAAAATGCAGTAACTTGTAAATAACTTCTCCACACGGCTCAGAGGACTGAGATAGGAAACTTTAGTAAAACTATAAGGAATTTTAAAAATAATATAAGCCCCAGCGTGGAATTATTTATTCTCCTGCCAAATTAGAACAAACAAAATTATATAGGAATTTTATTCTAGTGTAAACTGCATCCACAGCAAAACAAAACACATCATACCATGGAAACCTTCTAGCCTTTTTGAATCAATTCAAAAGGTAACATGATTTCCCTCTATGAAGAAGGGCAGGATCACAGGAATTTTAAGGAGTACATACACAAACCAAAAGCACATAAATTCATAATCTAATGTAAATAATGTAATCATAATTATTCAAAATACACTAAGTAGTTCCTGGCCTCAATGGTACTAGTAGTAATACCAGTATGTATGTTAAAGAGTTAAGGGATACACACTTTTATTTGTTACAAGAAATGTCATCTCATCATTCCAAGAAAATAATTATGTTCAAATCTGACTACACAAATTTGGAAGAAACTAAAAGCTGCTGACTAACCAAAGGCTGCGAAACTTACAAGAAAATAAAATGAATTGGCATTTGGTTTCTGGCTTTTCCTCTTTTGAATTAAATCACCAAACCCCACAGAACACAGTCTCATGCTGTTACATGCTCAGAAGGACATTCTCATTGCCAAACCCTGGCAAACTTTTCCCAGCAGTGAAATTATCTATCATTTTAAGGAAAAGAATTTTAGGAAGAGACGCAAATTACCCAGTCCTAAACCAAACCAACATGCAAGGAACACATCGTTAGAAGAGACAGGAATTATAAATAATTCATTCTGCGCATCTTCTGTAAAAATTGCTGTTCCCATGAAATAAACATGTCTTTCTGATTACTTCCAACTGCTCCACACCTGCCATCTTACCTACGCTTGCCTTCCACCGCCTATTATTAATGCAAATTGCTTAATAACGTATCTCTCATAAGAAGCTACTGCTTTATTTATTAGCAAGTCTGGTACTCCCGATTTTAAAATGTCACACATGCTATGCAGGTACACCAGTACTGCTTAACAGGACTGCTTTTAGATAACACAAGCCACTGCTCCTCAACAGCATCACTTACAAGATCTCATGTCCTAAACCCTTCCATTTCAGCTCCTGCTTCATCTTTGTTCTTCTCAATAGCAAAAATGAAAAAAAATATCCAGCACGGTATTTTTTCCATTTTCAAATATACTGCATAAACCAAAAATCATGTTTTTCAAGTGCTTCTGCTAAAATGATCAGAAGCATAATAACTGTCATTATTTTAAATACAAATCCCATTTATATACATTTTGTACTGATAACATAATTTTAGTAGGCTGACTGATTTAAAAAAAAAAAAAAAGTTTACCTGTGCAGCTCCTGGAAAGCTTTTGAATGCAACAGCATAAGGCTATCTTACTCAATACGCACTACTTGTGACACTACTATCAAAAGCATATATTTAACCATGTAAAGGCTATATTCACATAAACACAGGGTGTTCCTGGAGAGGCAGAGGGGAGCTCAAAGACCAGACAGCTCAATATTTAACATTTTCTGAGATGACACACAGCAATTCACACCTCATCCAGCTATGTTTTATCCTGTCCTCAGACTCGGGAACACAACATACATCACAGTCACGCATTGTCCTTTTATAGTCCGTGTTCCCATTCTGTAGAAACCATTGAAGCCACTGGAAAAACAGCAGCCTTTCCTACCTCAGCAGCAGATGTAGTTTCTCCTCCAACAGTAAATTCATCCCATGCAAGTAGCTGATGCTGACAAAAGCGAGGCAACTGCTCCCTCAGCTTTAAGAGATAACAGGGCCCAAGGCAGAGTTTTGCCTTTATTGGGAATACATCCAATAAGTAGAGCTGCCTTTGCCCACCTTATTTACAGATCCCTACAAAGATCAATTCATCCTAGCTCCTGGACAGAGGTCTCAGAGAGGCCTCAAACACTAGCAAGATAAAATACACCTCCACCTCTTTGCCGTGTATTGGCACGCTTCACATCTTCTGTGCTATGAATCAAACCATGGATGGAGAACAGCTGACAGGCAGAAGAAAGTATCGGGAAAGTGCCACAGATAACAACCACAAAATAAATTATTTATTGAATATCTGAAAATAAAACTAAAAATCTAAAATTAATTTACAATCAATAGTTTGATTTTTCTAGTACAAAATAGCTCTTTTATGATAGAAGTTGCTTTGGGGAGGAGATTAGTTCAAAAATTATATTCATCCGAAAGCCACGTGTAATATAAAGAAATTCAATTCCCATTTTGTGTGTCAGCATTTGATCTTTCCTTTCATAAAAAATACAAAAAGACTTTTTTTCCCTTCAAGCCACACCCCAAAAAAACTCCCCCTTAAAAAAAGTCAATCTGCTCCTTAGATACTGCTACCCTGGGAAAAGATGAAAGAAGAAATCCTGAACAGATCACCATGTCCAGTACTACACTTCTGGAAGGCGCACAGATACTGCTGGAATGAAACATTGCAAAGGAACAGAAAACATGCGAAAATGCCTTCTTAAATTAACTGCACAGATGTTGTGATAGTTGTGATTTAAACATGAGAAATGGGATCTTTTAAACAGCATTTCAGACTCCCTTAAATTAACGATAACTTTTTTGGCCACTGTCAGGAAACAAGGAATGCTTTTTTTTTTCTTTGCTGCCATCTCACTAGAAGTAAGTAAAAGCACATCTGTCACAGGATCACAGGATATTTCGAGTTGGAAGGGTCCCACAAGGATCATCTAGTCCAACTCCCAAGTGAACACTCACACGGGGATCGAACCCACAACCCCAGAGCCATGGGCACCACGCTCTGTCTGTCCTGTATCTCAAGGGGTTCAATGTGTTATGTCAAGTATAGGAATTTGATGCTTCCTATGATGGTTTCTGTCATACTATGGCATGTTAAGTTACGGAAAAAAATGGAAATTGAAAAAAATGAACAAGATATAAACCACTGAAGCTCACACAGAAGTCTACAAAGAGGCCGAATTTTGAGACGATTCCCTTTAACATTATTCTGTACCTGTAATAATCATAGAATCACATAACGGTTTGGGTTGGAAGCAACTTAAAGACCACCTAGTTCCAACCCCCTGCCATGAGCAGGGACACTTTTCATTAGACCAGTCTGCTCAAACAACACACACAGACAATACATGCCTGAGGAGGGGAGAAGCCTAAAACACCTGGATGACACATGCTTCATTGCTTAAAGATGAACTGTAAAACAAAAACCTTTCCCCCATTCCTGCTTTATCACATAACTCCTTAAATGTATGAGATACTTCATAATTTCATGTTGGTTTTGTGGTTTTAGTTTTCATACCTCTAAGCCAGACACAAATGCCCAGTTTTCAACCAACTGAAGTACACTGACACTGAAGATTTTCTTGGGTTAGCTACATGGGCATCAAAAATCAAATTCATTCAACCAAAGCAAGTCCTCTTGTAGTATTAAACTGACTAGAATGCTGTCTCCTTCTGGGAGAGAGCTAATACATCATCCTTAACGTATAATTAGCTAAAGGTCATTGCATGTGAGAGTGAAAAGTGGCTTTATACTTCTTAGAATTTAATTTTTCTTACACTTTCAAGAAGTCAACATAACAAAAAACACATTACAAAATTCCATGTACTACACTGAATAAAATCTTACAGAGTAATTAAGCACCACTAGACCATGATATAGCAAATCCTAGCCCTGTACATTGCCAGGTTCATTAATGCAGTGTCATTTACTCGGGAGCAATTTAAAGGTAAACAGTGTAGAGCAACAACACCTTTTAACGAAAAATGTCTTTTATTTAGAAACAGAATAATTGTAAGAAATTCATTTAAAATAGAAACAACCAATGTAGAAGGAGCATTAGAAAGAATTACAAATAGTGTTCTGCCAGTTTTGTTCGGTGGAGGGAGGAGGATGGGAAAAATCACCCACAGCAAATAAGGATGGAGTGATCCACAAGAAACTCTGTCACTATCTCAAAAATCCTGATTCTTCTCTGTAATTCCTCAATGCACTTCGGTACAGTGGCGAGTGTCCCCGCCTCTCACGCGGGAGACTGGGGGCTCAATTCCCGCCAGTGATGCTGTCCACTGAATTGGACTCGATGATCCTTGTGGGTCCCTTCCAACTCAGAATATTCTGTGATTCCTCACTGCATCCACCTGTTACTTTGCAGCTCATTTGCACATACTTCTTTAGGTTATTTGCGTATTTTTTTCACATTTACACCTTCCATCCCTAGAGGAGTATGCAACTACTTCTGGTCACAACAGAAACAGTGCAGCCCGTGAAACTGTTAATCATCAGATTAAGACAGGCTTAAAGGAGAGCTCACATTACAACAAACTTGCAGCAAATTCCAACAGTGCTGGGAAATGAACCATCAGAGCAGCATCCTCCCATAAGGAGGGGAGGTCACCTTTGTTCCTTTCCCTAGGATCTCTCCATCTCTTGTCATGTCAGAGGACAAAGCACAGCATGAGAATCAAGAGGGATCCAAGTACAATTCTCAGCACAAGGAAATGGATGGATGCCATGCATACACATTGCTGCAGTCAATTTAACAGTCAAGGCAGAATGTGAATTATCTTGGACCTGATTCAAGCAGCATATAGAGGTCATCTCGATGGAAAGGCCTGCATCCTGCAAATCCCTAGTAGTGAATGGAATTATGGTGAGACTCAGAGCCTACCCTGCATAACAGAGAAGACTGAAACACAATAGGCTTCTGATGATGCAGAAACTTCAAAGGAAATATCTACAATGTTTGTCACATTCATAGAAGTTAAAAAAAATTTCAAATTAATACCTAAATATCAAGGGCTACAAGAGTCCAAACACCAGTATCAGATCCTTTCAGATCTTCTGCCTCTCCCTTCTGAACAGCCCCTCATCCGGGTGTAAAATTTAATGTAATGAATCAGCTTTGCTATTTTAGTCTCCAAAGTGCAGATGGAGCATATTCCTGTAGATAGCAATGTTGTTTGTATTACTGCAGTGTCTGGAGACCCCAATCAGATACAGGCCATTGAACACTTGGACAAAACTCACAAAGAAAAGTCCTGCCAAGAACAGTTCACCTTGTGACCTGCTGGAAAAATGGTACCTGTGAATTTAATGAAATGAGTGGAGATAACCATGGAGAGGAAACATGCAAAAGAATTGTAGATGAAACACACAGGTATGGTCAACACTCACAGCATCCTGCAGTAAACAGTTACAAGCATGTCTTTGAAGGGTTTTGTTTGTTTGAAATCTCTAAATTGTTTTGAAAAACAATTCTTTCAATCTTTGAATTAGACTTCAAAAATACTAAAGAACCTATGGATTTTAGTTGGACACTTGCTTAGCTTGAGAGGACTCTCAATCAGCTGTAGTTATAAGAACATTGCCTCATATTATACAATTGGTATTTAGACCACAGAGTTTCACTGAAGGCTTCAACTCACTTGTGATCTCTGCTGGTACAAGGTCACACCCCGCCTCTAGGCATATGAAATCTGTTTTTCACTGCACAGTAAATGCACAGCACACAAACCAGAAGGAAACACCTTTCTAGATTTCATGCTTAGTCCTCTCTGTACGGACCCATCACACATGATAATTTTTTATTAAATTCTACCACATTAAGCCTACACAATTAAAAATTCTACTATGACAACAACATAATTAAACTCCATCATCTCCTTCAAAACCTCCATTTTAAAAAAATAGTTTGGAAATAGGGTAAGGCATAATCCCCTGCAAAATTCAGGGTGTGCAAACTAAGACACCTGTTCATTTGCTTTAAAATATCATGGTCCAGTCTTCAGTGGGGGATATCAACATTTTACAGAGTCTCATTATCATTCATACTGTGTTTTTTGTAAGACGATCGGTACTTTGAAGTATCATTTTTCAATTATGCAAAAAGCGGGATTTGAAGTAATTTATTGAGTAACATCTGTCATCATTTTCAAGAGTCAGTGAGTGATACAGTGGAACTTAGGGACTTCAGTATCATTAGGGATAATAGTGACTACATAACTAGTAATCACTGCTAATCTAGTAATTGGCAAGGTGACATGTAGTTACCATAGTAACAAGCATAAGATCAACTGTTTGCTTCCAAGAAATGCCTCCACTTCACTCAGCTATTCTGACACTATTTTTCAAGTCGTAACAGAGAAAATAAAACCACATCATGCATTTTGGAACTTGCCTCTCTCTCTGCTTTTCCTTCACAGAAAAGAGAATTCTTCTTCAGAAGAATTTCACTGGTTTTACCAAGAACATCCCACTACTGATTAGGAAATAAAGTATCTGGAGCCATGATCAGTGTGACAGCCCCATCAATCTTACCTAGGCAGTGGTCATATTAAAAGGAAATATTGATATCTAAGTCATACACCTCTTTTAATATGTTCTTAATCACTCTAAGTAGCTCCATGTAATTATGAGAGACTTCTTTTCTTTGTACTTTACCGACACTTCTATCCAATCTCATTTATATTAGACTCCCACCCATATACAACTTCCAGCATTCAACAGGTCTCTGTATCTTTGGCAGGGAGTTAAAAATCTAGGAACAGAGGATGGCAAGCCACAAGACAGAGACACTCAGGGCTAAAGCAGCAAGGACACAGCTGTTCTAGCTCCCCATCCAATGTACCACCACCTAGTTCAAATCTATACCTACAAATGTTTACTTATGATTTTTTTTTCCCTGTTTCCACACAGACTATTGACTAAATAAACAGGGTCAGGACAAACCCAAGGGAAAGGAGGAGAGTGTAGTTAACAAGTTTATATTTTCAGGAAGGAATTAGCTTGGTGTCACATCATTCTGAATTTTCTTGTTAGGGGAAAACGTGCGAGGAGTACCTGCAGACATTGCATTCAAAACTTAAACACCATTAAGTATCTCAATCTAGACATTTAAATTACTCCTATGGGATGACTGTCTGAGAAAATCCAGCCTGTCTTATGGCAAAGCTAATCTTCTCATATCTGTTTCACTTTTTATCCTTGCACCTGCTTGTATTAACAAGATTAAGAATTAAACTGGAAGACACCTGTCCATCAAGGGATAGCAATTAATCTATTAATTAATCTACTGATTTAATCATCAGAATAATCCAAATGGAGCTTCAGGCCTGGGCAAAAGGAAGGTGTTTATTGTATTATAATTCAGACTCTAAGTCATGCTTGTTGGAGGACTGTGTCACCAGACTGTTCAAAGGAAAGAACTGGGAGGAGGAGAAAGAGATACTGGAGTTTTCTTGTAAAAGAACATTCTTATTTAACTGTTACAGCCAGAGGGAAGATTTTGCATGTGATCTCTCCACATAGTGAAAAAAAAAAAATTGTCACCTGGTTCACTTGCAGACTCAAGCTAAATCGTTCATGGAGTGTTTAAAAAGGAGTGCACACACTTATTATAGAGAAACCAGGCTCCATTCACAGAGCTGTGTCTCCTCATCCCAAGGTACCACTCTCAGTTGCATTACTGCTGTCTGATCAAAGGAATTTATTACTATCATTACTATCTACCTCCAGAACCTGCCAGTTCAGGGAAGTTCCTGCACTTGCAGCAGACTTTGCCATATTAATTAATATAAGCTGCCACAATAGAAAACTCAAAAAACATTCCTGCACCACTGACTCACCAGTAGGGAAAGAATGAATCAATGAATGAATGCAAAGGCGAAAACAGTGCAGCAAAATAAGTTATTAAGGATCAGGTTTATGGAGACACAGGAACACTTACTACACGGAAACTATTTTGAAGCTTGGCAATTGATCCACTTTGCTGATATGCTGAAGACAACCGCTGTGAGGGGCCATCCCAAAGTTTGGGATAATCAACTATTCCTTAGACGACCAGATGGAAATTAGCACAGAATTCACAGATCAGTTTTGTTTACGTCAAGAAACAAAGTGCAAATATACTCAAGGCATACACAGAAAGCAGCAGCAAGGCAGATCTCCAAGGGATCCGAACCGAAGCACTCTGAAGGCAGGCACAGGAGATCGGCAAGTGACAGCACCGCAAGGGAACAAACGCTGCTTGTTCCCCACTGACTGCACTTCCGCCGCCTCCTCTCCCATCCAACACTCAGGATGCTCCTTCCAGCTACACGACACGCGGCTTGCAAATGCACTTTTACCTCGGTGAGGAAAGCAGGCTGGAGAAAGCATGTGTTCACACGGTAAGTTTACGGTTTGCTGGCATGAAGGGCAAAAGCCCTCCATCAAATAGGTTGCTTAATTAGAAAATGCGGTGTAATTGTGTGGAGCATGTGGATCTTGAGTAGATTCAGTCGGGGAGTGTGTGCTTAAGGAGCAACTGGGACAGCTGTGTACATCTGCAACCTTTGCTTTAAAAGCAGTAAATGCTGCAAGGTTAGAAAAAGAAAGTAACTGCCTCATTTTGTCCTTTGTACTGGAAGTCTGTTGCCCAAATGCTATTGTTCCTGAAGGAATTCAGCGTAGACAAATTAAGCCGAGATAAACCAGAGCCCCTCTCCCCCCTCCCGTTAGTCAGTACATACTTCCCTTCCCACTAGCTCACAGTTCTGACAATGCAGGGGAAAAGAATGGCAGAGGGAAGCAGAGCACAGCTGTAAGTTGCAGAATCTCTCCATATTCATTTGTCAAACAAAGCCAGTATTCAAAAAGACAACGAAGATGCAATAGGTCCATACTGAATCCATGCCTCTGAGGAGCGAGGGGCTCTCTAACAATGCATTCAAGCAACAGATATTTACCTTCAAAATGCAGGCCATGTTCTTTCTCTATCCTTCCTACCACAGAGCAGCAGGATTCTACTTTGTAAGCAGCAGTTCCAGCGTCAGGCAAAAGGCTGGTAGAGCAGCAGAACTGCTAGAGCCTACATTCCTGTAGATCCAAATACAAAAGGTACCACGCATCCAGGATCCGTTAGTCATATTAGTCTTTTTATGCCCCGTTTGTTCCACCCATCAGCTCCTGCCACTGGCTGGGAGCCAGCCCGGCGCCTCCCCTCCGTCACATGACGGAGTTTGATTCATGGCTCCAGCTTGGATTTTCCGGAGCTCCAGGACACTCTCGCAGTGCAATACGTACAAATGGCAAGCAGTACCTCGCAGGGGTTTTGCAATGGCTGCAAATCAAGCTGCATGCTTATAATTAATCCCTGTGCAGCTCTGTAAATGTTCGCCGGAGACAGTTGCAGCCAGTTGGGCAGAAAAGTCCAGACTCTATTATTAGGGCTCTAAAAATCCTTACGCTGCTTGTTAGAGTGCAGTGTTGTTTCATGCTCAGCCTTTTTCATTGTACAGCAGGCTTCCCTTTGTATGAACTGCAGCTCTATGAGAAATAGTCATTATCAGCAACCAGCACAAATACCCCATCAAAGGTGCTTGGATTGTGCTCTGCTCTAAAGAGCTGGCATCCATCACGGAATGGAAAGCATGGGGTGGTTTGTGAGTTTTTGTGCTCATGGAAGTCTGATAAAGACTCCCTGTACTTTCTTTGGACTGTCTTATGCTGCAGGGGGACTAAGTGCAGATTAATAGAATTCAGCTGTTGAAGAAATCTTTCACTTTACATCATCTCATCAAATTCAAATTCTTCCCTTGCATAACATACTCCATATATCATAAAGGCTTCACTTCATATTTGTCACTTCTGCAGTCTCTTTCTCCCCCTTTTACAGTTTCTCAATACTTGTCATTACTACATCTTGGAACCCTTTGCATTTTCTGTACTTGGCACATTCCCTGTATTCCTTTTGCACCACATTCCTTCACTCCTGCTGTTTTAAATACACACTAAAGTTCTCCCTCCCCCTTAATAAATTCCTTGTTGCTGGTGTCTTCATCCTCTCTGCAGCAACTCAGGGTACCTGTTTACATGCAGCCAATACACTCAGTTCATGTTATGAATCCGCTTACCACAGAGCTCCTCAATATGTGGAGACCAAAAGGGTCCGTGCTGCGCTGCACATTTAATAACAATACTGTTCCCTGCCTGACAAGCTGCTCCTAACCAGGTGTAATCCCTCAAGACAATAAGTAGGTTGAAACTGAAAGAACTAGCTGTCCTGATTTCTATACAGGTGCAAATCACCCCCAGGAGCAGAACAGAAAGGGAGTGGGGAGGATTTCTCCAGTGCACACTCCTTGTCTGCCCTCCAAAGAAAATGCCTGTGTGTGTTTGGCCTTTGCACACCTCCAGAATGCTGTAATTTTACACAGCTTCTGCAAACTCCTCGGCACCTCTCTGGAAAGCCCACCTCATTTGTCAACTGCAGCCACAAGTCAAAGCTCTTGAGCTGAAAATTATAGTGCTGTTGGGGAGGCTAATGAAAGAAAAAAAACCCAACTTAATTGAAAATTCTATGTTGACTAATATAAAGAAATATCTGAATCACAAATTAGTGGAAGAAGCTTGGAAGGGAGGAACCAATGGCCTTTTTTTTATTAGAAACCACCACCAATCAGTGCTATGTCATTCTGGACAACAGTTTATGCCTCTCTTACTACTTATTCATAAGAAGTTCTTTAACAAAGCTCTATTTTTAAATAAGATAAACAAATTATTAATATTTTCCCTGATGAACAAAAAATTCTATTTTTCTCTCCAGCAATCAAGAATCTAGTTCTTCTGGGATTGAAAACATTCCTTTCACCTGTGGGAGAAGCCTTTATCTGAGACAAATGAAAAATATTCCATCCACTTGCCACCTCCCACCTTACAAACTCTGTAACAGACAAGAAGAACGAGACGTGGAGAGGAACTCGCCTGAAAAGGTCAGCATATCCAAACTATTGGGGGATTTCCAGTGAATTATATTTCTTATGGAAAGACAGAGATGTGGGTAGGTGTGTTGTTTTAAGCATCTCTGAAGTGCTTCAATTCTAAACATCATACCAGACAAAGTGTGGTGACCTTTAACTTTTAGACTTTTTGGAAATGGACATTTATCTTAGAGAAAAGTCATCATTACTTCGTACCAGCAACAGCCATCCTTCCTTCCTTCCCTCCCTCCCTCCATGACTCACCACATTCCAAACACTTCATATGCACCTGCCTGCTGAGATACTTGCATGATGCCTTTTTAAGGTGTAATACAAGTAATTTCTTAGATTGCATGACAGGCAACTACAGCCCTTCTAAATTTTCTCAGTTTAGTGAAAGACAGTCAAATAGATTTTCTGGAGTACTGAAAGTGTTCTAAGGGTCCGTCCAACAGTCCCTCAGCTCATTGGCCATTTTCAGCCAACAGCAGCAGCTGTTGTTTTAGAAAACGTTCTGCTGGTGCTAGTGAGCCTTGGGAAACACTGTATTTGTTCTCTGGAAATGCTGATGAAACTTGGATTTTTTTCTTGCAGAACTTAATTTAGAGAAAACCTAAATCCATGCGTTGCAGACAGATACACACTTTTCTTTCGGAAGGACAACAATATTTCACTTGATTTTCTCCCAGGGACAAGAACTGAGGATGGTAATGACTCTAGCTGGGGTCTCCACAAACAGCAACAGCAAGTCCAGCCGTAGTCTGAGCTAATTTCACCTCAGTGAAACAACGTGAGGAAATACATCCACCAAATGATAAAAGCAAACAGCCATTGTAATCCCATCTTTTCCATAAGCCTCATGAAGTGCTTTAACTGAACTTACAATGCTGTTGAAGTCAGCTTGAGGTCAAACATAGCTCATGCAAATTTCTGTCCAAAGTTAACACAATTGTTGTTGCCTGACAGGAGTGTCAGAGGCAGTATGAATGTCTTTCAAGTCTGAGGCACTGTGACAGGCCACACAAAGTCACTACTTCTGGTTCTGAGGACACAGACCTTGCCTATTTGCCATCTAGTCCAAATCTTACCAACACCTTCCTATGGAGATGCTACCTTAGGGAAAATATGGTTGTTTGGGCAACAACCCTTTTCAATTCTAGGTCTTAAAAACTAATCTGTCATAATAAATCAATTCTTTGTGGAGAAGGCTGATTAAGCCTTAATTTACAAAGATTAATACAGCCACACAATACCAGCATTCAAACGAGAGTTTCTCTGTACTGCCAATATGGGTAGCTCTGCTGGGCTAGGCTGTCGTGACTACTGCTCAATTGGTTTGTTCAGTGCAGGGACACTGTGTCACTGATGAAGCTGCACTTTCACCGATGATAAGAACCTCAAAGCAAAACTCTCACAAATAGGTAGCAGACTTAATTTGTTAGCCCCACACTGTATTTTAAAAATACACACTCAAAGTCTGAAAGCTATCACCTTGTCGCAAATCACTGAAATCAAACACTGGTGCTTGTAGCAAAAACGTGCCGAAAAGGAAAAACCTGGTTTTGCATTTGCTGGTACTACGAAGTTGTATCAGACAGGGATGGTGTAAGATGGCATTTCTCACCCTTCAGGTGCAACCTGAGTCAGTGGTGGAGTAATAGATCTGTTCTATTGTTATCCAGATATCTCATCTTCCTTTTGTATCTATTTTTCCTTACCTCATGGAACTAACCACTACAGGTAAGCAATATAAGCTACTCAGCAGCCCAATGTCATGACAGAGGTAGAAGATGAGATGATAAAATGACAGCAAGTTATGATTTGAAAAGGAAATCTAAGCAGTTGATCTATCCAAAGGTTACATGAAATTTTAATCTAATAGTCTTGATGATCTTGGCTTTTCAGTTAAGAAGAAAGGCTAGAATGCTATGTTCTAGAGGTGAACTCCTACTACACTCTGGTGTCCAGAAACTGAGGAGAATATGTGGGGCTTGATACAGCCTGATTGCTACCATTGCTTTTCAGAAAATCCTTGCAGCTTCAAACAAGCATGCCATGTACACAGTGAAAAACCAGTATATACTGCCCTGCCCAGCTTCCTTCTCAACACTATTTGCTGTACCTTACTCAGCTGCAAGACAATTATGATGCATTTAAAAAAAAAATAGTTTATTCATGGGATTCTTCTGTTTTACTGGCAGGAGACAACGATTGCTCAACACTATTACTGCTAGAAAATCAGCTCATTAGAAATTCAGCTCATTGCCTCACTATTATTCAGTGTCATGGTAACAATTTAGCACAGCCACACAGCACTTGCAGACCCTGTATGTTCTGGAGTTTCCCCCAGTCCCTTTCTAAAGCACACAAACAAACACACTGAAATCCAGGCCTCCCAACTTTATTTATTTATT
>WEKX01005767.1:8310-48458 GCA_013390025.1 Pitta sordida | reverse complement strand
TTATTTATTTTTTTAAGAATGTTTATTTGAAAGAAAATCAAGTGTTGGCCACGCTCAACAGTTTTAGGGAAAAAAAATCCCTTCTCCAAGACAAATTTTTGAAAAAGGTAAATGCTAGATCTCATAGGTAGAAAATAGCATAAGAGTTATCATCTATCCTGTATCTGTAATATGCAGCTTGTATACAAAGCATACAATCTTGTCAATAAATATTTATGATTTAAAATAAAATTAAAAATCTACAATATTTTTAAATGCAAGAATATTCGGAGATTAAAACACCAAGGTCTGTTGAAGTTCCTGGGAGCAGAAAAAAGCAAACCCTACAAACCAATAATCCCTTCAGACTGTTGTAATTGTATTTTCAATGCATGCTTATCTGAGAAAGTCAGGTTTCCATTTTCAAAGCTGCTTATTAAACAGTGATCATTTTACACAGATTTTGGGGGGTTTGTGTTAATGAAAAACTGTATGTCATGTTATTTGTATTTTTTTATTGTTTTAACAGAAAAAAGGGGGTTTTTTCTAATTGCAGGGGAAGAAAACCCACCAAAGAACCATGCTTAGAAAAGAGCATTGGCTGTCCCAGGCAGCTTTCCTCTAATTAAAACCGACTAAGCAACTTTGAAGAGTGCCGTGTCTGCGTATGCCACCAATGTTTTGCCTGCATAAAAATAGTAGGATAAACAAACCTGTAACTTGCTACAGTCCCTAGGAGAAGAAAACCCACCAATAATATTCTGAAAGGAATTCAAAAGCTAAACAATGTGTTTGAAAATGCCCTGTCATTTGAAGGTGACTTTGCTGACTAGAAAATGTAGTTTGTTGATAGGTGTTTCTTGCAAGTTCTTTGATCAAGGATGTATTTGCGGTTTCCACTACTAAGGGTTTACATTCTTTGCTCTATTATCAATGCCTTACACTGCCACTATTTTCATGACATATAACTAACATCACAAAAACATTAACTCTGTTTCACACTGAGATACGTCCCTGACAATTTATCCTCTAATGAGATTTCATCCTGGAGAATACAGCTGTTCACATCAAAGGAGCTTAGGGAAAGGAACCAGCGACAATTTCAATCATGGAAGGCCCTAAATTGGAACAGAAAATTTAAAGCCAGCATTTGAGCTTAGGAGAATACCTTCTCCTGAACTAAAGAAGCAGAGATGTTCCCTGCAATGTGTCCTCCAAAGATCCAGTCAGCTAGTGGGTTTATGGGCTAAATTCTATCCTTACCCAAACTGCTTGTCTTAAAAACAAACAAACAAAACCCCACCAAAAAAACCACCCATCCCTATCCCTTCCCAAAGCTTCATCTAATGTTTCTTTGCTCTTGAAAGGAAATCTTAAAACCACAGCAGTAAACACATTTATTTAATTCAGGAGTGAACTAGGGAGGCGAGGGGCCAGAGGGGGAGGAAAGGGCACTCTCAACTTCTCAAGTAACTTATCCAGAGGGTCTCAGCCCCAGCACTGTCAGATCCGAGTCACCTTGTTCAACATCCTGCTACACATCACATCATCATAAAACTCCGAGTCCCAAAGCCCTATCCTGATGTTGAACAAAGAAATTGTCCTCCAGGGCAAATAATTAAGTAAGCAAATAAAGAAATCTTTATTCTGGGGATGGGAGAATTCTATTTTTGCCAGGGAACAGCAACATTATGAAGAACAGCAACCCATCTGGCTGGAAAATAGTGATGCATATATTATGTATTTCCCTAACAGAAAGTA
The DNA here is from genome assembly GCA_013390025.1 of Pitta sordida. NCBI lineage: Eukaryota > Metazoa > Chordata > Aves > Passeriformes > Pittidae > Pitta > Pitta sordida. Next base: position 46,718 of record WEKX01005767.1, on the reverse strand, counting down.
GGGAAAGATAACCCCTGGCACTCACTTACCCAGTGTGCCATACATGGTCCATTTAGGAGCGGTATAGACCCTGACAGTATCAGCATCCTCTGAGGATGCACAGAGATCTTCCCCTGCTCTGTGTGGCAGAAACATGGCTCTGGGCAGCAGCCACTGTTCAGCAGGTTCTGCTCTACCATGAGCAGAAATCCAGACAAATGTACACATGGCAGATAGGACAAGAGATTCGCTGCCCTACATTGTTTTAAGAGACAGAGGGAGCAACATGACAGTGAGGATAGACCAAGAGAGAGGGTCCACAAAAATAAGATCCTGGATGCAGATTTGCCCTACAGTCCAGTACTTTCTGGTCCAAGCCAGCACAACAGCATGACAAAAGCAGTCAAAGGATTTTTTCTAATCTCAGTCTCAGGGTTTACAGTTCTTTGTAGGTACAAGTTTTTGTCAGAAGAACAGACAAACATATTCAGAAATGGGTCCAATTCTGCAACAATTGATCACCTGCCTGGACTCTACCAAAGTGAGAAGCACACACAGAATATAAACTAGCACCAAGTGTAACTTGTTGTCTTGTTTCATTGAGCATTATGAATTAGCATTATTTTAGCATGCTATAAATGGACCTGTAACATGATTACAGTAATTTTACAAACAAAAAAATGTTTGGCAGGGGGTTTTTCTGTCTTGGATATACATATTTTATTCAGTTATGGCCCCAATTTTTAGATATGCATTAAAAATGTATGTACCACAAAATTAAGCAACATTTTCTTGTTAACAGAGGTATCATATGGAGAAATTTGCAGGAGATAGTCACAAAGTCATTAGAACCCACCTATTCCTGTTTTTAAACCTAGTCTGTACTTGATTCTGAAGTTATGAAACCAATTGAAATATACTGAAATCCAACTCTACACCTTCCATTAAAATTCTCTCAAATGAAACTGCGTTCTTGGCATATTTAAAAAGCGTTACCTAGTCACAGCATGAGAAACACTAAAAGCTGCTTACAGATCTGGAACCATGAGCTTTGCTCCTCTGAATCCAAATAAACTGCTGGCCTGCCACCCTATTAAATCCACACACTCATTGGAGCCTTCAGAACCACGAACCAGCCACCACACTGCCCTAATGCCAACAGACTTCATTCTACTGGATATAAAGAGAAGAAAATATCTGCCTTGTTATTAAAATCACTTTTGCCTATGAAAGTTGCCAGCAGCAATACTCTGCGATACTTTGAAGAGTCCATCTCAAACGATGAACGTATATTGTCAAGAAAAATACCTTTACATCTTCTGAAACACCCAACAGCTATTACAGAAAATTTTAACAAAACGTATTTCCTGCAATGCTTTGAATTAACAGTTTTACAAGTTTATAACTCACAACAGTCTTGGCTCTGACAGTTTTCTACACCTCTGTGTAAAAGTGACCTAGAAGATAAAAGGATGCAGTTATAAGGGGATTTAAAGTGTTTGATGACTTAGAGAACTTGTGAGAATTGCCTTATTGGAACAGTCAGCAACCTTGAAATTAAAATGGTAGCACTGAACACAAGACTAAAGAAATACAGGACTTCAGTCTGGGTATACAGATTTCGGAATTTATAACTGACATGATCACACTCTTCTTTCCCTAAAGGACATTTTGAGGTTGTGGGTTGTTGTTTACTTTGCTTTTTTTTTTTTTTCTTAACTGGGGGGGTTTTTGTTGGGGTTTTTTTTCCTATTTGTCCTCCCATTTGTATTGCAAAAGGTGAAACTTGCAAAGGATGAGCGTGAATCAGCATTGCACGATTCTGCTGTTTCCTACAGGACCAACTGCTTCATTTACTGGCAAAAATTAGAGAGTGATTGAGAAATGGTCTTAAGGAAAAACTGCAGAAGTCTGATGATTCAAGTCATTGAAAGCAGCTGTGAAGAAGTGGATTCTGAACTTGTCTCTCACAGAAATCCACTGCAATGCTCTCTGATTTAATAGCTAGACACTCATATTATTTTCCCTCATTTTCTGGACTCTCAATTTGAAACCATTAGGGCTAATTCACCAATGCACTGGGTACTTGAAACAGCAATCAAGGTTGATAGAAGTTATATTTTGAGCATATTAATTGATTCATAATGCTAAGTGCTTTGAACTAAAAAAAAAATCTTATATTGGACAGCAGCATAAAAGGACATTTAATGCTTTTTCCTGTGACTCACTTTCTTTCCTATAAAAGAGTAATACTAATTTTTAATGTGGATGTGTCATACTACAGCGAATGGCATAAGAGTGTCCATTAGGAAATTAGGCAACCTGTCTTCAGGAAATGCATTCAATTGTCATGAAGTAACATGTGGCACAGAGCCACACTTGAGCACAGTGGAGCAAACAGAATATTAAATAGCTGCTCTCCACCTGCATCTGGCCAGCCCGTACACAAACAAGTCAGGAGCATAAACAAAAAATGTTATTAATTATATAATTTAAAACTATGTTTAAGAGATAATTTGATCGGTAATTCAGATCTTAAATAATAAATAACAGCTGAGAGTGAAGAGGTAGTTACCTTGGCATTTTAAAATTTAACATTTAGGTTTCTTTTTTAATACTATTTTTATTTTTTTGTGTCCCTGAAGTCAGAGGCACAAATTCCACCTCATGCCATTACTGGTGACCTTGTTGCATGCCATTGTAAAATGTCTAACTTCCAGGACCATCCAGGACTCCACTGTCAGAAATCTCAGAGTAAATCCATTTGATGGTCCAAATTAAGTCCACACGGTGGTCCTTCAACAATTACAAAAGTGATGTGTTTGTTAATTTTAATGTTTTATGACTTCTGATGACCCTGGTGTTCTGTTCAAAGTAATTTTTGAATTTTCTAAAAGTCATAAAACACTCCATTAACAGAACTGCGAAGTGGAAGACACATACATCTGTTATAGTGGTAAAACAAAAGGTTTAGTGGTGTGACTATTTTTAAAAAGCCCTTTTTTTGAGGAGTTCAATCCTGCCATACATCACTCTAAGCCAGTAAGGGACTTTATTGCCACAGAGCCCTTTGGGGCAAAATACAAGGGTTTTCAGAGATAATTCAATTTGCAAAGCTTTCACTGGAAGCAAGTTCCATATCTCCAAAATAAATTTATTAACATTGTCCTATAGTTACAACATAGATCCAAGAGGCAAAGGAATTAGAACTTGGAGCCAACCTCAACTGAGAGCATCTAAGTGAAATGTGTTCACAATGCGGATTTTCCAAATTTATGTGCATGCCAAGAAAAGAGCTTTCCTGCCCCTATGTTTTCAAGATGATTATCAGCATGTCATTTTTCTCCACGTGTTCTTATTATAGAGAGCATCACCATCAGTGTTTGCAGATCATGTAACACCCTGTTTCTTTTGCAGCACAAGTGCATGTTGCATGTCAACACCAAGTAAGGCATAAAATAAGTATAGCGAGACATATTTTAAACAGAAAACACTTGGGAAATAAAATGTTTTAGTCATCCTCAGGTGGGTAACATTCCTCATTTCATTTTCCCCCAGAGATTTATTACTAGAATTAGTGTTAATACCAATAAAACTACAGTATTTCTGCTACTACACCAGAAAGTATTGAAGTTAAAAATAGTTTGTGATTTATCATGCACACCATAATACAGTTTTGTAACACTTTTATTATTTTCAAAACCTTCTAGGGTTTTCTTTATCAAGATGTGACATAATTCTTCTCATGGCTCAGCTGTCTCTCTGTAATACTGCAGTACATGATAAAGAAAATACTTTGTAGTTGGAGACAAACTTACTGCGCCTAGCTTTCCATTTTAATAAATTTACAACAGCGTTTGGAGAAACTGCAGCCAGATTTCAGTGACTGAAAACAATACATGCTACCAGTAGCTAAAATGGGCTCTATGCCAATTTAGATATTTTGTATAGCAGTCATGGAAGTGGGACAAGGTAAATTAGGGATTTTAAGGACTGGTGCAATTTTAATTCAGGAGTCCACAGGTAAACAAGGTGGCTGCTAAGAGCAGCAAGTGTCAGGGTACATGGATTGCCTAGTTTTTTTGTGTGGTGCTGAATGCAACACCTATCTAAAAACACGGAGCTCCTCCATTTTATTTGTCTGAAATAAAGTTATCTTTTGCACTTAAAGGATCCTGAAGTAGAACTGCATAGCTTTGAAGGTGTCGTAGAGGGGGATTTTGTAATATTGGACTCATCCTATTCTTTAATGAAATAATCATTAGAAAAGTGGATGCCACAGGAGAAATGGCCAGATCCACTGGATTTGTCCAGAACTTTATTTATGTCCTTCTTGATATAAATCACAATCCTTTGTAAATTTTCCTTGGAAGGAAGATATGAACTTGACAGTTAGGTGAAGTCATGAACAGCTGAGAGGCAGCTGGTTCGGAAGTGCCGGGAGGGACAGCTCTTTAAGTCATAGCTCTGTCACAGCCCTTGTATTCTTGAACAATTTGCTTTGCAAGTTAACATTTATGTACCTTCTCCTGATAGGACTAAAGAGAATTGCACATCACTGTGGTCCTGGAAAAATCTTAGTTTAATATAATAGCAACCACTAAAGAGTTCCCCTTTTGGAAAAATCAAGAAGGGCATCAGGCTTCACAGTCACACTCTCCGTCTGTGAACCATGCAGTTTGCTGTTGTTGGTGTAGCCTAAGGGCTCTAACATTAGGTTTTGGTCAGGACTAAAGGTCTTGGAATAATTAACACAGGGTGTCAAGTTGGAAAAATGGCAGTCAGACAGAAAATTACCTCTACTGCAACTTTGAGAGCATTTCCTTCCTTCCTTCTTTAAATCCCACAAAGTGAAGCATCAGCAATTCCTCCAAGATGACAGCAGCTCTGTATTAGAAGGGTAAAGGCATCAGGACACAGACTGTCATCAGAGCTGGGTAAAGAGCTAGTAGATATGTGTTTAACTGGTTTTACAAACAGATATGGAGACTGTTTTGCTAAAGTGAAAATCCCTTCCTCTAACAGAGATTCCCAAGCAGAAGCCCCAGCTAAGTGAGAGCAAATTTATGAATTTTCAAAGCAGCGTCATAAACACACTGAGATTTTAGTGACATTTACATTTCTACAGTATGCCCAGTTTATTTCTGTCTGGGTTTCAGGAGAAGGCCATTATTTGCATCGCTTGAAGCTTTTCCTTTGCACAGTCAAAACACATGCTGTTACATAAAGTAAGTTCACTGGAGGGGTAGGAGAATTTAGCTTTGAATATATTTCAGACAGTAGCTCTGCTTTGAACAAAGTTTTTGGAGTTTTATCATGCTATTCCGTCTCTCCTTGGAAATAGCTGCAGAGAGATATGTGGGATTCTCTTCAACCCTCCATCTGCTGCCTCCTGCTCTCCTTCATCCTTACTTGCCTCTCTCCAAAACAGCTCAAAGCAGTAGCAAGGATGCTGACCAAGGCCAAACTAGAATAGCATTAGAGACTGCTCCTGTAGTATCACATTAGTGTACTCAGGTAAATAAGTAAGCATTGGAAAAAAATGATTTTGAAATAGCAAGAGAAGATGTTAGATGAAATTATATCAGCTGGGGACCAAGCTACAATCTATAAAAGCCAACAGTTCTGCTTTACTGTTGCCTTGCTATCGGTCACAAAAACAGTGAACAAACTCTCAAGAGGCAAAACAAAACAAGATCAGGACTCTGCAAGTCTGAGAGAAAGATTGTGAGAGAAATCAAGAAACAAGCTTGTTAACACTTGGATCTCACCATGACATATAGAAATTTAAACTTGGAAATATTTTAATTTATCTTCTATTTCCAGGAGGCATTTGCTCAAATGCTTAGCTCACATTTTTTGAAAATTCTTGTGTAGTTTTAGAAACAAACTGCAATGTGTGAGAATCACTGGAAAATATTCTCAAACAAAACATGAATCTATTTACAGCAAGAGGCTAAATTGGTCTATTCCAAGATTAGTCAGAAAGGTTCCTATTTGTGGCTGAAATGCAAGTAAACACTATTATGATTTAGTCTATTGAGAAAGAAAACTGCTCAGGAATTTGCTAAATATGCTATAAAGTCATATGACTACTCAGAGGAATCAGGATCTGCTCTCAAACAGTTTAGGAATTTAAGGTAGTGGCTGATTGTCCTGCATGTGATGAAATCACAAAAAACCCCATATCTCTGAGCTCAGGTTTATAGTGGCTCTGTCAGTTCTCACTTGAGGCTGCAGTGTCAATATTGGCACATCTTATTCCAAAAGCAAATTTTTTACACATTTTTACAAATTTTTTTATTGAAAAATAAGCCCCACTAGGTGGTCATGTCACCCCACCTTTTTCACAGTAAATACATGCATTTTCAGTCAGGCAAAAGACAAATTAACCTAGAAGTTTGCACTGCTAGAGCAGAATTCTCTCGTAAGAAAAAATTATTAAACCGTCTTCTACGCCAAACCTGTGCTGTTGTCTGTTACTTGTGACTGAGTATTCAAGACTTGGCTGAAAAGAAGCACTGGCTGGGCTGCAAACGAGTTACCTGCACATCATCATAAAGCAATTAAAGCAACGGTGGCAACTACCTTCACAGACAAAGCACACTTTGTGTAAGGGTCAGTAGTTTCACTAAGTACATAGGACTATATAGTTGGCAGGGTTGCTTATTACTAAAAGCTCTTAATTATACTATCAGGAGAGCCACTTGTCTTCAGCAGCAAATACTCCCATTAACAGATTGTTCTGCTTTTGCCTCAAGTGTACTCTAGCTTTCATGCAGTATTTTGGGCGGGGATTATCTATGCTACTCAGGCATAGCAGCATCCTTTTTTCCTGTTTTTTGTATGTGATTAGCTATAAATACAATTATTAATTTTAAAGAAAGAGAGGTATTTTCCAAAACAAAAATAGCATGGGAAAACATGCACCTGATCCAAGCCAGCTCTATTTGTCATTACTGAAAAGATGAACAGTGAAAGCGAAGAACTGCCCTGCTCATCATATTTCTCTACAACTCCAAGCTGGCTGGAACCTGCTGTAGGATCCAAGCATGCCCCGAGCTGGGATGGCTGATGCATAGCTGGCAGCTCTCCCAGAGAGTAGTAGCACTTGTCGCCTCTGTTCTGGCAGACACCCTTGCGATGGGAGACATCTAAAGACACTTCCAGGACAGGGAGGACTCCCAGCCTCAGGGGATGCCATCCACAAGAGCTCATCCTGTACCGTGTGGTTCAATAACCCCAGTGCTGAGACACCGAACTCTGCCGATGGACATTGCTTGGAGCAGGGAAAGCAGTGAAGGTGCAAACTCTGTTTTTAAAAACTGTCAGAAGGGAACTGTTCCTGTATGCATGCAAAATCAGAAACTTGGGATTTTTATTTTAATTGAAAACAAAAGGTATGTATTAGAGTCCTGTTCCAGGCCAGTGGTCAAAAAAAAGGTGTTGGAAAGCCCTTGGAAATGAACGTGATGTGTGCATACATGTATGTCTGTGGGTGCATGTCTATAACATCCTAATGCTACAGCAATCCCTCGATACTTTGCGGTTCACCATTCGCAGCTTCAATACATCATGGGGTTTTTCCCCCCAGCTTTACTGTCTTTGCCCTATTTAGCGCTACTTTGCAGATTTTGCTTCTTGCAGCATCTTTCTGGAACTGACCCCCCATGAGGTTCGAGGGATTACTGTATTAGCTTCTTTTCTGTGGCTGTGAACACATTTCAAATTCTTCACATTAGTTCTCAATATTATTTCATTATTTTATATATTTATATTTTATATATTATTTTATGGTATTTGTCATCTTTAAGGGCTTAGTTACCTAATGAAGTAAGAATTTAAATAGGGAACACTTGTATTTGTTTGTTTTCAGAAGTAAAAGCAAAGAAACCTTCCTGAAAGTACAATAAACAGATTTTTTAGTCGAACAGCCCTCTAGCAATACCAGAGCACAAGAACAGCACTAGAGTGTGGCACGAGTGACCTCCAAGGCAGATTGTCTAAAAGCACTGCATAGCCCCATCACAAACAGAGTGCCCAAACCCAAATTCCTATAGCCATGGCCTTCCTCCTGGGGGTTCAAAGGCAAACCACTGCCATGAGAAAAAAAGATGGTACATTTTGGTCAAGATTTCAGCAAAGGACAATGTAACATAACACTGGAGAATAAACTCGTTAGCATCAATCCCTCCAACTCTCACTGAAAGCCTTTGCTGGTGAACATGCATGCAGCATTATTCAGAGAATGTACACTTTAAAGTGACAAATTCAAAAGGCATCCAAGCATGTATACTGACCTCTATTGCCCTTCATGGTATTTGGCTGGGTACAACAGCTCACTGCAGTTCTTAAACACCAGTCAGAACTACAATAGTGCAATTCATGACTTGTACTTAACAGTGACTCTCCAGGTAAGAGGATTGAATTACTTTTCCAAGTCAGAGCTTTCTAACTTGCCTTCTGTAACCTTGACGCTCTCCTTTCCTTTCCACTAGTCTCCAGTGCAGCATTCTGGTAGCACAGAGTAACTGAACTCAACCTGATTTAGCCAAACATTATGTATTTTTAGATTGTCAAATAGTTCACAAATATTGATAATAAATTTAACTGGCCATTGCATTTGTATTCCTGTGTTACCTGTGGCTCAACCAATTCATTTTCATTTAAATACATATAGAAATATACATTCAGTGGGACCTCACCATGTTATATAGTTAGGAGACCATAACGCAAAAACTGTCTTGGACACACTGAGGTGAGCAGAATCACCTGGGCCTGTCTTGCCTCACTCTGAAATCAGGTTTAAGAGGAATAAAGCAATAATAGATATTGGATATCCTAGTGCAAATACCTGTAACATGTTGAATATGGATCAAGAGCCAATCTACTATGTATTTCCTGTTGGAATGAAATAGTAGAATGGGCCTGTCCATCTGAATTTCCCACTTCAGGTAACTGTTAGATGATGTTTTCCATTAAAGTATCCACAATTCTTAGGAGATAAGCCACAGAAAAAGACAAGTGCTTAAAATAAATTAGCTTTCAATAGTCAGAGTCATTCTTCAAATTGGATCCTTCAGTTTCTGAAGAACGACTCACTTTTCTGCAGAATTGTGGGATACAAATCATGGCAATACTACTGCCTGTGACTAGCCAAACATGATGCAAGATGAGCAGGAAAGAGGTACTACCCCTTTGTCATGCTTTAATCTGGCTCCTACACTAAAGAGACATTCATATTGTCTCCATACGTTTTCCATTTAATTTTTTTTTAAATCCTCTAAGTTGATCTGTTGCATCATTTGGACTTCATACCCAACATCACTCACAGTCCTGGCGTGGCAGCAGTTCATAATGTACATGTAAGTAATCCCTTGGAGCAGAGTGAATAACCACACTGGAATTGTTGCTCTTTGGATCTAATTATCTTTTTATTGTCCTCCCTGGAAAGGATTTTGCGAAACATACTGTCTCTCTGTTTCCCCCATTGCTGTTCCTTACACACCCTGGTGAGTAAAACTTCAAATCAGTTTGAGATTCCTGTCCTCTTAAGGAAGAGATCAGAAACAGGCTGTCATTGACAAGCATTCTCTGATCCATGAATTATGTCTTCCCATTGCTGCCAAGGACCCTCCATGTGATTGTTCTCTGCAGCTATGGGTTCACAAGTGACTCTTACAAGCTGATACAAGCAAAATAAATGAAAAATCCTTTGAGCCATGCTGGATTGACTCCATTTATAGCAAACTCCCTGCAGAAAAACAATAGTTATGTATGCTTATATAACCAGGTTAACTCCAGATTTCCTTTCCCCAAGCTTAAAAGCTCAGAACCTGATAGGGAAGCTTTTGACAATTTATTTCTTTGGGAAGATGACTGCCTTGACCTATTATAGCTCTTATGCTTCTCAGTAATCAAGTGAACATTACCCAAAAGCAAAGCCTCAGACAGAATACTAACACTTTCTCTTCTACTACTGAATTTCATATTATAATACCAGTTCCTTGTTTTCCTGTTACTTTGAGAGCAGCCTTGAGTTGACTGATGTTAGTCTGCTGAATGAAGGTGGATGGGGGCAGTTGTTATTCAAGAAATCAGTATGCTTTCATTGTACTTACTCAGTGACACTCCCACCTTTAGTTAAAATGATGCCTTTAGCCTGCTACAGGATTTCATAAGCCATGTCTTGGGAGATCTCATGCAAGTTCTTTCTGCAGTCACATTCTGACCAGGATAGATGTTTATAAGTGCTTTTGTAAGAATTTGTTTTAGTATTAAAAACATGGCAAAGAGAGGTATTGCTGCCTACATCCTACATAATAGCCAGCTCCAGAACATCTGCTAGGGAAAAGTATTGAGACCTTCAGAGAGAGTATGTGAACAGCCCTTGCCTTAGGGTATTCTTACATGAGGGCATTCTGCACCTCACATGCTGAACCTGGTCACATCTCTCAGGGGTACCAGTGAAGGTAACCATCTCTTGCTGAGGGTTCCCTGCTCTGGAGCTGAAGGCTGCTATCTCTCTAAGAGCTATTCCCACCTTGATTGACTCCTACCTTATCTTTTTGACTTAGGGCCATCCATCACCTAAGTAATTTATAGAGGACTTGATACCCAAGATTACAAACAATTGCATTGTATTCCATATGGAAGTACACCTGTAACATCTGCCTTTATTTTAAAGTCTCTCACTTTCAAATCAAACCAAGCCTGGCTCCTGACTATCCCTATTAGTCAGTTCCCTCTTCCCTGTACAGTCTAGGACATAAGACGTTTTATTGCAAAATCTTTTTGGTCTTGTCGTAAAGTAACATACATTTAACTCTCAAGAGTCTTCACCACAGGAATCTCAATGCATTATTTTTGACATGTACATAAATATTTGTACAAATGAGTCTATAAACTGCACTGTCACTGTATACATAGCTAAGTCTTACCTAAACATATTAGTGTGAGCACAGGTAACTAAAATTCATGTGCAGCAATTTATTGGCACTATGCTGTCTACTGGTCATCATGGTGGTGCTAGAAAGTAAATAACAATGACTTGCATCATAATAAACAAAGGAATAGTAGAAATCAAAATTCATACCCTATTCACGTCTACTGTGCCTCTTTGTACCATATTAAGGTGGAGAGGTGTTTCTATAACCTTTTTTGAATTAAAAAGTGAGTTTGAAGATTACCTGCTTTACTCTGGAAAGCTAAACTAGGATGGATGTAAAAGTTACCCACATGCATCGGGAAAACTGGAACAGTGTTCTCCTCCTCTTTTAATTGCTTCCAATAGGAGCTCTTATTATTGGCATCAGCTGGCAAAGCAATGCATGCTTGCATACAAGCTACTCAATGTTTGAGAAGCACTCAAACACTAAGGTAATCAAGGCCAGACAAGACCCCGGGGAAAAAAAACCAACCACAACTACACTGCTGCCCATCTACCATCTACCTTCTGTCACTGCTGGAGGCCATAGACCAACCTGTTTCAACCAGCATCTGAATAACCTTCTTGGCAGTACATAGAAAGGACTTCTAACATTGACCACCTTTCTCCAGATACCCCTTGCCAAAGCTTCAAAAAGGGTACACCTACCCACCAGATGCAGAGAACAGCAGGTTAGATCACCTATGCCGACTCATAGCTTCAAACTGAAACTTTGCAGTGAAATCAAAGGGGAGACTGAACCCCCTATTTGTAGGAAAAATATCCAACATACTGTAAACATCCAAGATTAGTTTGCCAAGTGCATAATATGTGTTATTATGCTGTGTATAGTGTCCTAATTTTGCTACCTGCCTTAGCTAGCCAATGCAACCCTCTCTACACACTGCTAGCCACCCCTGCGTGTTCCCATGCAGCAACACTCTTAACTCCGTTACACGTTCTCCAAGTCCAGCGCACTCTCACATGAGGCATCTGTTTCTCCAGCTAAGTAACATAAATATGTAGTGCTTAAATTATGCTCAGGCCTGCAGTGAATCAAGAATTTAGCTTTCCACTCTGTTTCATTATTTCGGGAGCCCTCCAGAATAGAAAATACATCTTATTGATATTTTCTCTACTATAACATCACATTTTGGCAAGGTACAGGTATTCTGTGTTTCACAATGTTGATAACTGTGTTCTATCAGATATATTTGTAAAATCTCTTGGGAAATATAAAGGCAAAAGAAATCCTAAACATTGGTCTTTTGTTATCTTTAGAAGTGTTGGTCTCTTTGAGAACATATTTTTCCCCTTTTAAAACATCCTTCCAGCATCCTAATAAGAACATGTTACAAGGATTATTCTGTGTGAGACGAAGTGTAGTAAAATCCTGTTATGTGGAATAAAGATTCTTGCTGAAACAAATAGAAAATAGATTTGCTTCTATCTTTATGCTGATGCAGTAAATCACAGAATCAAACTGATATAAGCTATCACTTAGGCTGTTTGGAAACGTGCCAGCCCATCAGAGGAGCACTGTCTTCCTGAGAACACACAATAGCAGATGATACACAGTAAGACTAAGGCTATGCAAATAATTGATACTGCGGTTTGCTTGGGGAACACAAAAACTCATTTCAGATTAGTCCAAAATATTCTCATTTCTTGGGAAAGAAAACAAACAAACCAACCCCCTCTCAAGTAAGAAGATGACTATTCCATACTTGATTTTCAACCTTCTGAAATGTGTCTGCATAAGATGCTAACAGAGGAAATCTACTAAATGTTTATTGCACATTCTGCAAAAGTGTAATTAACACTACTTTTCAGACAGACTTCGAAACAGTCACTGTTTGAAGGGCAAAAAAAACTAGAAATACATAATTCTTATGCAAATATAACAGTAAATTTCCAATGTATCTATTAATAAAAAAAAATTTATTCGATAGGTTTTATGCCTACTGCATAGAACACAACACCACTTGTAGCCCCCTTGAAGAAAAATGGAATTAAATTGTGATTGCTTTTTCTGGAGCTTTGACTGTATGTTTAGCAGAATATCTTAACCCGCTCATATCTGTGCTATATCATAATACAGAATAGTATTTCATTTAGAGGAAAAATTATAACCATCTAAGGCCTGTCCATCTGTATTTCCTTGTCCTCTGGGTGGTAGCACACATAATAAAGGTTTTGTTTCTTTATACTATTTGTTTTGCATACATGGATCAAAATTTTTAAAACACAAAAAGCACACAATACAGCACACAAAAAACACAATAAAATGTCAATTATGTATATCTATCTGTTATCTCTAACTACACAAGATAGTCCCAGGCCAAACAATGGGCTCTGACTGCTGTTCCCATCACAATCCCTTACATGTTCTAATCCATAGAGCCCTAAAGGTTTATAAGCATCCATAAAACAGACATATTATTTTCTACAAAGTCATTAAAAGTGGCCAGACAAGACCATATTTCACAGTTATTCATATTTCACAGTTGTCGATGGCTTTCATTTTACTTTTAAATAACCAACTCAGCATTACCTAACACACTGACTCTAAAAATTCAATCAGCAGCACTTTCTTCACAACCCATATTTAAATCTTAGCACTTGAATAGTGTTCCATGACTTCAAAGCAAACACAGTAAAAATATTTAAGCTGGTTCTCAAAACACTTCAAGGTCCACATTAGTTTAGTGATTTAACAATCAAGAAAAGATTTCTAGTACAATTTAAAAAAAATAAAAGGAAACAAATACAGCATGTATTCATGCTCCCGAATATGCAGATATCACAAAACACAAGGCCTACTTGAGAAACAGGAAAACCCACACAAGCAAAGATATTCTGAAATTTGTTAGCACTAGAAAACCAGCACTGCACACAAAATACTTTGAGAAATAAACCCACTACTAATAACACCCCACCAACTCAGCTTAATTTGTGAACCAACCTTAGCGAGTACATCCCACTCCTTCCTGACTTCTTCAGCATAACTCCCAACTTGCTGCCCTCTGTGCAAACCCTGACTGAAAATCTTCCTGATCAGAATGCATCTCTCTCACCTGTGTCAAGCTGTATCAGCTGTGGAGATCAAGCATTCAGCAGCAGAGGAACCACCCCACCCTTTCCTGGTTAACCATGATGAAACCTCCTGCTCTGCAGCTGTTTTGGCAAAGCCAATATATTCATCATGTTCTACCTGTTCACTTTAGCAATTATGGGAGGTTTCCAAATTCTGTAGCAGCTGTACACATTTAAGCATTTTAAGGACCAGGTTTTCAGAGGCATTTAGGCATCTCACTTATTTACTACAGCTGGAGTCAGACAACTATCTTTTAGGCTCCAGGCCTTAGTTCTGTACAAACCATCATCTCCCAACTCCAGTTAGAGTTAATCTGAGGATTTGATACAAACAGCTCATTTGTGTCACTTCCTCCAGTCAGGTTTTTCTTTCCTTTCCTTCCCAGACTCTCTCTGTATGTATTGGCTTCTTCTTATCACATTTCCCATCTAGTTTAAAGTAAATGCTATAAAACTAAGGTGGACAATTAGAATCCAATTGAGGTAATCAAACACTGCTGATATTGCCATCAGCTGACCACTTTCCTATAGATCATGAGAAACTTGTATTTCCAGGAACTACTCAGGGCTGGCACATCTGAGGCTGCATTTGAAGTGTTGAGTGCTGCTTCACTGTGGAGTCAGTTGTACACTCAAGAAGTCCCTAATTTACCTTATTTTGATGAATTCAATAGACAAAATTTAAGTGGCAAAATCAACATAAATATCTTTTTTTGCCCTTCCTGACAGTTGTACCTGTTATGTAAGAGAATCTCTCCCAAATTCTGTCATAGAAACTGTTTCCCAGATCTGCAGAGCTGAAAATTGGACTGCAAAAGTGAAAGGTGTGGGAGGCAAAAGGCACAGATGTTTTTCCTGGGGAAGCTTAATTAATTGTTTTATAGCACATTAATGACATTAAATGTTTAGGAAGTGCCAAGATTTTTAATCATTACTAACACAAAGAGTCATGGAGAAGAGGAAATAGCACGGCCACAGTACTTGATGCATTGATTTTAGATTGTGACTTGAATGTTCTGTGGATTTTTCTTTCAACAGATAATCACAGACCAAATAATACTATAATGGAAACTTCTTCTAGTGTAAATAAAGAAGGTTTGGGGGAATTTAGAGGGAGCAGAAATGTAGCATTTTTTTTCTAATATGTTTCTGTGGTGTGGGGACGTCAACCCACCTTTTATGTATTCACTGGTTTTATTCCATCCTGAATTATTAGAAGGCACTGCTCCCAGGTGAAATAGATAAATACAAATGATAAGTTGGCAATTAAAGCTTGCTTGTTTTCCTCCAGCTTCTACACATAGTTTGTCCTTAGTAGCAGTCCCAGCCAGAGGACTGCAGTGCCATCTCTCTCTCTGAGCAGTGTTTGCAACATCATTTTAACCTGACTTGGCCACGGGACAAAGTTGTTGTGAGGATGAATTATGTTAGTGTATGCCAAGCAGGCAATCACTGGAGCTTTTGTGCATCCCAGCATCTCATTTATAAGCTACAGACAGTTGCCCCACTGCCATTTTGTGGAATGGTAAGAGATCAGCACATCAGAAGGTCAGGCTCTTTGATTTAAAGATTATCCTGAGGCACAGAAAGCCTACGAGTGGGATGGAAGTATGGAAGACAATGACTTTCAGTAAGAGCCAGGCATTTTGGGAAAACAAGTTGAAACCTACAAAGTAATCTGCTCTGTGTCCCACTCCTCAGAAAGGCACAAAACTCAGCACTAAGAATCCAGAGGTAAGAAATATTTGTGGAGAGGAAAGTGATGTGTTAAAGTAGCATTTCAGAGCATTTCAGGGATTTTAGAGTGACTGCTTGATGGGTGTATCTAAGGGAAGACTATCATGTTTGACTGGTAGAACCCACCTCTGTAAGCAGATGGTGTAGGAATTCTTCTCTTCCTGCAGAAGATAAAGCACAAGCAGATACCCACATACATAGCCCTGTAACTTGTCTGCCTGGCTGTTGAGCAATTTCCAAATCAGCATAACTATAATAAATCATATTTTACTACAAAATATATTCTCTCTAGTACCCATAAATACGACAGTTTATTGCAGACTCTTGATTCAAGAGCATTCTTATGCCCTCATTTAGCAATTGCCTCACCCACTGACAGCTACAGCTCTATCAAGGTGATCCTAGTGATATTCATTATGCAGTGTATACAGTATTAAAACACTAAGTGCTTGCTAAATACTAAAAACATGTTACCCTCTACTCTTTCTCCTTTCCAACTAAAAATGAAATGTGAATAAAGCTTGGTACTTTTGGTAACCACGAAGGAGGAACTGAATACTTGTATAATAAACAGCAGCAAAATGTTACAAGCACTTTGAGCTTGTAAATTAGCACATTCCTTGTTGTGTCAAACTCGCTCATGACTGGATCAGCAATCTCCACAAACATGTGAAAATGAAGCAGTGTATTTCGGACTATTTTGTCAGCCTGGAGAGAGTAAACTCTGAGCCTCTTTTTAACTTTTCTCTTACACTTCTTCATCCTCAAGGCCATGTAGCAGCAGACATTGCTCTTGGCTGTGCCCGACGACTCTTTCTCTATTATGATCATTTTTCCAGCTTCTGGAAATGCAGAGATAGTCTGAGTGAAGTGGACCACAGCAGCATGCAGTAGTAAGAAAATACCTCGTTCTCTTGAGCAGAGAACATAAAGCTGGGAGAGACAACTACTTCATAGCTCATCCAATTATTTTCAAGATAAAAGTGTCTCCACCTCTTCTAGCACTTCCTGAGTTGAAACATACACCTCTGGAAAGTAGGATGCAACTAGAACCTGTGAGAATCACTGAAAATCCACAGGAAACTCTTCTTTTCTTTTTTTTCCGTGTGACTCACACCATAAACTTTCCAAGCAATTAACTCCCAATGCCTCCCTGATTTTGCAGTTGCTTTCTTGCAGGCAGTGAGTGTACTGCAGAGGGAGAAAAAGTACAAGTTAATACAGCCTCAAACCCCAAAATATTTACAGAGTTTGTTTGTTTGTTTGTTTTAAAGCGCAGTAATTAGACCTGTTGTAGCTGTCTCGCTAGGTATGCATTTTGATGATACAGTAATCTCATCTTTCAGGGAAAAAGGCTATGGCTTGCAAAAAAATCAAGGAGCCTACGCCTCATCCCTGAACAAGTGTATCTTCTTTCTGAGTGACTTAGATTGGCATATTTGTAGAAGGGTAGTCCTTCATTCTCTGAATAACCAGATTATAAAACAGTAGGCATTGCTCAGGGCAAGAACTCAAACTTGATGTTCTGATGCAATATGGCAATTCCTAGAGCACTACCAGTGGTTCATTTCCATACAAAGTCCTTCAAATAGCTGGGTAAGAATTTCACCCTCCCTCAGATATCTCTGTCAACAAAATTTGCATTGCATGCAATATTTATTACATCCTTCAGGCATTCCACATGACTTGTCTCACATTGGCATCTGCCCATGTCCAGGTGCATGTCATATTCCCAGACAAGTTATGAAGGAACCTCTCAGCAAAAGAACTCCAAGAGGTAGTCAGGGGACTAACTATCAAAATGTTTAGTTGGCATTACACTGAGACTTCAAGATATTATGAGTTAATTCTGTGAAAATACCTGTTCAAGGCACAAATTAAGACACAGAAGACATTCCACATTAAGAAACAGTCTGGCACACTGATAGCTGTTATCATTTAGTATATTTGCAGAATGGAGCATAAGGAAACAATTAAGCCTCCATATTGCTTATAAGCAGCAGCACTGATTTTTTTAAATCTCATTTGATAGAAAATAATAGCAGCTTCCAGCCTGCTATCCAAGGAGACAATGCAGGGTTTTTTTCTGACATCATGTCACTTATGTAGCAGATAGGATCAAAATGTGCACTCTCCTCCTGCTTTTATTGTCAAATATCTTTTATTTAATGAAATTGCAAGTTTTGGAGACAGAAACAATCCTGCACGTTTTAAAAAAGTGAACAGAACAGCAACTGTTTACTTTGGAGTATTTAATAACACCAGAGCAACTTCTTTTCCCTCCAAATGAAGGGCTGGGTTTTAAAGTCTGTTCCCTAAACAGCATTTTCTATCCAAAAACATGTTAGACAGCATTCTTCCCCTCAGTTGTTGGAAAATATGCAAAACAAGTACTGAAAAAAAATTGTTTCACAATAGAAAGCACACTGATTTGGGGATTTAGCACAACTAAATTCTCTTTGAAATATGGAGATGTATCTATTTGGAATTCCAAAATAAACAAGGATCCCCCAGCCAAACCCTAGAGGAAGGTAAAAAAAAGAAATACAGAGCAGTTATCTCCCCTGTCAGCAAAGCAGGGGAGATAACTAAGCTAAGAACTCACCCTTGATTTCTAACAAATATTTCAAAAAAAGCAAAATGAGATCTCTATGAACTGAAAGGTAAAGACAAAATATGCTCCATCAACTGAGCTCTGGAAACAAATGCAAGGGGCTCCATACTGTAAAAGTAAAATAGACCCTTTTGAAGGAAAGGGAACCATTACAGAATCTAATTCCTTTTCAGTGTCTTCTCCTCTGGTTAGGCTCCAGACTAATTGTTATATCTTCCCTTTTGGTAAGTTTGATCCAGGGTTTTTTGTGTCTTTTTCTACTTGTTTGGGTTGAAATCTATTAATACGTAACCATCATGTGGACATATCATCATCATCTCATGTATTTTATATAGTTACATCCTTTTTGTTGGTTAGACTCTTCCAAGAGTCCGTCAAAACAACAAAACATCCTTCATGAGTGCCAAAAAAGATATACTGAAACACTTGGATGAGTTTTCTTCTGTTCCAAGATGTAGTCTACTCTGTAGTGTGGACAGCATGTGCAATGTATCTGGCTCTAGCCATGACTTTTTGAGGGAGCACCTCATTGGACTGGGATGCATCTAATAAGGGTACAGTCATTGGTATGCCTTCAGCACCAGCTTCATCATAATGCTTCCCAGCTGCTTCTGAACAGACTTCATGTCCATCTGGTGCCCCAAGGTGAACTGACAAACTCATCTGCAGCTGAGGACACACACAGTGGCTCCTTTTTAATTTGAATTTATTTCCTGTCTGTTCCCATCACAGACTGCAAGCTCTACTAGCTGGCTTTGCCTCAGTGCTGCTCCTAGCCTTCATTCCCAAGCATCATCACCTCTATTGTTACACGTACCTGTAGCCGTGCCACAGTGACACCCAAGGTGCTAAAGGATGGTCTTGTGCCTACCCCTCTTCTTTCAGACACTTTGGGAACATACCAGATCACTTAACCATCCAAAGGCCCATAGGTGATTGAATATAGAAATACATCTGGTAACAATTTTAAATCTGCTTTGCCGGCACAGCTTGAGCTGGATGTAGACAGAATTCTTCAGATGTTATGTGCCTTTTTTATCTTCAGTTTTGACATAGCTTCCACCTTAGGAATGCTTTATATTTCACTACTAAAACTCTACCTGGGGTTGTTGCTACTTGGTACAGTGCTGAATACTTTGCTGCAGGAGAGGCGATATTGAGTGCAGTCTTTGTGCTTGAGATTCCCTCTAACCATAGTTTCTGTTGACAGTAAAACTCCTATTCAGTCATATTGATGCCCAAAAATGCTTTTTATAGTTGGGATTTTTTTGTTTGTTTGGAGGGGTTTTTTGCCTATTTCTAAAAAGTATCTCATTAAATCCATAGCAAAAGATGTTGATGGGCTGATACTTATTTATATTACAGTAATCCCTCGCCTCTTCCCACATTGAGTTTCACTCCCTCACATCTTTGCGGTACGTACTTTTTCCAGTGAAGACACTATAGTCTTTCCTTGATTCTTCAGGGTGTTTTTCCATGAACACATGTGCAGAGTCCCTCTGTTGTGCCAACGGGCGTGACTGGGACACCCTGCAGGGTGAGGGGCAGCGCCTCGCACTCGCTTGGTGACTGCCCAGAGTTTGTTCCCTTATGAATGTTGGAGAGGTTACATGGCAGGGAATGTTTATAACATGGTATCAATGGCTTATTATAGCTGCTCACCCCAGGGCCATGCTGGGACCCCGCCAGCCAGGGGTGCTGCTGCCGCAGCCATCCCCAGGCTCCTGGGCCCCCATCAACCCTCTGTGGAGTGGCTTGGCCCCACAGCCACAGGGGCCCGACACCTGGCACAGGGTGGCTCAGCCCCACACTGCTGCAGCCCATCACCCTACCGCCACCACAGCAAAAGATGGGGACTCCATGCAATGAGGGCACAGCTGCAGGGAACCCCATGGATTCCCTGGGACTCCCTGGGCACGGCAGGCAGAAGAGATCCCCTTTGCTTCCCTGTCCAGTCACAGGGCATGGGGAGGTGCTGGGAATACCACCACCACCACAAGTAGAAACTTGTTATGGTTACATATGGAACTCTGCAGGCTTACTCTAGTTGCCCACACGTGGGCACATGGTACCAGTGAGGATCCTGCTGGTGCCTACCCAGCTGCCAGCCTAGAAGGTCTCTCATAGGTTCTGCGTCACATTTGACACACCCCTGCGTAAATACCATAACAAATCTAAAAAAATTCAAATAGTGCACTATTCAATAAGTGAAAAACTTCACTCTTGCACTTATCAACTTATTTTAGTTCTATAACCAGATTTCATAAATTAGATATTAGTCAGCAGTTTAGCTAAAAAATTCCATCCTACATCCTTATGATCTGTAATAGAAACAAGCACTAAATTATCTTACAGGAAGCAGCAAAATAGAAATTTTGCATATCTAAATGCAATCTCTAGCAATTCTGGTCTTTTCTCAGGCTAACAATAGAACTGCTTAGATTTATAAGCAGAAAACTATTGCATGTCACAGCATGGCATAATACAAAATCAGAAACTTCTAATATGTGAGAAAAGTTACTTTACTAACATTCATAACATGACCTACTGTATACCCATTACTTAAGAGTAGAATTTGTTTGATGTATTCAGAGCAATTTTAGATATGAAGACCTAATTCCTAGACACAATCTTATTAAAACATCTGAGATCAACAGCACTACTGCTGCCTTTCCTGTGCTCACAGGTCTTGTGGGTACAGACCGTGAGGAGATGTTCATGTTTAATTACAATGAAAATGTCACATAAAGAATGAGAAGTGTTAAATCATGGTACAAAGATTTAAACGGGAAACTGGTAAGGTTTTAATAACATTGTGCTTGTGAATTATGCTTCCAATAACACATAAATATAGTATGAAACTCTAGCTGGTATAAAGGAGTTTCTTATACTTTAATGTATTTGGAAAGAGAATGGCTGTACTTTGCAGTAGCAGAAACACCAATTATGAATCAAACTCTTAGCTTAGTTCACTTAAGGACAGCTGCAGTTAAGGCAAATGCCATGCTTAAAGGCTTTCTCTTCAGTTTCTGAAGGCAGACACAATATTCATTCCTATATGTATGGGATACAGTAGTGGAAGAAGTGGAAGAAGTGTTGGGATTCAGGCACCTGCTGCACAGCTGCGTGGCCTCATGGAGTGCCTCTCTAGTCAGCTGGGCTCCAGGTGCCCCAGACCAGCTCCAGTCCTTTGCCACACACCAAAGGCACTCCATCACAGGCCCTTTCCCCTCTCATCTACTGCAGTGCCTCCAGCCTTCCCTCTCTGTCGTAGGCTATCCAACCACACACCTGCTGCAGAAGGATGCTCACACACCTGGTTCTCAGTGTAGCACATGCCCAGGTGTTGGTGGGATCTCTGTGATAAGTCAGGGCTGCCCCATGCCGAACACAGACAATTCCATCCAGTTCCAGCACAGATCCAGTGCAAGGCACAGCTGAACCCCTCACTGACAATGCTGGAGCCTCTGTGATAACAACAGGCTGAGAGGGGGAAAGCTGCATCATGTGAGGAAAAACGTGTGAGAAGTGAGCCCTGTGAGAACCCAGGTCAGAGATAGAAGAGGAGGTCTATGTCCCCCTGCTACACCTAGAGAGACCACAGACTTCTTCCTGAAGGACCAAAGCCTGTGGAGATAATCCACACAGGCGCAGGGAAAAAGCATGATCTCTAGGTTGTGTAAGCTGAGAATGGCACAGGTGCCTGCTCTGTCACGAGCCATGTGAATTGTCCTTGAAAGAATCGAGCCTGCTAAGCCCACCTCACCTCACCAGGTGAAAACAAAGGATGGCTTGTGGCAGTCTCATATAAAAAGCTGCTCGGTCTTCAGCTTCATCAGTTCACTGACTAATGAAGGGAGGAGAAGCAATTCTGTTCTTCCAGTATAATCACCACAAGAGCAAGGTGTTGTTCTTTAAAAGAAATTCCCATGTTGCTGTACTGGGTTCTAACTACAGACTGTTCCACTGCAAGAAAAATTAACACATTCTAGAGAATGGGGAATAAGAAATATTTATTATACTACAAGACTTTTATCTCATGTATTTGGAAGCATTATTCTATTAAGAAAAGGCCCCATTGCAATTCTGACTGAAGAGGAGCTATGACAGAGCCTGACAGCTCAGATTTGTTCTGACTGGTTCTTTTAGGATGTAAAGAGAGCCCTCAGACTCAGCCCCCCATCCCTACATCTGCTTTAGCTGGAAGCGAGAGCATCCAAAATTTACACAGATGAACTACTTTTGGCCTCCAAACAGCTGCCAGCCCTTCAAGTCACTGGTAGTTGGTTCCCACATTTCCATCACCAAGAAGGCAACTGCAATATTTCATGTATATTTAATATTAACATGAAATATTGATTACCCTTTCCAGCTTTAAGTTCTGTTTAGCATTTTATCTCAGACCTCAAGCTAGCACCAGAAAAACCCCATACAACTGGAAAGATTTCAGTCCCTAAATCCATAAAAGCTGCAATTGAGCGAGTGGCTTCAGAAGATCACAATTAAAAGTTTATTTCCATTATACATAATCACCACTTTTACACTTTAAATTACCACATCATTACAGTGGTATAATAACTTTTAAAGAGATGTTAAAGGATTTGAACCTTTCTTATGCAATCTGTCAATACATCAACATTTTGTGTATGACTGGACACACCTGGCATATTATTCCTAGCTGTCTACCCTCACAGTATAATGCATTTTAATATCCTAGGCACTTAGATCCCACACCTCAAACTCCAATGCAACACAAAGCCCTCATGATGCAGCATCCCATCTCTAAAACTTCACAAGAGGGCAAAATGGGCCCATCCCAGCACCCTGACTAAGCACATGGTCTGACGTTCCCCCTTGGGCCTCCCTGCCTGCATGGCCAGGCTCACCCCTGACAATTAAGGCACCCACATCCTCTGTCCACCTGCACAAGGGACATGAGGAATGAAAGCCAAAAACTCAACCCACACGAAGGTGGAGGATGCATGTTGAGGCACAGCTGGAATTACACAGGAGGCATGAGTGGCACAGCAGAGACCCACTGCAGAAGACAAGCCTGAGGAAAGGGCAAGAGCGCTGCCAGATAGGGACAAACAGCAGCCAGGGGAACAAGAAGTGTCTAAGGAAAGGCTAGAGCGAGCCTGCCATACCTGCACCCTGTGTTCCACCACGGGAGGAAGGGGCTGAACCTGAGCACAGCCATGCTCATGGTCACCTCCACCTGGGTACTGCCACCCAGTCAGGTGGGGATACAGCCTGCAGGCTGGGTGGGGACACCTGCAGCAGATCCCTGTGGGTACAAGGCTGCAACAGAGTCCTCACCCAGGTCTAGTGGAAGCTCTGGAAGCTGCAAGGCAAAGAATCAGTGTTCATCTGCACCAGCAATGATGCTTTAGCATGCCTGCACCCTCCTTGCCAGGCATGTGAGCAGGGCAAGGTCAGTTTTCAGTTCCTCCCCAAGGTGGACAAAGCTTATGCCCAGCTCAAAGGATTGGAAGGTATTGTTTTTAAAAAATAACTAAAAAAAGGTTTTATACAGTGCAAGGCGGAAGGGGCTTCCTTCCACAGGCTACAGCCCCAGCTTCAGGTTCTTTCATCCACTCCCCACCTAACTCCTTTGAAGAAACAATGTGCTGATACATTAAGAGCCCTTCTGAACAATAGTCACAGTTCTGTCTTCTACTAGCGCTTCCTCTAAAACTCTACCTCTCAAGGCCAGGATAAAAAACAAACCCCACTTAAAAAATGTATTTTTAAATCCTATCAAAATCTGTTTTCTCTTATGTTTAACACTGGCTAGTCAGCATCCTTTCCCGGCTTTGAGGAGAGCAGCTGCCAAGAAGTGGCCCTCAACTCGCCTACACTGCAGAGGTTTTGTTAGAGATTCCCCTGCGAGAGACAAGTTCCAGCTGGATGTTATTTCATGCTATAAAGTGTTAAACGTTTTAAAATATACAAGTCACTTAAGCTTTAAGTGAAGTGCTAAAATACAAGGACCAAAGCTTCTCCTTAATTAACACGGTATATTAGTTCTGCTCATCTCCGTTTTTGCTGAAACAGGTGACATTACAGCTCACCTCTTATGTCCATAGTCATTATTCCCTACTGCAGTCAACTTCCACCTTAGTCAGATATGTTTTTTCCAGGGTAAACTGCCATTTGAGCAAGCCTCATGAGTTTAAACAAGAGGAGCTCTCACCTTCTTGCTAAGAGAATAACAGAACTTCAAAACTCTTGTAGTTCCATTATTATACAATGTAGGACTTCCTTCTATTTTTAAACAGTGCCAGCTCATCTCAGTTAAAAGAAAACAAAAATCACATCTTATGCAACAGACTAATAAAAAAGCTACTTATCAGCATAACAGGCAATATGTAACTGGCAGTTCTGCTTGTGGAGGAAGTTATGCAAAACCTCCTGGTGTCAAGCATCTGGAACATCTCAGGATGCTGAAAAGTGATAGCCCAGCTCCTTGCTTGCAGGAGAATCAAGTATGTATTCTAGATACTTAGCACTGCTTTCCCTTGTATCAGCAGCTCCTGGGAACAGGTTCAATACATCCAAGCAAAGATACACACCTCCTATCTCAGCAAGGTATACTTGAAGAAAGGGACACAAGTTTCTGTCTATATATGCAGAGAATAAAACACCACTAGACAGGCAGGATGGAACCATTGAAAGATCCCTCAGGGACATCCTTGTTCAGTCATTTTGTTTGCTAGAGTTGTATCGGTGACACGGAAGTGCTTAGGTCTGTGGGCTCTCAAAGGAGCTACAGAAACCTTCCAAATTCCGGAGACATGAGATTGGGATACTTCTATACATCCAGAGTCAGCTGAATAAAGCAGATAGCTAAAATCTGCCTTTGACTTTACTTATGTTAACAAATATACTCAATAGCATCTGTATCTCAGCAGCCTGAACTGACACCTCACAAACCAGAAGCACGTTTTCAGCTGCATTTCCAGTTCTCCTTTTCATCAGCCTCTGAATGGGTGTGTAGTGAGTCCTTCAGAGAGAAAAAAGAAATTAAAACAAAAATATAACAAATTTCTTTTGTGCCCACTTTCCCTTCATTCCTCACTGCAAGAGGAGGACCAAAGAATCCCAACCCATCCTTTCACTCAAAGGGACAGGTAGTGTTATACAATTGTAAAACTACAGTAGGCGTTTTTCCACCAAAAGCTGCTCCATGAAACTCTCTGCAGTTTCATCTCTCCTGCCACTACAACTTTTAATTTGAGTGATCTTGCTTAGGAAGAAAGAGAAACATCTTGGTGCCAATATCTCTCAACCTGGTTGCACAAGGCAGGCTTTGCTAGTATGAGATTTTTCTTTACCTGGGTGAGAAGCTGGTGACGTCTCAGCTGTCGGTAGAACTGCAGCACAGAAGGATCAGCTCTCACTACGCTGGGGTCAAAGTCCAGAACACGGAGACCTGCAAGGCTACGGGCTCGGGAGAGGGCTACGTAAGCCTGCCCACTTTCAAAGACACGAGACAGGGAGATTTCCACACAATCTAAAGACATGCCCTGTCAAAAAAAACGGGGACCTTTGTTACAGAAAAAACAAGAATATTTTACTGTACCAGTGCTACCCTATCCAGTGAGTCTGTCAATGGTACCATCCTTGGTCTAAGAGCTTGATTAAAAAAAAGAAAGTCTTTTGTTTTATGTACTACTTAACTCATTAAAAGATGAGAATCAGGAAGGAAAGGCAGTTTTCCGCTATCAGTAAACTGCTAGCAGAGAGTAGGATTCACTAACTAACTTGTTCTTGTTGCATGAAGCTCCTCAAATTCCATGTAATCAACACAGCAGGGAAAGAAATCATACTAGTTTCACTCCTAGTCGTTAACCAGAGCAGTCACCATTCCTAAGCAGTCCTCAGGCAGACCAGAAAGGGATAGTCTGGGTTACACCTGGCTAACCCTGGGCACAGCAGAACCCTAACAACCTGGCCGGGTTTAAACAGTGAAACAGGAACAATAAAATGTATAGGAACAAACTCACAGGTCTCCAAGACAGGTATTAATCAAAATGTATGAAGTCTTTCAGAAAAGGAACGAACTTCGGAAGTTACACTGTTATATTGAAAATTACATTGAAAAAATCCAAAGACACACCACCAAAGAGTGAGTCCAGCCCAGAGAGCAGCAGCTGTGGCTACAGCAGCTTCTTCAATTACACTACAGACCTCAGGGTCACTAATGCTGATGACTCTGAAGGAAACACTACTCTTATCAGCTCACAGTGATAAAACAAGGCTGCTTTGTAGTCTAACACCAACTATGCATAGAGCAGCACCCTTATGGAAAACTCCAGCAGTACAACTAGTCCATCTGTGACCCTATAGACAGCCATCATGAGCAGAAGACACACTACCTTTTCTGTAGCTAGACACACATACTCTAGGAGGTGCCCCCAACAGGGACCTCCCAGCTTTCTCTGCTGTTTTACCAGCAATGCAAGCTCACCCAGGAAATACAGCTTATGATGGTGTAAAATTCTATGGGCATCTGTGTATAGGAACACTCACCTGACTCTTGTGAATGGAAATGGCCCATGCCAGTTTTAAAGGCAGCTGTTGACGGCTCACATGAACTCCTGATGGTCCTTTGAAGATCCATTTCTCCATTTTTATGACCTGTGTGACTCCGCAGAGAAACCTCACCTTAGGCAGCCCTGTAGGAATGGGAGCAGGAGAGAGACAGGGTAGTATTCCTCAAACACAAAGTCAAGAAGCCAGCAGCCTAAGAAGACTTTTTCCCCCCTAAAACAAACTTAAACCCACAGACAGTAAATAATATGTACAGGAATTATGTTTGGCACCTACTCAAGGCAGGAGAACTAAAGTCAAGTAATTTATCAGCTGAGATGCAGAGATAAATACATGTTGCAGGTAGCAGACATTTATTCTTCGAGAAAAACGAAAAAAACACCAAAACTTGCTTGAACAGAATGAAGAGGAGACACAAATGAGCATCCACATCTAGATAATACAGAAAACCAAGCACAAGGGGCCCATAGATAGCTACAGCTGATGCAGTGCAGGCCATTATGGCTTGTAAGAGCCCCAAGCCTGCAGAGCAGATCTCCCTGCTTTCCTTCAAATTATTCTTACCAGGCAGTAAAAAAAATTAAGCTATCAATGGCAAATTATTTTGTTATTTTTCCTCTTCCTTCAACAAAAGATCAAAAAGCTTACTTACCCTTCTGTTCACTTTCAAATCCTATGACAACACCTCGTGCCCCGTTCACCAACCCTTGAGACACATCCAGATTCTTGGCTAGCATCACCTACAGAGAAAAAGCAAAAATCCTTCAGTCCACTGGCTTGACAGCCTGTTCAACCTCATGCAGTTAAACCTCTTGCCAGGAAGCTTAAGCACATCAGGCTGATAATGGTCACTTCATCCTATTCTGTGTATTGCAGGACAGTGCACCATCTCCAATTAAAATTATTTCACCACCTTGCCTTCCTAGGATTCCAAACTACATCACTGTACAGCACTAAACGCTTCACTTGAGCTGCTTCTGTCCACAGCTATGAGCTGTCTGTGTTCTCTGCTACCTGAAAGCTTCAAAACCTGACTGGGAAATTGTGTCAAAGTCACAGCAATCACCACTGTCCCCAAGGCATGGGCCTGTACTCAAATCAAACTCATTCTCTGTCTAGATAAAATTCCAAGCAGAAAGATAGAAATATTGGAATAGAATGTTCTGTTGGCCTGGCATAGCCATTCTATATTGAATCTGCATTTTATATACTAATCTATTCTATAGATCTAGCTGATACTCCTTTATTTTCCTTGTGCCATTTGATCTGTTGTTCTATCCCATATGTATGTACACATTTACCTGTGCTCCAAGCTTTAGCTCAACTCTACCACCCACAGGACACTGAGCATCAATTAACTTCACTAGCATTGGGTCACTGTCCAAGGCCTCAAACGCGTGCAGTTCTCCTGTTAAGGGAAGACAGAACAAATTGCAACCATTGAACATATACACAGCATTGCAGGAGGCTCAGCATTTATTTCAAACAGCAATTCCTCTTTTAATATCCTCTGCTGCTAGGACACAAATCTCAGCACATCTAACAGCACAGAGCCCACTATTGCCACTCTTCCCAACATAATTCCCAGAGCACGAAAAGGCACAAGAATCAAATGCCAGCAGTAAATGAGAACTGAGCAGCCAGAGTTTTGTGTATATGATCAGTTTCCCTTACTGCTAACACCAGAACTCCAAAGTAGACTAAGGAAGAATTCAAGGACCAGACAGGAAGACAAACTGAAATAGCTCTTAATTCAAGTAATGGCTGGATAGAGCACTGCCTTTCCAAGATGTTATAGTAGAAAGAAAAAGCAAAGATGTGGAAGGAATAAATGACTCACCCTACCTCACAGCAAGCAATAAACTTGCTGCCTATTATACACCAAGAAATTATATAATGGATTTTTAAGCAAAAAACTGTTCAGTTTTTCCCCAGGTAGCTCAAGTCCAACACACATAGCTTGGATTGGTGCTGCTGTGCATGACAGAAGACTAGTTTGTTCTTACACCACAGTATCTGCACTGCATCCATTCAGAGCTCAGCCCCAATGCCAGGAGTTTCCTCCACAAGGTTCACCTGATAGCTGTTGCAAGCGTCTCTCATTAGTTATTTCCACATCATCTTTATGGGTGCAGAGCCGTGTAGCCAGGATCCCATCACGCTCAGACCTGTTATAAGCTGTCTGCATCAGCTGTCTGGTAACCTCCTCTGTGCACCTGGTAACAAAGAAAAGTGAATTATTCTTTAAAGCGATCAGGAACAAGTCTTGAGCAGCAGTAACATCCATACAGCTGGATCAGTCTGTGCAGGCTGCAGGCCCCCAGAGACGAGGACAGAGACAGATTGATACATAAAATTGGAGAGCAGTGTCAGTGTGTGCACCAGCCCTGCCCTGGCCACTGCCAGCTCAGGATCAACTGAATTAATTCACAGAAATTAAAGAGGAACCCTAGGAAGTGTCCTTCCTTACCTGAGCAGGATATATGAACTCTGACTACATTAACTAAAGCATTTATAGTTTTGTCTCCAGCTACACTTTCCTGATAGAGCACACAAGTGACAAACTGCTCATTCCCCTGCTCCATCAGTGTGGAGCGGGGATTACAAACAGATGAGTTTCTCCTCACCTGCCTAAACGGATTGCACTCAGAAGCGAGACAAAGGTCTTGTCAGTCTGTCTCCGCACTTCAGTCAGTTCCATGTTTATGTGGATACATTTCCTCCAGCTTTTTGCCTGGAAAAGTCATTCTCTTGTTAAGAAAGAGGCAGATTTGAAGTATGAGATTGAGTCCAAGGACAATTTTGTACCTGGAAGCAGAATTTGGTTTCTTCATTAGCCTTGCAGACTGGAGGTAGCTGCAGAAAGTCCCCACAGATGATTAGCTGAATTCCTCCAAAAGGCTCATCCCGTTTTCTAACTGCCCTGAAAGGGATGAAAGAGAGAAGTTTTGAATGTCCTCCAGAACTTGGAAAAAGTCAGGTCTCAGAAATTACTTCTTATTCTGTCAGTGTATTCAAATATACAGCACCTGCAGTTATAAGACGCTTATCTTCAGCTGAATCAGAAAAGCTCAAATAATTGAGCAATCTTAAGATGTTATTTTCTTGGCTTACCCACCCCAGATATCATAACCAGTCTTTCTCTGGTAGTTGTTATACAACAGCTGCTTCTTGCCACATGAGAAAGCTTCTGGGCACAGCTGTATTGTGGACTCAGCTCTATAGACAACACTTGGCTCAGGAGCTGGAAAGAGCAGCCCAAACAGTCACAGCTGTGAGTGAGGAGGTGACACGATCAAAACGTCATGACAAAGATCTGCCCAGACACTATGATTTTGCATTTCCTTACAGTCCTGTGGCAGCAGCTGCCTTGTATCCATTCACAAAAACAGAGTAAGGAACTAGCCTGGAAATTTCTGTTAGTTGTTTGACCCGACATTTGCTCACCTTGCCACTGCCTCCAGCTTGTCAAAGAACTTGCCATCTACCATTGAGATCTCATCGATAATGAGGTGCTGGCAGGCCAGCCAGTGCTGTCGCACCCCAGGCCTCTCCGCCAGTTGAATGCACTGCTCCAGTGGTGCCTTCCCAGAGCCAATCCCTGGCAGGGGATAAGAATCCAAAGCTCCTGATCCACTGGAAAAGGAGCAAGAGCTCACAGACCGTCGCTGTTGGGTAGGCCATTACCTGCAAAGGCGTGGAGAGTAGTGCCACCGATGTGGCAAGCTGCCANGGCACCCTGCCACTCCCGTGCTGGCGGTAGCATAGGTGATGTTTGGAGGGAGGGAGCCCACGATCCTCTTCAGCAGGAACGACTTCCCAGTCCCTTCGAGGAGAGAGAAGCAACGGGTCACCGGCGGGGTCCCGAGGGCTTTACCCGGTGAGACCCGGCGGGCCCACTCACCTGCACAGCCCGTGAAGAAGATGCTTCTCCCGCTCCGCACGGCGCCCAGCACCGCCTCCTGCTCCGCCGAGAGCCTCGCCGGGGGCCGCNGCCGTGCAGCGCAGCTCCGCCGCCTCCATCGCCCCGCCGGCCGTTCAAACCCGCCGCGTGCGCTGCCGCCAATCAGCGCCGGGGGCTTTAACTCGGCGGCCAATAGAAGACGGGAAGGGGAGCGGTGCGGGGGGAGCGGCGGCCGGGCCAATCAGCGGCCTCCAGGGCTCCACGTGAGGCGTTGCCAGGCGACGGGACGCGCCCGCGGGGCCATGGCCCAGGTGGAGCGGCTGGACCCGGTGCAGAAGGACCGGATCTACTGCGAGCGGGTGCGGAAGGAGCTGCGGCACCAGAAGCTGTACACGCAGTACCGCGTGAACCCGCTCCTACCCGGTGAGTCCCCGCAGCCACAGGCAACTGGCGTGGAGCCGCGAGCGCCGGGGCCGACTGGAGGCCGGCGGGCCTGCCCTCCGGAGGTGCGCGTCGGGGACAAGCAGCCGGACCCAAGAACGGCAGCAGTGGTGGTCTGCCCTTCTCAAAGAGCAGTATTGCTGGAAGGGCTTTTCTTTCGCATGAGGAACCGGTCTGCGCAGACAGAATGGAGACAGGACCCATTTTTCCAGATAGCCTTTAGTCATCATGCAGAAATGAGGCCACTCTTTAGATTGTGGAACCTACAGATTCTGAGCAAGTACAGAGCTAAAGCGGGGCAGAGAGTCCCAACACTACACCATGTTCCTTCAGCCCCTGGGCTGCTTCTGCCTGACAATTCACAGTCACAATATCATAGTCTGTGCTAGCACAGAAAGGCAACATGAGGAGATTCATTCACGTCTAGCTTTTACAGTAAAACAAAAACAAAGCAAAGGAAAATAATTTCCTGAGAGCTGGCACTCTGCAGGCCACCACTTGGGTGAGGTGAGACTTCAGTGTGATGAACACAGGCAGCATCCAGTAGAAGGACCTTTAACATGCTCAACCCCCTTCCCTGCCTAGGAAGTTGGTGTTAATCAGCATTTCTAACTCATTTTCTTCTATTAACATCCAGGTTTTCCCTCACAGTTTCACTGAAGTAGCTGGGTCCATACTGGGGAATAACCAAAAAGAACACCTGCAATGATGCATATTTCATAACTGGCTGTGATGCTAAATTCACATTGAAGTCATTAACCTGCATCATTTCTTTCCAGTTCACACAGTCACTAGGAAGATTATGTCTTGGCATGACAATATAGACGAGCCAGCAGATGGTAAGAAACCTCTGAAAAGCTTCTGGTAATTACCTAAGAAAATTACTAATAAATAAGATTTAATATGTAATTCCAATCAGTCTACAATACCATGTATATGGAAAGACCTCTGTGACCACACAGGAAAATTAAATTAATTCACGATTTTTTGTTACATGTAAAACAAGGGGGTTTTTTTCTGCCTTTAGGGCTATTTCCCATTACTTTCCATTATCAGCATAAGTTTGCATTCATGTGATTATGCCATTTGGTTTTAGTTAAAAATTATATATACTCTAGAATACGTGTATCTGTTAAATTTTGCTTGAAAATCTAAACCTCTCAGGGGAAACCAGAGACTAGAAACATCATCTACACATAAAAGTTGCCTGCAGATTCTACCTAACCACAACATAGAGTCAACTGCTGAAATGGCTGCTCAGTTTTGCTTTAGGTAACAACAGTTATAGCAGCTGCCCCCTTCTTTCTAACATGCCAATTTTGTCTAAAAACCTTAATGGTCAGCTAAGGTGGGCCTGCTCTGGGAGTGGGGCAGAGGAGAAAACTGCACCAGAGGCTCCAGATCTCAGGCAACTGAGAAAGAAGAGAGCTGTCATGGAGCATTGGTTGATACCAGATATGGTGCAGAAAAATAAGATGCTGCAATACAGTAGAAAGGCATGACAGAATTAACAAGACAGTATCATCAGGCAAATCTTGAAATGTCATCAGGAAATATTTAAGTAGAAACATCATTCTGTGTCAATATCATTCACAGAAGCAGAGAAGTTGCCTCTATCATTGGCTTCCTTGCTATTGCCTGGAAAAAGTTAAATCCTCCCATTCTAACAGTCATCCACAGGTGACTGATTTTCAAACAGTCTTTCATTTGTATTTGTGTCTCTTAAACCAACAGACGAGTTCCTGAAGATTTTTCACCATGCAGCACTGGAGCCAACAAAGAAATATTCAGAGCCACAAACTGAAAGCCAAGAAATTGGCTGGAACACAACACCTTTGGTGAGTAAGGCGCTTAAGGACATGTCACACTGAAAGATACTCATGCAAGAAAACTATTTGTGACAAACATGGAAAACAGGAATGACTAGGAATGAGCAGAACTGTTCATGGATAACCACTTCTTAAAATTCAGACGTAAGAGGACTCTTCACACTGGCATAGGCTTGTGAGCATAGAAACAGTGGACTTCCCCTGAGAAACCTGAGTGCAAAGTGTGTACAGTGACAACTGACCCCAAGCATACTGCCAAATGCCATGTGTATACTCATGGCTGAAGGAATGAAGAACTGGTGTAGTGAGCAATGTGAAGTGACAAACATAAGAACTACGAAAAGCAATGTGCTGCTCCACAGTATCTTTCAAACAAATTGCAAGCAGAACCATAATATTAATAATAAACTAAGTATACCCAAGGCAGATAAACCAGTCAGGATTCATCTGGGGAAGCATGAATAAACAAGAGGGAAAGAAATATGATTAAAAACCCGAGACATGAATCTTATCTGACAAAAAATAGCTGCGATGATTACTGACTTTGTAGATTAGTGTTTAGAGAAAGGCAAATGAGGACCTGATTAATTTTGGCCTTTTTATAAAGAAAACTAAGATAAATAAGAAAATAAGACAGTTTTCATCAACTTTTCGCATTACACATCAAGGAAATTAAGTTACTCCTGACAAAAGTAGAGACAAACATCTCAGCTGGGCTTTATGGTGTTAAGATACCACTGGTAGCATTAGACTGTCAGGGAAAAGGCAACTAAATTTCCATGTAGGGAAGCAAGTTCAATTTCTAGTCAGGACTCATGATGCTGTTTAATTTGTTAATCTTGCCTTTTTCACCAGGTTCTACCATAACAAAGCTCATTTTTGTTTGTACATTTCTCAGCAAGAACACTGTGCATTCACTCTTCCCAGGAGGGACTACTACTACTACTTTCAGTAAAAGCATATGACTATTTGTCATTTTTCTTTCCCAGATTCCTGTGGACCGCACTGATTGCAGACTCTATTTCCCACGCCAGAAGACCGAGTTCATTAGATAAATGCCTGCCATGGGACACAGAGAGGAGGAGTGTAAGGACCTTCAGCAGAAAGGAAAAGCCACGAACTCAGACAGACTGTTAATGACATTTAATTTGTTAGGCCCTGCTGTTAACAGGCGAGTCTGGTAGATTCCTAGTAAGAGACAATAGAAGAGTGAAGAGAGAACCTCAGTCTGTCCACATTTGCAACCTGACAACAGTGACAGAAATAAACCTATTTCTAAGACTCCTGCATTCATCTCACTGCTGTTTCTAAACCTATCTATATAACTAGTCTAAAAAAAAATCACTCTAACATCTTGACAGGCTTCAGAATTCTTATTCTGACATCAGCAACGTGGCCCAGAACTCAAGGTCACCAACTTCACAAGGTCAACAATAGTGGTGAAAGAAGGTGTTAGAATGAAGGGAACAAAGGGCAGACTTCAGCCACCTTTATAGAACACCTACACATGAGTTAGACAGTTCTGTGCAAACCATTTAATATATTCACAAACTGAAGGTTTAAGTAGAAAACAATCCTTCAACAAAACAGACGGTATGAAGAAATTAGTGATAAGGCACTAGTTCCCAGTGACTTTTTTCCATGCCACTTGGAAGCATCCAGCCTGCTCCACTGTCAGCTGCCTCATGACAGCAGAAACAAATCTTGCAACACACAGAAACACAGGAATCCCAGTGAGGAGCACAGGCCTCTTAGCGTGCTCGGTTCTTCATTTTCTGCCTTGCTCTCTTTCCAGGCCTCTTCTGCAAAAAATGGATAGATTCAGATCATTATTTTCATGTTCTCAATCTTTGTTCTATTTCTATAGCTTGGGGAGGATACCAAGGAGAGAGTATTTGTCACTACACCTGGAGAGGGAGGTTTTGGCACACAAGTAGCAAGTAGTAACTCTCCTGCTCCTTTCCCTCCTGATACCAAACCACTGTTCTCACCTCTGTCGGCAGCTCAGTTATGCTCATGTCCCAAAGACTGGCATTATCACTTCCAGATGCTGGAGGCTCCCATCATGTACTCAGCTGACCCTCCCAGATGAGGGCTGGCTTCTAAGCCAACCAGAAGCATTTGCATGCAACATTTTACTTACATTGAAAGCTTTTTTCCCTCCTTTTCTTGCTTTTCCTGGGCCTTTGTTGTGAGCCACTTTTGCCTGGAAGCTGGATACGTCATTGAAACTTTCCTTTGTGTTCCACTTCGAGCCCTTCTTCTTCCCACCAAAACCAAACTTCTGATTTTTGTATCGTCTTTTGGCATTTGGTCTGAAAAACAATCAAGCAGCAGCATTGCCTATACTCCTTTCCTTAAGAAACTCTCAACACCCATTGTAAACCTTTCCTTCATAAACAAAGATGCAGAAATTAGCACATTTCAGTCTCTGTGCTATTCTGGCTTCCTTCTCTCTATAGACAAAGCCACTTTGGACTTAGTTTAACAAACACTCATCAGAACAGCTTTCATGTTCCCGAAATTATCTCCTGAAAAGACTGAAAACACAGACATTCTGTGTTTAAATATCTTTCACTTCTGGTCTCACCCCTTCTTTGTCCGTTGACTTGCACTGCCTTCTTTATTCCCCTGAGACGGTGTCTGCTCGTCGTCTAGAAAGTCCAGCTTGTCAGAGAGACCTGCAAGTGCAAAGACATCACAGCTCAGAAAATAAAAATTTTCAATCCAAGCATGTAATACCAACAAGTTACCCTCACTGAATAACAGCTACGTTGGAGGTTTTCACTGCCACTGGCACACGGTTCTGCACAGCAGCCTTCCAGGCTCAAGGTCCGGAATGACAGATGTAGTGACCATACACCACACTGCCTTACATTGCCCACACCCCACTATTGCCATTACACATTTGCTCTCTTAAGCAAGTTAACTTTACCTTTCTGGTATTTCTTGACTGCATTCAACATATTTTTTTTCTCCTTTTGTCTTCTTTGCAGAATCTCAGTTTGCACCTGCAAATAGAAGGAGAATGTGATGTTGTTCCTTGCAGGGTCCCATGCTTTTTTTAAACCATTTTTTGACGGTATCTTATCTTTTGCTTTGTTTTTATTCACAGCAGCTAAACAGAAGACTAGACAAATTCTATGTATTTTAGCCAGACTCTGGTGGGCTCACTTTCCAAGCTCCTCACTCTAGAGTCTTGTGACAGACAGGTCCCTCCTCACCTTCTTGCCATATTTCCTCATTGCACGGAGTTATTTCGCTTTTTCAGACCTTTCCATTGCTTCCTGTTTACTCTTAAGCTTCTGTCGAATCTTATTAGGGGACAGAAAAAACAAAATTTATCAGTATTGCAAAAGAAAATAAGAGAATTTTTTGATTGTGGTACAGTCCTAAAGTCAAGACTTTTGAGCTATACACGAGTGTAAAAAAGAAAACATCTCTCAATCAGATAATGCTCAGAAGGCATGACATGCTTTCAGCTCAAGGCTGGAACAGTTATTACAGAAACGTCAGAAACCTGGTTAAAAAGACAAAACTCAAAGACAAGACAAATCCTTATCATGGGCTCTAATGGAACCCAGAGTATCTTGTCAGTCTGATAGTCTATGAAGAAGACTTGATAGTTTCTGTCTTGCCATTACTAAAACACTGAAAAAGAGTCAATAAACCTGTGCCACAGAAAATACCTTTTCCATTCCCTCCTTGTTCACAAACAATTTTATAAGGATGCCATATTACAAAGGACAACAATAATTTCAACACGTATCTGGATTCAGTCTGTGACTCCACTAGGAGATAAAAACTCTGTCCTTCAAGTGGAAGTCAGCAAAAGAAAGGAACAGTATGTGGAGAGTTGACTTAAACTTTAACACCAGCTAGTTATTGTTCTTCACCTTCCTTAGAGAGGTTCTATCAGACAGCAAAACAAGTCATATATGAACCTGCAGATTAGACTCCAGCTCATGTTTTTTTTAACTTATACAGCATAGTCTTATTTTCACATCTAGCACAGAAAATAAGAGTTCCATTTGGAGTAAAAGCTACAATAAAGAGGCAGGTTTGTGAAAGTCTTATTTCCCACTTTCTATCCAAGATAGATGTGTTTAATAAAGTATAGCTTAAAATCACTGAGAACCATAACCACATTGCACTGAAACACTTGAACAGAAAGAAATCCCCTGTCACTAACAAAATTTCAAGCACAATCATTGACACAAGAATTCGAAAAGAGATGAAGGTCAGTCTTCATACATCTTAAAGTTAGCCCCTAACACAGGCTAAGACCAACACATTACACAACAAAGACACTCATTGCACATACCTTCTGCATCTGTTGGTCTGATTTGGCCATCTCTGCAAAGTAATCATCTGGCCTCCTAGTAGGAACTTGGAGCTTCCGCAGTCTGGGCAGGGCTTCCAGGACGGCTGCCTGAGCCTGGCGGTAGCTGGGAGAGAGCACAGCACCAGCTCTGTCATTGCCTGTCAGGCATCTCACGCCACTGACACAAACTCTACTCACACAAGCTAGGTGATACTGGGATCTAACAAGCATTGGACCAGAATTACGTACATCAACATTCTGTGCGTGTCCAGTACTACTGAAAGCAATTTAGCTGCCAGTGTAATATTAATGCTTATATCTTGCACACATGCACTTATTTCCAGTTACAGTTTTATATGTTGGACTATAAAAGGCAAAGCAAACCAAGAGAACTGTAAGAACCCATAAATTAAAATCAGTTATCTTGTATTAAAGCCTTAGTGCTGCTATCAGGGAGCTTTCAAAATAAACTTTTCAGCAAATGATAGAAGTCTGCTAAGAGGAGGAAAATTATTTCTTTTCAGCCACAAGGCAAGTTAAATACACCAGCACTAATTCGTAGTTATTCTGGAAAACCTTCAGAGCCATCAAATCTAAAATAACATGGCCCAAGGGTGCCACAGTGACAGCCAGCATGGCAGTCTGCAGCACACTGGTGGAAACACTTCCAGCATGCAGCAACACGCTGAGACTTCACATGAAACCTCTTTTAGCCACTTACAAGTTCATTTCTCTCTGGAAATCATTCTCTGGGTCAACAGGATCTGTGTTAGAAGCACTCTGAGAGATGGGATCCACGACGGGGCCCAAAGTCACGTCCAGCCTTTCCACCCACGCAAGCTGCTGCCTGAATTCGCCCAGGCACTGCTTCAGGCCGTCCTGTAAAAGCAGCACAGCTCTGCACAGCCGCGCACGGCCGGCCCGGCTCCCACACGCCTCACAGCGCGGGTGCTCCCCCGGGGACACCACAACCCGCCGCCACCGGAGCCCTGCCGGGCCTG
>WEKX01005762.1:249111-295883 GCA_013390025.1 Pitta sordida | reverse complement strand
AGTCCCCGACAACCACCACCCTCCTCGATGTCACTGCAAAACCTCTCTCAATGATTCTTGAGAATCCAAAGAGGTCCCAGCTGATTGGGAGCTGATGAACGTTGTCCAAATTTTTAAGAAGGGCAAGAAGGAGGACCCTAGGAACTACAGGTCCGTCAGTCTCACTTCAGTGTCTGGTAAGGTTATGGAGAAGATTATTCTGGGAGGTATTGAAAACACCTGAAGGACAAGGCAGTCATTTGTCACAGCCAACACAGATATGTTTTCTTGCTCCTTCAGGACTCTTTGGCATCAAATGCAACAAAGCAGACAAGGCCAAAGCTTTTAAGTATTCTTGTAATGTAACCCAAACATCTATGTACCTCTGTATCACACTACACTTCTAACTTCCAAGGCATTTTGTTTTTCAGTTTGATCTGGATTTTTATACTTCCTCTATCTACTTTGATTTCCCTAGACCCTTTTATTTCTTTCTCAACAGAGGTAGGATTATCCACACTCATTGCTCCTGCAAACTGGCAGGCTTCCTTTGAAGTCCACGAGTCTGTGCCAATTTACACCACTGCAGACTTACTCGATATTGTGTTATAACTACAGATGGGTCCCAGCTGCGATTCTTGGTTTGGATCCAAACTCACCCCAAACTAGGGAGTGTTTGGATTCATGATAGTGGTTCAGACCCCTCTCTATGTGTGTGTTATAACAGAAGGAGAAAAATAACTTTCTGAATAGGGTGGAGGGCTAGCACCTGTCAGGGAGGCTTCCTTATTATGGTTAATCTGCATGAAACTGGAGACCAATTTTTGTGGAAGCCTCCTGCACAGCAATGTTGGCAAAGAAGAGGAGAACCAGTCAGAAAGAAGAAAATGTAAAATAAGCTAAAATTTGTGTCTGATCTAATGTAATCTTAAGATAAATCTTAACCGTATTCAGTCATTAGCTTACTGAATGAGGTTCTATGCTGCACATCCTTGTCCAGTGCAAGATGCAAAGAAAGAAAATCCCTATTAAAGTCCAGCAGAGCAAGGAAAAATACATATATCCTCAGAGGAATTAGTATGTATTTCATTCTATCAAATGAACACTGTTAAATCACACATTGTCTTAGTTTATCTAAGTCTCAGTTTTTCTCCTACTAAGACAGAAATGAGAATTTTTTTCTATTTCATTTATCAGATCTACAGCTAGTTTAAATAAATTCATAATATTTAATTAATGCTTGTTGAAGCTTCATTCTACTTCAGTTTTGACATTCGAAGATGATTACGGTATGTGAGATGTCATTGCCAGTAAAACAGGGAATTCCTGGAAAGAAACTTTGATTCAAGGGATGAACAGGGTAAAATGGACTTGCTAAAAATGCTGAAACAATTTTGAGGGGTTTCAAATATAAGTTTTCTTTTGATAGTTTGACACTTTCACAGAGAACATTACCACGTTATCTTCCCAATAGGTTTCTGCCCTGGTGAAAGATGACTGGGAAGAAGGCTTGAACAGTTCATATCCACTCAAGTTGCTGCTGCTCTGCCAAAGTGAAGGAATACTGAATGACTACAGTGAAGGAATACCAGTTTCCTGGCACAGAGGATGCAGAGTCAGAGCTCTGACTCCTAAGCAGGTTACTGCTATCTAACACATGCTAGTACTGTACCTTAAACCTTTTGGTTTGTTTTAATATTAAGTCTTCACTCATGTGCTTCACAGTCTGTTAACCACCAATTTCAGCAGACAGCAGAGATACAGATATAGCAAAGAAGGATGCTTAGGTGAGGTTGAAACAGGTACATTTACTGTGTGACCTGTGGCAGACCATTGGCCAGGCAGTCCTGCCCTCCTTTCATTCACATTAAAGCTGAATTTATCCCTGCGAGAAGAAAGTGTCACCATTGCACATCTGGATGGTGTCTGAAGCAATAATTTTATACACTGCACTCTATAAATATTGATGTTTTTATAGTATGTTTGTATTTTCTGTACCTTTTCAACAGCATATTAAAGCTGGTAAATAATTTGCTATCCTTAAAAAGAAATATTGTGCTCCTCTTTTTGATCTTATATGTATGTAAATAAAACTAAGTATTTATTAACAAGTAAAATATGATATTATTTAAAGATGTTATTTTTCTAAGCTGCAGAGTCCTCTAATGCTCTCTGCTTTCATGCCACTATTCTATTGAAGAAAGTAAGTATTATGCACCAGCATTGTTAACTTTTCATGTGGAAGTAGAATACACAGGGAATCCTGTGAGTCCAAAGCACACTGAAAAAATTTGGCTCGAAACAAATTTTTACAAATTTGTGGGCAAAATATCTTAATATGTCCTTCATGTTTTGTTAAAAGATTTCAGTCAATATTTGCATAAATTTATCTTCCTAAACTGTAAGATACACCACTGCCATAGTTATATTGACCTGTTCTAAAAATAAATGCTATATCCATAAAGTATTACAATGTCATTCCTGTCCCTTAATTAAGACTTTATTAGTCAACCATCACTCCTTCAACTGAAAGAAAGCAGTTTAAATATTTTACAGAATTTTGATTAAAAGTTGAGCCTACTAATAGGAAGATATTTGGCAGGATAGTAATATTCCTTTTAGTCAGTATTCCTTCAAACCCCAAAGCCATTTCTTCTGCATTTTTCATGTCATATAGGCTTTCCCTCCAAGAGAGCTTGATATCCATGCCCCAGGTGGAGCTTATGTTGAGTTCCTCTTCTACCAACAGAATGGATGTCTTGTACTACCCAATACATTTTTAATTTACTGCCAAAACAGGCACAGTAGGAGAGCCTGAGTGTAGGGAAAAAGTTTAACTTGATATTAGCCTAATAAATTATGTTACTCAGTTAATTTTTAAATTATTAATTCAAGTACTTTTTGCACATTTTTTCTTCTTTTTTTTTTCATTTTTCTTCATTTTCTCTATGCCCGGCTTCTTTTAAGTGCTCAAATACATTTTCTCTTGCATCTGTGGGATATTTAGTGGTAACACAGACAGTTGTATTCACTTGGGGATGGATTTTCAATCTCACTGGCCTTTGAATCCTAAATTATCTGTCGGTCCTGTCTCAACATTGTGCACAGGAAGAAGTCAAATACGCACAGCACAGGAGAGCTCCTACTCACCTGTGCAGAGTTGCATAGTTGTCAATGTGCTGAAAGAGGCAAGTCTGGTCCTGAAAACACTGTTCATGTGAGAAAAATGTATTCACAAGAGGCCTGACATGGCAAGGACCCAAGCAACTCTGGCATCCATCCAGAAAAGCACTTATGCATATGCTTAGAGCTACAATTCAGCTGCCTAGAGCTACAATTCAGCTGCAAGTATGTGAGCAGTAGCATTGCCTTTGATTGACACTGAATCAACAAGAAGTGAGAGATGATTAACAAATTTATCAAATTAGGGCAATATTTGGCCCAGTACTGGACTTCTGTTGTTCAGTTCCTGAATAAAGAAGCAGAAAATAGTTTGTAGGGGCTGCACAGAACTTCCTTGACACAGAGATTTTTCAGGCAGACATGGTGACATCAGACACAAATTTTTCCGAGTTGTCTTAATGTCTGAACAAACCAGAAACGTGCTGAATAGATATGTTAACACTAAGAAATAAATCCAGGAGCTCTGTTCAGTGACTACTACAGAAGTCTTAATTAAGAAAATTGAATACGTTCTCTTCACTTGCACAGTAACATTCCCCTAAATGGATAAATTCAGCAGAATCTGATCTTTTCTTGAACAACACCTGCTTTATAATGTGCACTGATGGATTGAAAGACCAAGAGAGAAGACTTTTCCCAAGATTTAAATAAAACACACCCTCTTATGTCTATTCAGATTCATAAACAAGTAATGTTTCTACTAATTTAATGTTGAAAGATGCCGAACTTGATGGAAAATGAACCCATTTATTCAGAAGTTACATTTTCTGCTGTGGTGTACATGGCTAGTGCAATATTTTGCTAAAAATTCTGAAAGCATAAATTTGTAAGGGTAGTAATAATCAGGAAAAAAAGGTGGGAAAGGGAGAATTTGTTTTGGAGAGGATGTATAGAGCAAACATTAGCCCACAAGAATGGTTTTCAAAGGCAAAAAGAGAAGTTACTGTAGTCTGAGGACATGCATCTACTTCTCCTTTTTGGGGTTTCTGAGACATCCTGTCAATGGGACATATTTCTTTGTGTTCTTGCCAGCAATTTGGAGTTCAGATGTCACTAAAAGACAGTGAAATATAGTTTTCAGGGTTTTTTTTTAAACAGTTTCTTGAATTTGGATTTATTGACTCTATTTTAGATTTCTAGTTGGGAGGGCAACAACGATGACACACACACCGAGTTGTCAAGATGCAAACATATTTAAAAGCACTGCTTCTATTCCAGATAGAAATTCATCATTCCAAAACTTTCAGATTCCCTGGACTTTCAACAGTTTATANAGGGGCCCAACGTCATCCAGCCCTACACCTCCCTGCTAGACCATGTCACTAAGCTCCTCGTCCAGTCTTCTCTTAAACACCTCCAGGGACGGTGACTCCACCACCTCCCTGGGCAGCCCATTCCAATACGCGATTACTCTCTCCGTGAAAAACCGCTTCCTAATGTTAAGATTGAACCTCCCCTGGCGTAGCTTGAGGCCGTGCCCTCTCGTTCTGGTGTCGTCAGCCTGGAAGAAGAGATCCACACCCATCTGGCTGCATCCTCCCCGCAGGTAGTTGTACACAGCAATGAGGTCCCCTCTGAGCCTCCTCTTTTCCAGGCTGAACAGTCCCAGTTCCTGTAGACGCTGAATAGTTTGGGTTCAGCATTTTCATTGCCTTGGACATCAACTTGAACTTAGAGAAAGCAATTTACAGCAGAAGGTACATTTAATTCTACAACAGTTGACACTGAGAGCATACTGTTGATACAGGCTTCAATAATAACCTTGTGTTTTAAATTGTTTCTGCCCTAGTTTAACAGCACAGTTTGTTGTTAACCAGTTTCCTCTTTATCCCTTCTAGCTGCAGATTTATTAGCAGAAACACATTGTGCAAATGATGATTTATGATAGAATCATGTTGCCTGAGAAAGTGTATCGATTTAGAATGAAGTTGCAATCCTCACTACAGAGGCAGAACGAAGGAGATGATAGGGATCTGCCTTGAGTTAAGTGAAATTTCTTTGACTGCTCTATACACACATTTTCTTTCTTTTTTTTAAGTTTTTACTTGAAAGAAAAGCTTACATTAGGTATTTTTCTTGTGTTCAGTTCTTGGATCCACATTCCTCAACATGCCACAATTACTATGATTGCCTTTGTTCAATTCTTTCATCAGTTCAAAGCAGTGCAGCATTTACCTTAGCAGCATTTAAAACGAACCGATCAATAGCTAGATGTTTGCTATT
This sequence comes from Pitta sordida, assembly GCA_013390025.1. Taxonomy (NCBI): domain Eukaryota; kingdom Metazoa; phylum Chordata; class Aves; order Passeriformes; family Pittidae; genus Pitta; species Pitta sordida. Next base: position 290,498 of record WEKX01005762.1, on the reverse strand, counting down.
AAGAATGATGAAGAAAGGTTGAGTGGGAGGCAAACAAGGTTATCTACTTTTAATATATTACCTAATTATTTTCTGTGTTGGAAGGAAGGCATGCCTTCATATAATTGATTCTAATACATACACATGCAATTAATGTGGATGGCCTAAAGTGGATACTGCAAATCCTGTTCATTTTTTACTGCTTTCATTTCTTTTTTATGTGCCACATCTTTTCTAAAGAAAATGCATTGTTCTATTGTTTGAACTTTAGTTGAAACTAGAATTTTAAGAGGGCTAGGAAGGTTTACTCTATAAAAATTTTGTGTTTATTCCTTAAGCCAAAGCATAAGGTAGGTAACCTCTTGTTGAAAGAGTTAACTTGCTTTTGATGTAGCACTTTTCAGACATCTGTGAGTTTTTTAAGTTCTGTTGTAGTTTCTGCATAAGATTCATTTCACTTGGTGCTTCTATTGCAATACAATTTTCAGACAGTGATTTTGTTAAGCTTCCTGAAACTCCAGAAAGCCGGATTTTTGTTTCAGAAATATTTGAGGTCCAATTATTTTATTCATTGTTTCATGGAAGTATCTCTCTGCTACTCCTTTGATAAAAAACCCAGCACCGCTACGACTAAGTTTACAACATCAAACTAAGGCACTATCACCAGCCATGACTCTGGGTTTTGTCAGACCTCTCTTTGAAGGACCATCTCCTGAGCTCCACCCAACTTGTTTTCCATCCACAAACCCACATCCTTTGACTGCCTCCAGCTTGCCCAGAAACCACACTCCCTGCCCTCAGGCTTTCTTCTGTTTCTGAACCTCCACAACTTCCACTGGCTCCTCCAGCTCCTTGTATGCCAAAATGAAGTCTGAGCATCTCTGAAATGACAGGCTGCATGAAACAGCAATAACATCCTAAAACAGCATCTGGGGAGCAAATTAACAGATGGATGTCCTTAAATTGCAAAGTGACGAGGAAGTGTTCAGTATGCTCATCATGAGAGCTGCAAATAAAGGAGGAAATTTGGTGCTAATAACACTCAGCCCGATCCAGTTTTCATTGGTCTGCATTATCTTTAATAGAAACTGAATCAAGATCAAAGAGGAGGAAAATAACACAGTATACAAGAAGAGCAACCCAATAACATTTGAAACAACAAAGGGGGTTAATTTTCCTCTTCCTGTTGATATGACCTCAGTGTGGGTTATTTTATATGAAATGAAAACAAAAATGTACCTGGAATCCTATGCTGTGCCCTGTTATCAATACTTGTGATTATGATAAGAAGTATGTTCCACTTTTCTTTTTGAAGTTGTCTTGTTTTAGCTTCAAGTGTAAACCTTTCCAGACTTCTCTTAAAGAGCATTTTCTTCGCTTCTGTCTTGTCTAAATAATATTTTGGCTACCATTATACAATTATTAGCGTTACATTTTCAATGTTCGCTGTATCTGTGCTGACATATCACACCTTCCGGCAAAACTGTTTCCCATTTGATTCAGAAGTAGTTAAAAAATTGCTTTTTACAAAGACAGAAGTACTTTTCTGTCCCTAATACATTGCTAAGAGGTAACGCACTGCTATTCTGGTCAGCTACTTATCACATTTTCATTGTTCAAAATCAAGGCCACACTTGACAGAAAGAACTGATTTATTTTTAATATTCCTGACAAGATGCAATGATTCTGTAGCAACTTTGTTCAGTGCTCGTATCACAACAGGAGCTTCTTGGGAGTGTTTTGATAAGACTGGAGCTCTAATTCAATCTACATCAATTACAGCAAGGAGGATGGGAAAGAAAGACCTATTTCAAATGTCCACGTCTCTTTGAATTAGATTCCTGAAAAACAAATCTCACTAAATAAAAGAATATGAATGGAATTTCAGCTCATTTATCTAGCAGCTCGTTTATCTAGCAGAGTGACATCAGCTTCGACTGACTTTGGCTGTAATGTGTAATGATAATGTTCCAAGATCTGGTATGTGACTCTAGATTGACTGAAGTATTTCATAGCCTCAAGTATTTGTAAGTGGACGTATCCATTCCTTGCTGCTAAATTCCTTAGTGATAACTGCACTTCAAATTTCTACTCACAGCTTGAACAGTAAAATGCCATTTCTAATTATTATCCATAATTGTAATATTCTTTATCATCTACAGAAAATCTTTATGTTAGTATGGAACAATTGTATTTTATGAATACTAAAAGATAATAAAGAATAACTCATTTTAGTCACAGAGAGATATACTTCTCATTGGATCTGCTTTATACAACAGAGGATAGATTATGTGTATTGTTGATTTAATTATACATACCAAGTAATGTACACATTATACACATATATGTAAATATATATATTCATATTCTTAGCTCTCATTAAAAGACTACAGAATCATAAAATGTTAAAGTTGGAAAAGACCTTAAAGATCATCTAATCCCAAACCCTGCTGCCATGTGCAAGGACACCTCCCATTAGACGAGGTTGTTCAGGGCCTTATCCAACCTGACTTTTAGCTCTGCCAGGCCTGGGGCATCCACAAAATCCCTGAGGAACCTGCACTGATATGTCTTCTCTCTCACAGTAAAGAATTATTTTTAATATCTAGCCTAAAGTTCCCATCTTTTGGTTTTAACCCGTTACTCCTTGTCCTGCCACTAAAGTTCCTGATGAAAAGTCCTTCTCCAACTTCCTTGTAGGCCCCTTTCAGATACTAGAAGGTTGCTAGGAGGTCTTCACACAACCTTCTCTTCTCCAGGCTGAAGGGTCCGAAATTTCTTAGTCTGTCTTTGTAGGGTAGGTGCTCCAGATCTCTTATTAACGTCATGGGCGCCTTTGGACTTGCTTGAGCAGTTCCATGTCCTTATGCTGGGGGAACTAGAACTGTATGCAGTACTCCAGGTAGGACCTCACAAGTGCAGAGTAGAGGGGTAGGATCACTTCCTTTGGATGGGAAAAGAGAGTTTTCACACCTTATCCAGGGTAACTTTGGGTGAAATCCAGGACAGAAATCTGATAGTATTTTTCTAGACCGTTCTTCTGCAGTCCTGATGAAGCTAAGATCCTGGAGTCAACTTAGATGCTAGGTTTTGAAGGCTTTATCACCAAGACTCAATAGAGTTATTGAATATATGTCTGCTCCTAAACACTTCAATGCTCAGAGCTAATGGGCTTAAAGTTAGGTGAGAACTGAAGCACTCTCCTAAATCTAACACTAAACTTCATAATCCATAATAATCCTAATGCCAATATATAATAGATAAAGACAAAAAGCAGAAACAATTTAGCACTAGTAGATAACGCCAGAAAGGATCAGGCAGCCTGAATGAGGACCTGGCTGCCAATGAGGAAAGAGTAACATTTTCCCTGTTAAATAGGATGAAGGCAGGAGTAAAAGGCACACATAGGTAAGCATGTAAGTAACACCATTTGGTATGGACTGCAGGTTGGAAAAGCAATGTAGTGTATTCAGAGGAGATTCTCCTGCTGTAGATGTCCCATGTAGCTAAAGATCATTTTGATTTTCAGAATTCTGTTGTCACAGCAACTCTGTTGTTACTCTTGAAAATGGCACTCTGTAACAATAATTCCTTCCCGTGGTACACAGTTTACGCTGAGAGATGGATGACAGATGTTGTTCTTTTCCTATGTGTCTCCCCTTTTGAGCTCAAGCAAGTCACTAAAGGATGATTACAGACCAAAAGACTTTGGAGTTGGTCGAGTATCTTAGGCGTTTGCTGGGGTTAGTGAATGCATTTAAAGAGTCACAGAGTGTTTGCTAAATGGTTTTGGAGATAAGAATATGTAAGACAAAAAAGACCTATCACCGCAAAGCTTCTGATTTTATGCATCAGCCTCAAAAATGGCAAATATGTTCCCCAGGATTTTTCTTAGATGCTTTTGAAGAATCACAAAAGGCTGAAAAAAATCACTGGTTTGTTATTAGCAGCAATCATTATCCCACAAAGCAATATCCAAGCGGCACAAAAATATGATCTTGAAGACAGTATCATCTTTTGGGACTTTATTCTTCTTTGGAAAACTAACTGTAATGGCAGCTGAAATGACAAGAATTATCCTAATTCCCTGACTTGTTTGTTCAGAAACAAAATGTTTTCTGCATCAAAACTCAAAGACATACATGGGCAAAGATTAGTAAGTGTGTATAGGGACGTGTAGGGATTAACATGTCTCATATAGCTCAGAAAATTATAGAACACTTGTGGTTTACAGCACATATAGCATTAACTCTTGGGAAAAAATGTACTAGCTGAAATATTGTTGAAATATTGAAATTCAGAAGATGAGTGTAGCATTGCTGGTGTATTCAGCAGTAAGGCAGTTGTATTATATATCAACACCTCAAAAGACTAAAATACATCTGTCAACAGGGAGGAGAACAGACTGTGCAACTGCAATGAACTATCAATTTGCTGTCAAACCCTTCTCTCAGTCTGAAAGTGGTCCTCACTTTTAAAACCTAAGTGGTGGTGTCCCATAAAATTATGCAGAGGATTAAGCTCATTTAGGATCTCTTGGTGGTCACTTAATTATATTTTATAAGACCCCTGGAAATAGTTTCCACTGGCTAAAGTGCCTAGAAACATTTAGTATATGAAAGCTGCTACTAGGAATAAAATGTTTTATGTGGTCTTCTTATTTTTGTTAATGGAAAACATTTCATAACATGGCATCTCAAGAGCAGATTTTCAGATGGACTTAGAGAAATAATTGACATTTTCACATTCGAAAATCTTCCTGTGGATCCACAAAGAGAATTTTACTTTTATGCTACCGTGGACAAAAGTGATGCCCCTGTAGTCCCCAACATGAGTATGAAACTCTCGTTCCTGATGCAAGAAGTGTGTCCTCAGTGAGGAACCAACATCCCAGATTTAATTCTCTTGGGAGAAGTGTCTGTGTCAGCAAGGTAAGAGGACTCTTACATGGAACAAGGATTATGGAGAATGAATATATTCAAATTATATATGGCATTGTCTACCAGACAGCATCACTGTACTGTCATACCCAATATAGGGAGAAGATGCTTGAATTCAGTACAAAACAAATTCAGGTAAGTGCTTCAACATCTGGGCAGAAGATGAAAAATTCCTTCACTTTTCTATCTTATCCCTTATTTCCACATTTCAGGCTGCATAGTGGGTGGATAATAGGATCAAGTATCAAATGGCTTGCATTGGAAGTGACCTTTGAAGAATATCTCATCCAATCCCCTGTCATGGACAGGAACGTCTGGCATGTCATAGCATCCACAGGATGAAAATTAATCCCGCCTTTGAAATGAAGGTCCATAATTGCAGTAGCCCTTGAAAAGGAGCTTGAACACTGTACATCTAGATCAGGCATAGACCACACCTGAACACTGTAGGGATGTCTCCAGCCAGATTATCAGAATTAACTAATGTTCCCTCCTTTGATATATGCATGTATGTATATATGTGTGCGTGTATATGTCAGAGTGTATAAATATNTGAGGTCGCACAGCTCGCGGAAAAATCACCCGCAAATACTGAAGCTCACAAAGAGCAGATAGCGAATACACGGGGGCTCACTGTATATACACACGCATAACAGCATCTGTATTTATAAGCTACTTTTATATGATATTCCTGATGTCATTATAAACCAACAAAACTAACGCATTCACTTGCTCAGCTGGGACAGTCTACAATATTCCAAAAGCAGGACAAATAACTTGGCTCCTTTTTCTGGGTTTTTATGATTTTAATCTTCTGCCACTGAAACAAATTTAAGAAATACTTAGATAAGTCTGAGCAACAGGGAAACAGACTGGTGCCTGTTTAATGTCTGAGTCTTTGGCAAAAAGCAAGTAAACACCATTATTATGCTCAGCACTGAAAGAGAAAATGGGACTGGCCCCTCCAACCACAGTGTTAAAACACCCATCTGAAGACTCACATTCAAGTTTTCTGTAGAGCAATGACTTTAAGGGCTATTTTTTCTTTTCTAAGAGACTGCTGTAATTACTAGACTATGAGAGAATGTTTGACAGTTCTAGTTTGTGCAAAACAACAATAAATTCAGGAAATGTGCAAATAGCTGAAGGCTTCTCTAGAACTTAAAATTTAGGGAGTTTGGGATTATAATTCTAGTTGATAGCAACAATACAGTGATAATAACCACAAAAATAATTGCAACCACTCTGCTAAAGAGCAGATCTGTATGAATGGCCTACTTGCATGATCTAACACGAGAAACAGGAAATAAAATAAACACTGATCATTTAATCTTTAAAGTTTCCTTGGTGATGTGTTGGGGTTTTTTCAGATTTGTTGCTTGGTGGTTTTTGTTTGGTTGGGTTGAGGTTGGGGCTGGGGTTAAGTTTTTCGGGAGAGAGGTACTGAGGGTGTGTGTTGTGGTCTATTTTTCCCATGGTTCCAGTATCCTCCAGAGTTAAAAACTCGAAAAGCCCTTAAAGTCATATTACATTGCTTGTACATCCTATAGATTCCTTCTTCAGAATGTAGTAACACTCCACCACCCAGAGCATCTGTATGCAAAGATAAAACAGTCAAATAATGAAAGCCTTTCTTCAAGAGCAGTCAGGCAGCCCAGGATATGTATCAACACTGCAAATATTTTGTGCAGCTAGGTATGCTAGCCAAATAGTTCACTTAAAAGCAAATTTCAAATTCAGTCCCTAAATTTGGCCATTAGAAAAGGAGTAGCTCCTGGAAACAATAAAATGAGATCACTGAGTTTTTATTAAAGGGTGAAACTTTTTTGATAATGATAAAAGCAAAATGTAATGAAATCCACTTGTCCACCTTGATGCAGTTAAAGTAATTGATTTTCTTCTTAGATATCAAAAAGATATTTGACCAGGTCAAATAGATCTTCCTTTCCTATACATTGCAAAAACCTGGGTGTGGCTTTTTTTCCTTCTTTATTTTTTTCCCACTAAGGGTATGTGGTTTGGACAATGATAGGTTATCATAAGAATTTTTTCTTCAGAGGATCACTGTAGAAGAAAATCAGTCTCATCTTCCTCTTTAATTTCATACATTTTTCGGAGGGTTCAACTAATAGGAAAACACTCAAATTTGAATTATCATTGTTGCTAACAGAAACAAATAAGTCGTGTGCACAGGCAATTTTATCTTAACTTTAACTTCTGGTTTGTACCTCCTAATTTTACTTTTATGCCCAGGGAATGCAATTGTCATACACTAAAGCTATCTATAAATTCCAATGCTATTAAAACTAATTAAAACCATTCTTTCTCATTAGGTGGATTCCTCTGAAGTTAGGAAAGATTCAACAGCATAAAAAAAAATAATTTTAAGACATTAAATTTTAAATGTAGAATTGCATACTACAACTTTCTATTAATGTCCTGCCAGACACATTTTAAAAATGTAATAGAGCCTCATGTGTATAAGGAAGAAGATTAAGGTTTTGTAGAATAAAACAAAATTCTGAAAGATAACTAAAGTTTTTACTAGTTTGGATGGGGGGGTTTAGCGTGTGTTTTTGTTTGGTTAGTTGTTGGTGTTTAAATATGTATTTTATTAATAAGATTAAGATGCATCTTCTCAAGGAGATAACTCTGGAATTTGATGGAGGCATGGCTCATATAATTCCTGTCCGTCCCTCTTCCCTTGGTCACGTCTTGTTCATTCAAGACAAGAAGTGTAGAGGGACAATTGGGGTGCATGCGGTAAATCTTTATTTTCATAAAGTAAAAACTGATTCAATAATTATATTCTAGCCTTGGAAAATTCTTCTTTTTTGGTTTTTGCTCCATCCATTTCTCCCATCAAAGAAAAAGTAGATGCTGGTTGAGGCAGGTGTTATTTTTAACTAGCAGCTAAAATATTCCTTTATCACCTTTTAATTTTGACAGTTCTTTCTTCTCCATCTCACTGAGTGGGTCTTTGTAATTTTAGAATTACATTAATCCCTCGAATATCGAGGGGAGTCAGTTCCAGAAAGATCCCATGATAAGCAAAATCCGCAAAGTAGCAGTAAATACGGTAAATACGGTAAAGCCAGTAAAGATGGGGGGGGGAACCCGCGATGTATTGAAGCCATGAATGGTGAACAGCAAAGTAGCGAGGGATTAGATGAATCCAAAGGCTAGGAAGATTAGGAGGATTTTTGTGGAAATGCCTACAGCAGGTCACGAGAATCAGTTTACTTTTCTTGTATTGAATCTTCCCAGACTGCCTTAATTTAGGAAGAAACAAACCGCTGCATTTAATAGACTCCGGCATGCATGACCCAACTCTTAACATGATTTGGTTAGATACGGAATCAAACATGAGCTACTTTGCACAATTTAATGCATGTCAGGTGGCATGTAAAGAACAGGAAGTCTTGTTCAAATGAGTTTTTGGCCCTGTTTCTATGTGAGTACCTGTGGGAACTGAAAGAAATAAAAGAAATTGTAAAAATATTTAAATATTCTTGTCTGCTACAGTTCATTATTAAAACTATGAGAAAAGAAAAGACAATAGTTTACTTTACATTTCAGACATTTCCTGACACCTATCAGGAAATTCATCTAACCAAAAGGAACAAGATTCCAGTTTCATTTTTCGTGTTCAGTAACCGTTCAGAGGCGAAGAGTCTGATGGAGGTCGGCTTCCTGTAGTGGCAGCTTTCCAGGCAGCCAGCCCTGGAGAACATGAGCCTCTGTGGAGCACAGCTGGTCTAGCTGCCTCACACCACAACCTTCAAAGTTATAGATTTTCACGTCATCTCCTTTTAAGTAGAGAAAGGAAAAAATGAAAAACATAAACCTACATGGCCTCTATATCTATATAAAGTGAAATGGTGCTCCTTTGGTGGGAGAGGCCTTACAGAGCCATCAGAAAATCAGACCTTTCTGCTTNAAAAAAAATAATTTTAAGACATTAAATTTTAAATGTAGAATTGCATACTACAACTTTCTATTAATGTCCTGCCAGACACATTTTAAAAATGTAATAGAGCCTCATGTGTATAAGGAAGAAGATTAAGGTTTTGTAGAATAAAACAAAATTCTGAAAGATAACTAAAGTTTTTACTAGTTTGGATGGGGGGGTTTAGCGTGTGTTTTTGTTTGGTTAGTTGTTGGTGTTTAAATATGTATTTTATTAATAAGATTAAGATGCATCTTCTCAAGGAGATAACTCTGGAATTTGATGGAGGCATGGCTCATATAATTCCTGTCCGTCCCTCTTCCCTTGGTCACGTCTTGTTCATTCAAGACAAGAAGTGTAGAGGGACAATTGGGGTGCATGCGGTAAATCTTTATTTTCATAAAGTAAAAACTGATTGAATAATTATATTCTAGCCTTGGAAAATTCTTCTTTTTTGGTTTTTGCTCCATCCATTTCTCCCATCAAAGAAAAAGTAGATGCTGGTTGAGGCAGGTGTTATTTTTAACTAGCAGCTAAAATATTCCTTTATCACCTTTTAATTTTGACAGTTCTTTCTTCTCCATCTCACTGAGTGGGTCTTTGTAATTTTAGAATTACATTAATCCCTCGAATATCGAGGGGAGTCAGTTCCAGAAAGATCCCATGATAAGCAAAATCCGCAAAGTAGCAGTAAATACGGTAAATATGGTAAAGCCAGTAAAGATGGGGGGGGGAACCCGCGATGTATTGAAGCCATGAATGGTGAACAGCAAAGTAGCGAGGGATTAGATGAATCCAAAGGCTAGGAAGATTAGGAGGATTTTTGTGGAAATGCCTACAGCAGGTCACGAGAATCAGTTTACTTTTCTTGTATTGAATCTTCCCAGACTGCCTTAATTTAGGAAGAAACAAACCGCTGCATTTAATAGACTCCGGCATGCATGACCCAACTCTTAACATGATTTGGTTAGATACGGAATCAAACATGAGCTACTTTGCACAATTTAATGCATGTCAGGTGGCATGTAAAGAACAGGAAGTCTTGTTCAAATGAGTTTTTGGCCCTGTTTCTATGTGAGTACCTGTGGGAACTGAAAGAAATAAAAGAAATTGTAAAAATATTTAAATATTCTTGTCTGCTACAGTTCATTATTAAAACTATGAGAAAAGAAAAGACAATAGTTTACTTTACATTTCAGACATTTCCTGACACCTATCAGGAAATTCATCTAACCAAAAGGAACAAGATTCCAGTTTCGTTTTTCGTGTTCAGTAACCGTTCAGAGGCAAAGAGTCTGATGGAGGTCGGCTTCCTGTAGTGGCAGCTTTCCAGGCAGCCAGCCCTGGAGAACATGAGCCTCTGTGGAGCACAGCTGGTCTAGCTGCCTCACACCACAACCTTCAAAGTTATAGATTTTCACGTCATCTCCTTTTAAGTAGAGAAAGGAAAAAATGAAAAACATAAACCTACATGGCCTCTATATCTATATAAAGTGAAATGGTGCTCCTTTGGTGGGAGAGGCCTTACAGAGCCATCAGAAAATCAGACCTTTCTGCTTAAACCTACTATTGTAAGCCAGTCACTAGAGGAAGATAAACATCTTCACACTTATCTCCCTCCAAAAACACATGTTCTTTAACTCTCTACTTCCCTATGATGCTGTGTGCATCACAGTGCATTCTCTTGGTCTTCTGTGAAGCAGCAGGTAAATTTGTTGTTTCTAGGCCTCATCTGTTGAGGACAGACACTCTTACACCCTCCACTCTAGGCTTAGAAGAAAGAATTACTTTCCTGGTTTCTGTGATAACTTCTGAAAGACCTAGACTGGGCATACAAGGTAGCTATTTTTAGCCCACAATGTATAGCTCAGCTGCATCTGGCTTGTAACTATGCCAGCGGTTTCATTACTGACCTCCTTCACCAATATTAACTGAAACATATTAAAAATGCCAAGAGAATGATTCAGTGTGGAGTGATCACCCTTGGATATCCTACAGTATCTAAGATGGGACAAAGCACCCATGTGTAAGCATTTGAATTTCTCCCAAAGTTTTGTCATACCAGCTGTTGTCAGAAAAAAATGTTACCTTCTGGTAGTTTTCTCTTAGATATTCACCCAGATTGCATAATCAGAGTGTAAAGCTTTTTGTTTAGTTCTCCACATTGCTAGAAGTCTCAACAACTCAACTTCATGTCCAGTGAAGGGCAGAGCTCACAGGAAGCAGCTGTCCTGATGGGCAAGGGAAGCAGGTCATCTTCTGGACTTACCAGTCCCACCTGGCACAAGACTACTACTGAAGCCCCAGAGGCTGTAATTTATATTAATTTATTAATTAATTTATATTTAATTTCAACCTCCTGCACTTAAAATTTACTCTGAAGCTTACCTCATCCTACAACTCTCTTAAATTCACTTGTTATCATGGTGTTCCTCCCTGAGTACAGCCATGAGATCTCTGATTCCTGCCACTCTCCACCCTTAACCTAAAGCAGTTGGTTATACCATAAATAAGACAGTTAATTAAAAACTACCATCAAAGGAGCTCATTGGTTTGGTTTAATTGTATTAATTTTGTCTTTAATTGATATTTATGTGTCTCTGATTACAACAGCAGGAATAGGAAGGATGAAGAGAAGGTAGATGAAAGCACGGCATCAGTAATGCACTATTCTTCAGTATTAATGGTGCTCTATTTATGATCATATGAAGCCTAGATCACATTCCATTAAAATAAATAGAGATTTTCTTTTTACTTTGTTATGTCAGAAACCAATTGTAAGATCTACCTTTATTATAAAAATAACCTTATTGATCTCAAGAAGCTGAGCCAAATCCTGTTGGTATTCACCTCATCTCTATCCACTCTTTGTGTCCCACCCCTTGGGTCCTGGCACTCTCTTAAAGCCTCTCCTGACTTGCAACAGGATGAGAGAAGAATTCACATCCTACATATTTTTTCATGCCATGCACAGAAACTGTAATGCAGCAGTGCAGAGGCACTCCAACTAATATACTAATTGGATACAGATGTGTTCTGCCTCTTGGAAAAATATGACCAACTGGATGATCAACAAGAGCCAAATGGGTAATTTCTTTTTAAACAAATTGGTTTTATTAACTTAAAAATGCCCATAATCCAACTAGTCTGGCAGACTTTGGATACTATGAAACCACAAGCAGTATGTGATACCTGTTATTATCTCATTCTACTTTTGGCTGTGATCTCGCTATTCTGAATAAAGGATCAACATGCTAGGCTGAAGTCTCTCTTAAATAAAGAGTAGCATGTGTGAATGCTGCCCCAGGAGATGGCCAGGAAATGAACTGTGATTCAGGCTAAATTCTTTCCTTGCTCCCTACTTTTTTCAACCGGAATGCATTTGTACACTCTGCCCACACAAACCCCTGCTTTCAGTTACCTTGTAAGAAGAAAAGGTGCTGTCAGAGGGAAGAGACCACGCCAGTCTTGCTCCTAGTGCAAAGGAAAGGTTTTGGTGATAGCTTTCAATGCTATTCATAGTCCTATCAGCCACCAAGACATAGCGGTTAGCAAGACTGATATTTTAAAGGTTAAAATGGGGCCCTTTCATCTAAGAGATGCCTCTATCAGAAAATAAATTCCTATTTAGTTCATACCTTTGGTAATGATGACAGGAATGTGATGTTAGTGCAAGTGAAGATGCTGCAAAGTCAAAAGGATCCCATTGAACATGAACCTCATGCTGCTGCTTGACAACTTTGACTTTCCTGAGTGACAGAGGATGGAATGAAGGGCCAAGAGTTGCATGTTTTGTTAATTTTTTTCTTTACTTCGTAAATCATCATATTTTTATTCCCCTCTGCCAGTTTTATTTCTGTGAGAAATGGTTGTTATGACTTTACTAGAGACAGGAGTAAAAACAATGAGTATTGTCAATACTCTTTGGAAATACAATGGTTGGAAGAGCCAATATGGTCAGTATTTGAACAGCTTAGGCTACCAGGATTCACAGCACTGCATCGATCTTCTCAAACCCTCTGGCACCACTTGACTTCTGAATGCCCCTCTTTGGGTGATGATTTGAGGTCTTTGAGGGAAGCCAGAGATTTTAATTTCAGAATGAGTGATTACAGGCTACTGAATGGCACCTAGGAATTTCTCTGGGAGGTCTCTGTTTTTTCTGGTCAGTTACAGCAAGTCTTTTTTAGAAAGAGGTACATAATTCAACAAATAGACACAGCATCATTGAAGCCTAGCTATAACATCAGTGAAATCTGTGTGTGCATTTTAGACTCAGAGAGCATTAAAAAATAATAACAATGCAAATATTCTTGCCCATGAAAACAATAAAAATATAGAAAAAAGAGAAAAAGGAACTAAGTTACCATCAAATAGAGATCAGCTGAAAGCAGGAAAAAAACCTCCCAAACTCTGTATTTTACTATTACTGATTTGAGTGAATCTAGAAGTGTCTGTCTTCCAAGAATAGCCTTGTACTAGAACAGTGGGATATGAACAGCAGATTTGAATAATTACATTTGAGATGTTTGCCAGTTCAAATTATTTGAGATTGCAATCACTTCAGATGTAACTTATTTTATTTTTAACTTTAGAAACATGATAAATGAGAACTAAAAGATAAGTAAATAAGAATCTAGCAAGCCTCATCTGAAAGATGTTTGTTTGAACCAGTTGAAGATCAAGAGTTAAACATTAAAGAAAGAAGAAAGAAAGAAAATTTGCAAAGTTATAAATGTTCTAGCATAACAGACAAAACAAAACAGTTTTTAATAGAAGAAAAACTGGCAGCCAGAACAAGGTTGGGATGCTGAAGTCACATGAGATTCAGGGGCAGACACTGTCCTCATATGAGAAGAATTGCACATCACAGGCTGCAGCCTAAATCTGCATGCCAGAAGGTACTGACAGGGACATAGATTTACCCTTTAGGTAAATCCTCTTAAGAAATGCACTTTTCAAGGATTTTCACTGGAAACTGACTGGTCCCTTAAAGCCATAAATTTTATCTACAGTCAGGTCTCCTATATCGCGGACCCGTGGTCTTAATTGGGTTCTGCAAAGCCCTACTTCTGAGTTGAATGGCAGCTCATTAATATGCAAATTTGCCATGCACCCTCAGACATCTCCCCAGCGCTGTTTCAGCACTGTGTTGCTGTGTATCTGTTGCCGTGCTTGGCCATGCAGGAGCAGGGAAGTGGCAGAGTTGCCGCAGGTGGAACGGGGCGAGCACAGCGGCAGGGCCGCCGCTGCAGCCGAGATGGCATGAGCAGAGCGGCTGAGCTGCCACCGCGGCTGTACATGTTGATTTGCATATTCATGACTGCCTAATTGAATATTCATGCATGCCAGGTCTCACACAGTTGTGAAAAGGGGCTTCCTTCATTGCTAAAATTGATGCTGCTAAGATCTGAAGCCGCAATATAGGGGGCATGAAGTGCTCGAGGGCTGACTGTAATGATTGATTGCAACATCCAAATACAAACATCTTAAAGTCATGCTTGAAAATATTAACTGCAAAAAAGACAGATCCAATGAAGATCTGCAAGTTTGAGAATGACCATGAAGAAAAGCAAAAATATTCTGATTCATAAAGATATTTAAGTCAGTCCCTTTCAAATTTCTCAAATAATGAAAAGAAAATTTGTCTAAAATTAACTATGTTGTTCGTAATTAAGGGATTATGTCAGGCTCCCCTACGAACCTATTTTAACCTCCTGGAACTGTGTGCAGATGCTGATGCTTCTTCTTTGTGGGTCAGAGCAGGCTCCCTTGACTGCAACCAGGAAAGAGCACGAATGCTCCGCGTGCATACACATGGTTAGGAAAGTTTTATGGTTTTATTTCTTTAATGGTAGACATACCTTGGAAACAGATGCAGGATTCGTATTCTGGGTTTCATTTTCCAAAGCCGTACAACAATTATTTTGGCATCTAACACATCTGGCCTTTAATCATGTTCTCACAGCTCCATGGTATTTTATAGACTATGTGGTAGAACTTTCACATTCACAGGATCACTCACAGGATCAAACCACAGAAATATTTCATTTGGAAGGGACTTCTGGCAGCCATCTCAACAGCTTTCTTCTCTAAGCCAGGTTAACTTCAGGACTGAAAGTCCAGTTAGAGTTAACCCTTCATCTTCTATAAAAGGTGATTTTTTTTCAGACTGGCAGTTTTACACCCCAAATGGTAGTTCCCAAGTTTTCTGTCCTCAGAGAATGTTGTCTACCTGCATCACCATTGTACTAAATATAGTTGTCTATGTAAAAGACACTTTCTTTCAAATCACTCTGCAAAACAACTATAGTTCACCTATCAGGGCTCTGCAGACAGTTAGTGACACAAGGATGAAAATTTGCATTTTTTTTTGTTTTAAAATGCATGGAATTGACCATAATTGCTTATATGGCTTTAGCATAAATAAAGTGCTACTCTCACCTAGCATAATAATAATTGTGTTATGTAGATTCCTGTTACGACTATTATAACAGATTCAAATCAGACCTACATACAGTTGGAGAATCTATATCAATTGAGATACTGATACACTAACGTCTTCAGAATCACAGAATCACAGAATATTCTGAGTTGGAAGGGACCCACAAGGATCATCGAGTCCAACTCTTAACACTGTCTCCCTGGCGGGAATCGAACCCAGGTCTCCCACACGCCAGGTGGGGACACTTACCACTGTACTAAAGTGGATTTTATTTCAAACCTCTAAGGCAGGATTTGTTTTNCAGATTCAAATCAGACCTACATACAGTTAGAGAATCTATATCAATTGAGATACTGACACACTAACATCTTCAGGAGAAACATTTCAAACTTCTAAGGCAGGATTTGTTTATGTCACTTTTGTCTTATAATCAAAAGACTGACATGATTAAATACCAATCTTGTTGGACTACTTTGCTTCTCAGCTGGCAATATCTTATGCATCTGATTTTCAGTTCTGTTTTTAAAGGTTAATTTTGCCACTCTTTTTATTCACTACTCTATGTAAGTTTTGTTTATCTTTCAGAAGTCTGCTCTGGCAATATTTCATGAACTGTTATACAGTTCTGACACTCTGGGCTCCAGCTAGTCAATGGCTTCATTTCTGTCCTGACTATATTTGTCTGTGGCTCAGAGGTATAATCACTAACAATGTGGTGGAATGATTTGCAATCACATAGTTATTGTCCCAGATTTGGATAAACTTTCAGAAAATCTGCTCTGTAAAAGATCACAATGAAACATGTGAACAGCCTGTATCTTAATTTCATAGAAAATACCAGGATAGCTTTCCATAATAAGAAGAGTTGTAGGGTGAAACAGGCAACTGGTGTGTATAAACCCATAAGCCGCTGCTCTGCTGGGCTCTGAAAAGCCAGATGGTTTTATTAGTCTTGCCACTTGCTGCAGAAGCTGCTGATTCTGCCAGTGTTTGGGTAATAGTTCTGCCCTGGGATCTGTTGGAGCCATGGCACATCCATCTGGTAAAAGGTTTAGAGCTTCACAAGAGCTCCAGCCTCATTAACAAGTACAGAGCAGCATGCTCTGACACCAAATGCAAACACTGTCAGAGCTGCCTTCCCAGCAGCTGATCTGGGCACACTTTGTAGTGCTGACCTAGTCCCCCATGCATCGTGAACCCACGAAGTACTCTGCTTGTCCAATCATCATCTCTGGAGGTGAATGGTTGCTGATCCTGAAAACTGTTAAGCCAGCAATCTTAAATGTACATAAAAAGACTAAGGCCCTGAATGTAGAGACAGCAGATACCAATTTATTTCATTTGGAGGAGTGTTAAGTTATTGTGTTTATGTGTAATGTGTATTAAAGTAGTCACGTCGAAAAACAAAGCTAGATTAAGAATTCTTGAGAAAGAAAAGTCGGAGTTAGTTCTGAAAAATTTCTGATGCTCACTGATTTATGAGGTCTATGGAATATAATGTGTTGGTGGGAACTTAAATAACTTAAATGTTAGCTGCAAAGCAATGGAGGAGTTGGTAGAAGGAACAGAATTATGAAATCAATACACTTTTATAGATAGATAAAATATCTTAACCTACTTCCCTACAAATAATAGTGGCATTTAAAACCTCTTACCACATTGTAATAAAATGAAACAGTAGCAGCTGTTATAAAGCTATTAATTTTCTAAAACATCAGAAGTTAGAAAAGAGTGCAGGAGAAGTTACCCAGAGTTTAATTGCTGGAGGAAACACAAACAAAATACAGTTTGGATGAGGATCAAGTGTCATTGTGACTGTGAGCTTTCTGAGCTTCCTTAAAAGTTTCAAAGGCATCTGTACGGGATCCAGCCTGAAGGACCTTGCTTCTAATGGAAACCTTTGTGTATTTGGTTCAAAGAGAAATAGTCATGGATTCAGTGTGCCGGTCACCATGAGACCTTTTTTTAATACAGCCTATGCCATTTGACTGGTGACAGAATATGAGTAGGTTTTATGAATGGCTAATTTCATTATTTGTGTCATGCAGTCATCTATATAAAATCTCTGGATAAGTGTAGATATATAAACCAAGCTGTCTTATGACAAATACTAAGCCACAACTCCCTATAACTATATGAAAGAACTTCATTAAAAAAAAACAAACCCTGAGGTAATGTAAGAAGTGAATCTCAATTAAAATAAGAGGCTTAGAATCACTGTGGTTTTGAGAATGGGAAATGGGAAATATAGCCAGCTAGTAATCTTCTTTTTAAATATTTCTCAGGCACTGAGGAAGTATCTGGAAAGACATCCTGTACAAAGCTAAATGATAACCACTCTCTTTTTAGTTTTCGACTTAATTTAAAAACAAAACAAAAACAGAATAAGAAAGAGCAGTCAAAGCATGGATTTTCATATTGTACAATTATGCCTCATTAAAGGAGAGGTTATGTTGAAACTCACTTCCTTTTCTTTTGGTACTCAAAGTAATATGCAGCATTTAGACTGAAACTACCAGAGGCAAGTAATTTAATGACTGACAGTCACTGTCTCCTCAATATAGATACAGTATATCCTCGCTGCATTGCAACCCCTCCATTGCGACCTCACTGATTTGGGAGGAATTTTCCTTGCAATTCTGATTCAGCAATTTGCGAGGTTCCCCCGCCGACGCATGCGCAGTGCCTCTGCTCTGCCAAAGGGCAGCGTCGGCGCTCCCTGTGGGGCAGGACTGGCCCGGCCCTGCAGGGAGAGCCGTGAGTCACGCTGTCCCCTGTTAATCTAAGCGCAGCCAGGGAACTCCCCTGCCCTGGGCGTGTGTTGCTGTTTCCATGGCTACAGGTGGGGAAGGGAAGTGCCTCAGGAAAGTGGGGCTGGCCACGATGGCAGCAGGACAAGTGCTGTGTGCTGGGATGGGGCAGCAGCAGGACATGCCGACTCTGCTGCTGCAGCAGGGCCGGGATGGCGCATGGGGCCGTGGACACCGTCACCAGAGACGGGGTGGGACTGGGGGGGAGCAGCGGCTCGGAGGGGCAATGCGAGCACGCGTGGTCGCAGCAGCCTGGCCCCGACTGCAGAAGAAGCAGCATTGCCGAAGAGAAGCCCAGGGAGTCTTGGGGGGGGGTCTCCCCAGTCAGAAAGGGCTCAGAAACAGTTCCCTTTTCTCCCCTGTGGTGAGAGAGCCCGTGGGGAGGAGTGGAAAAGTGTCCACAGTGCTCCTGAGTGGTGGGAGCAATGGGCATGGCCTGCATGAAATATTAATGATCCGCACGTCTGCAAATTTGACATTTCACGAGAGCTCTGACATGACCCATTTCTTGCAAATGAGGGGGTATAACTCTCCTTTCTACTTTACTGCTACTTTTCTTTAGAGAAGTGAGAAATGTGCATGCCAATGGCTGGCATTTTTCACAAATGTAAAATTTCCTGCTTTCATCATTCAAATCCACATATCATGGTCTTCAAGTTCTTTGTCACAATTGCTATTGTAAAAAAATCTAGATGGAGATTGGTAATAATTTATGTAAAGCCACATTTTCTATTTCAGAAGTGAACTTCAAGACAACTGTGAGACTTATGAGCTTACTCCACTGCTGCTTAATTTTTGAGCTGAGTCAATAGAAATTTGAGGGTGGTTCACAATCTGTCTGACGTAAATAATTGTTCTTTGTTGTAGGCTTTGTCCCCTGATTGCTCTATCTAGGCTCTGTCCTCTGACTGCTCCATCAGGTGTTGGAAACCTAAGTGTGCATCACTCTGTGTATGTAAGCAGGCTGTCCCAGTTAGTCACTTCAAAACTTACATGAATGGATAAACTTTGTGATTTGTGGGTGTTAATCCAAGATTCAGAGACCACAAATGTTCCTGGATAGCCCTTCCTTCTTCCTGGGGAAGAGTGAGTAAAGCACAATGGGAAAAAAAATCCTCTAGAAATAAGGAGAGCATGTTGAAAAATTTAAATATTCCTTATTCTTCCTTAGCATGAGGAATACCCTTATATCTGGCCATATACATATCCAGACTTAAAAATAGCTGGAGTCTTTCCTGACTAAGAGAGAGAAGAGTATAAACCATATGTTTTGGCTCTCCAATAGACTTACAGCTACATGTGAATATATTTGTGTGGTCCTGGCTGTGACTGATGTCATCATGTGTCTGTACAGATGCCTGCCAGGTACACTGGAAACAAATCCATTCCCTGCTGTAGTAATAGCATTATGCTTCCTGAACAGAGCCCTAGCCTGTTTTGGGGAGCTTGGAAGGGGTTTTTAAAGGATGATTTCAGTGAATAAGTGATGTGCACACTGTAAAGCTATTTATTCATGAATAATGTACGTAATATCCTTTTCATCGGAACAGTATTTTCAGACTCTTACTTTTCTTCTGAGACTTTTTTCCAGCTACTTCACTGCCCAAAAGCTTCCTCCCCTGATTTTCTCTCAGGAACACAGTAAAAGTGTTTTCTAACTGTTTTTTTGGATCACAGTGATCCCCCAGAATTCGCTGGTGGTCAGATCTGGGCAGGTCCTGCAAGTTATGAAATCCGTGAAGATACCGAACCCATGAATATTCGACTGGTCCCTGCCTGTAGCCACGCACGCTCCACTAATAAGGTCTGGAGGGGTGTTCTTGGGAGTGTGGCTCACACTGTAGCACCTCATTAAAGCGGAGGCAGGGCCCTTTTGTTCTTCCTGGCCACGAAATCTGGGTTCCGGAACATTCTGTGCTCGTGTGCGGTCTCGCAATCACTGAAAATCCAACCACAAATAATTAAATATGTGAATATGCAAGCCACGAATATGCGGGGGATCACTGTATTCCACAGACATGGTCTCTGGATGCTCTCATACTTCCACCACCATTATTCTGCTATGAGTTTCTGAAGGAAACCTACAGAAAGGGAATCTACTCATGGAGTTGTCTGTGGGTGGTTTGACCAGTCTCCTCCATGTTCCATGGCCATGTTTATGGTATGGACTTCTGTATTCACCCGTTTTACTTCCAAAAGTAAGATCAATTACACCTTTCTTTCACCTGAATTAAATTCTGTTCCCTTCAATTCTAGATTTCATTCAATTTGTGCCATAACAAGTAAGAACAGGAAATAATAAAGGCTGAAGGACTTCCCTAAACATGAATTTTCCCTCCAGGGGTAGGAAGGGGACAGTTTTCATGAGAATATGTATTTTTTTAAACAGAAATACATTTAGGACTCTTAGACAAGATGAAAAAGAAACTAAAATAGCAGTGACTGAGAATATAATGCAATATAGAGGATTTTGCAGTTTCAGAGATCTCAAGAGAAGGATTGTCTACCTGTGCGAGGAGAGTTTCAGGTTTGCTTCAATCAGTTGTTTTGGCTTATTTTTAGGGTATGATATGACATTGCTACCTGTAGAACTGCTGCTAAAATGCTAATTTTTAAAAAACCTGTTTCGGATTAAATAAGAAAGATGGGGGGGTTTAGTAGTGAGGATAGAAAGTAGCAGAAATGTTTGCATATAAATTGAACTACAATCCTTCAGCTGGGTACTTCTGTTTTGGAATATTTTTTAGACCAAAGTTTTCTTACAAAAAGTTGGGGTTTTTTAATTAAATTTCAAAAGATAGCTATTTTGCGAGAATTCATCTATCTATCGCTATCTATCTATCCAATGGATTTTTCATCCTAGAGAAAATAATTATGTAGCGTTATTCATTAAAAACTGGTGTATAAAAATTGATACTTTTAAGAAAGTTTTCCCATTTCCCACATTGAAAGGATGCATGTAACTACTGTTCATATATATCTTTCCCAAAGATATTGTCCTTTTTTCCTTCCAAGTTCTTTATGCATGTATTTTTAAAAGGTTTTGCCTACACAATTCTGTGTTCTACACTTGCCATCAGTACCTTCTCACAAAGTTTCTGACATATACAGTGAATCCCCACTACATCGCGCCTTCTCCATTATGACCCCGCTCATTTGCGAAGCAAATTTTTCACCATTATGATTCAGGTATTTGCGAGTCGAGTCACCCCAGACATGCGCAGTTGAGTCTGCTCTGCCAAGGGGCGGTGCCATGGTGACTGTGGGGTGGGACTCACCCCACCCTGTGGGGAGGGGGCTTGCAATGGCAGCACTGTGTGCCCGTCCCTGAACGGGGAAACTGCCTCACGAAAGTGAGGCAAGATGTGTGCTGGGAGGGGGCTTCTGTTCCCCTGTCCTCTGGGGTCATACAGGCAGTGCTGCCCCTCTCTCACGGGACCGGTGGATGTTAAAGGGAAAGAAACTCCCATACCAACCTGACCCCTCCAACCCCCCATGCTGTGGGCTTCTCTGGGCTGCTGCGGTCACTCCCACTGACCAAATTGTGATTTGCTGGCAGCCCTGCGTGCCGCGGCTCAGGTNAGCCTCGTGCACAGCGGCTCGGGCGCGGTTTACTGCAGCTTGCCGTGGCGTTTAGAGACCTGCGACACCCTGACCGGCTCCTGTGTGCTCCGCTGAGACCCAGTGCAGCACCACCACAAGACATGCCATTCCTTGTTACTCAAAGCCCAGTCAAAGCCCGGGCAGCGCTGCCTCTACCGGGACTGGTGG
The DNA here is from genome assembly GCA_013390025.1 of Pitta sordida. Lineage (NCBI taxonomy): Eukaryota > Metazoa > Chordata > Aves > Passeriformes > Pittidae > Pitta > Pitta sordida. Next base: position 268,604 of record WEKX01005762.1, on the reverse strand, counting down.
ATGTTAAAGGGAAAGAAACTTCAATACCGAAGCCTCTGCTGCACCATAAGCGCACGGGGTGTCACAATGTTGCAAAGTTAAGGTTTTTCCAGGCCAAGAATGCCGACCAGAGCTCAGGGACACCCCTTCTCTGCCGCAGAGGCAGGGCGAGCATGCGCGGGCGGCGTGGGGCCCCTGGGGTCAGTGCGAGCACCGGGGCCGGGCCAGGGGGCTGAGGGGGGGAAACAGCTGCGTGAGGTTTGGGCTGCGAGCACGCATGGTCACAGCAGCCACTCAGAAATGGTTTCCTTTGCTCCCCCCTGCTCACAGAGCCCGAGGGGAGAAGCAGAAAATTGTCCACACCGCTCCAGAGTTCTGGGGGGTGGAGCAATGGGCGTGGCCTGCATACATATTAACGACCTGCACTTCTTTGCGAGTTTAGCGTTTCATGATGCCTTTGGCATGCCCCGTTCCTCGCGATGGATGGGGTATAACTGTATTAATATTTTGATCTCCACCCAGTAAAGCAGAGCAGTTAACCACGAAAGATTCCCAGAAATTAACAAAAATATACAACCTCTGCAACTGAAGAGCCTCAGACAAGCTGGGAGTAAAGAGGTTTAATTCAATCCCTCATCAAATAGGCCATATCTCAGTGAGAAATTAGATTAGACAGGAAATGAGCAAAATATATAAAGCCCTGAACTTCTAGTGAAAAAAATATTCCTACCACTATCCAGAAGTTCTCTAGAGCATCTTCTTGCCATCTCTGGCCTTTTATTCTTCTAGACTAGTTGCAATCCCTGGTAAAGGAACTGAGTCAGGATTGACAATGACTTTCTCTGCTTACTCTGCTGTACTTGGTGTAGTATGAAAGATGTCTTTTGTTTTGCAACACAAATCAGGAAATATAATTTTTCTGTTTAAAAGTGAAGCAGTGAGCAGTAAGGTTTCCTTTTTTTTGACTTAGAACATGTTAATAGAGGAAAGGTTTGGCAGGTTAGGTGATTGTGTGCACTTTGGCTTGGTGCACTGCACTTATTCTATCTGCCTTAAAATGAAGACTTCATAGAGAAAGGGATCAAGTGCATACTCAGCATGTTTGCATATGACACCAAGCTGAGTGGTGTGGTTGACACACTTGAAGGGTGAGATGCCATCCAGAAGGACCTGGACAAGCTCAAGAAGTGGGCCCGTAGGAGTCTCATATTGTTCAACAAGACCAAGTACAAGGTGCTGCACCTGAGTCAGAGCAATCCTCAGTATTAGGACAGGCNTGTTCAACAAGACCAAGTACAAGGTGCTCCACCTGAGTCAGAGGATGGGGATGGACAGACCAGGAGCAAACAGCTGAGGAGGACCTGGGGGTCCTGGTGGATGAGAAGCTAGACATGAGCTGGTAATGTGTGCTTGCAGCCCAGAAAGCCAAACATATCCTGAACTGGATCAAAAGCAGTGTGGGGCAGCAGGTCGAGGGAGGTGATTCTGCCCCTCTGCTCTGCTCTTGTGAGACCCCACCTGCAGTGCCTCATCTGGCTTTGGGGTCCCCAGCACAGGAAGGACATTGAACTGTTGGAGTGAGTCCAGAGGAGGCCACCAAGGTGGTTAAAGGGATGCAGCACCTCTCTTACGAGGAAAGGCTGAGAGAATTAGGATTGCTCGGCCTGGAAAAGAGAGGGTTTTGGTGTGACCTAATTGCGGCCTTCCAGCACCTGAATGAATCCTGCAAGAAAGATGGAGAGAAACTTTTTACAAAGGCATGTAGTGACAGGATAAGGGGTAATGGCTCCAAACTGAGAAAAAGTAGGTTTAGATTACATATTAAGAAAAAATCATTTACTGTGAGTGTAGTTAGGCACTGAAACAGGTTATCCAGGGAAGTTGTGGCTACGTCATCACTGGGAGTGTTCAAGGCCAGATTTGATGGGGCTATGAGCAACTTGGTCTAATGAAAGTTGTTCCTGCCCAAGGTGATTTAGAACTCGATGATTTTTAACATCACTTCCAATGCAAAGCATTCTATGATTTTATGACTCCATGACTTTGCACTGGTGTAGTCAGCCTTAGCAAAATGCTTGGATGCTTATTAGACCTCTGGTTAGGAGTAAAAAAAAAAAGAATTTTTTTTTAAAATAGAAACATAATGACATGGAAAAATGCTGAGACAGGACAGAAAAAACAAGGGAAGGTGCAAATGGTAACAAGAAACTTAAGCTTTCCTTAGTAGAACTGTACCCAGAAAATTTCCTTGGATGGCCAGGCTAGCTGTAATACTTAGTACTGCAACATTTAGGGATGGAATAAGTCCATATGGCTCATCTAAGTTGGTTCATTTATCTGTCTACCTTTCATACTTTTAATATACCTTGTAATATTTTTATCCTCTAAGTACTTGCATATCTATTATTTTTCCCCAGTAGGTTCCTGCATAAAGCATATACTGCTACTTTTGGTACTAAGAGATTACTCAGTGCGGGAAAAAAGTGAACTCCCTTGGCACATTCTTATTTCATTTGCCTAAGTTTGTGCATTCTATAAATTATTCAAAGAGGTGATATTAGTGGATCAACAATAGCTCCAGTTCATCAAGTCATATTAACAATATTGGACCATTAGGTTGGAGGGGTGCCAAAGTACAACACTGAGAGTGAATTTACAATTTATATATCAGAATAATCCCTCTATACACAGTGTCAAAGTCTATTTGTGGATATTCCTACAAAATATAATTGTCAGTGCACCCCTATCCCAGGAGTCCAGGATGAAACCTGGCACCTTTTACTAAATGTACGATTTTCCTGTCATTCTCCTTACTGCTCTGAAGATGATTGCAATCAGCAGCTACACATAGGCAGCCATTTTGTGTATTATCTGCTCACTTCTCCCATGTTTCAAAGTGCTCCAGGAGGATTTTTGCTGAAGATTTTCCAATCACCTTTTTCTTTCTTTTACTGGTCTGTGTAGAAAATATCTATAATGGGGTGCAATTGAGAGATTCTGATTGTCCCTCCATTCAGTTGCCTAGGAAACAGACTTGTGGATATCCAGCTTTTTCCTTCATTACTGAAAATGCCATTTACAGTTGATTTCCTCCTATGTCTCCTTTGCTGTGTACACAGTGAAAAGGAAAAGACAGGATAAAGCTTGTTCTATTGTTCAGCTTGCTGTTTTAAGGTGTTATTTGTTTGGAGAATATTCAGATATAAAGTCTGAATACATTGTTGATGACAAATAGCCATGCCATGGGCAATACAGATAGCTGAAGATACCACATAGTGAATTCCATTTTTTTGCCCCCTTTCTTTCTCCTTTTTTTTCTTTTTTTTTACCTTTCCCTTCTGCTTCTGCAGAAAGTGTCAGCTATAAAGCTAGTTAGATTCCCTCAAATTCTCAAGTCTATTTATACTGGGAAATACTTCCATGGTATTAATCATTAAAAATGAAAAATATAGGCATAAATGGGAGCTGATTTGTTTCCTTCCATTCATTTAACATCTTCTTATGTACACTGAAGTTGAAGAAAGTATTGATTTTGCAGCTAGGCCATAGCATATCCTGTTGAGAATGAATCTTAATCAGTCTCAGTACTTTAACCCTAAAAAGCTCAAATCTGGGATCTTTCTCTGAGAAGGTGCAAATAGTGATTCAAGTCCACTATGTACGTGGAATATAAATTTATTCTCAGTAAAATAAAATATATGAATCAATATGACCTCCAGGTATTCACTGACGATATGTGTTTTTTCTCCTCTCTGTTCCTTCTCTTCATTCTTTTCCTTTGTTCTCATTCTTATAATTTTGGCTCTTTCTATTTCTTTTCTTCCTCTCATCTGTCACTTTTATCTTTTTCATCTTTTCCCCTTTGTCTTTATCTATCCCTCTTAATATTTACTCCTTCTCTGTTGTAACTGTTTTTCTTTTACAGGCTCCCTAGACCCCTCTCCCTTTTCTTCACCTCCCAGGAAGCATCCCTCTTTTCAGAAATATACCATGTTTAGTTTCAAAATCATCTCCTGCCCATTATGGTTTGAAAATTATTTATACCAGTAATAAAGAGTACTGAGGGCTGGGTAGCATTAGAGAAGATTGTTTATAGGCTGGAGCAGAACAGAAAAGCATTAGATATTTCCTAGTTGAACTGATGCCTGAAAGAGAGAAAAAACTTTCTCGACAAGGATAAAGAGCTGGTCTTTAATATAAGCCTGAGGTCCTCAATGTGCATAGACATGTGCCCACCATAGCACCAGTACTCCTTTCCAATACTGATCAATTATCATATCTAATGAATACATCCAATCTGAAAATCATTTACATCCAAATGTAAAAAATCAAAATCAAAATACATCCAAATCTGAAAATCAGAGCTTCTCCAGGGGGGTTGGGGCCTTCTATCCTGCTTTGTCTAGCCCTTATCACAGAATCACACAGAATCACAGAATATTATGAGTTGGAAGGGACCCACAAGGATCATCTAGTCCAACTCACCACCTAACACCCGTACAGAGTCCGAGAGCACATCCCAGAGCGTAACTTGTTATTTCCCTCCAGTTTCATGTCCCAAAGAGGATGCCCTTACTAGAATCTCTTTTTTCATGAAAAGAACATTAAACAACACTTCACAGACCATGAGAAAGAGGCTTTCTGCCATCTTAAGTATGAGAAACCATGCAGCTATGCTAAAATACAGGAAAAATGTACATAAGAAATCCTAAGATATCAGTACCAGGTTTTTTTCATGTGCACCCCTCACTTTGTCTTGCTCAGGTTTGGGCACATTATCCAAGGGTCACCAGGCTCTCGCCCCCTCTCCCCTCAGTAGCCTCTCTCAGTTCCTCAGATTCCTTGCCTAATACTCTTTTCTGCCTACTCTTCCTTCCCCTCACAGCCCTCTCAGTACAGCTTACTCTGCCTCTTTCTGCCTTGCCCTCATTTTCCTCACATTGTTCCTTCCTCTGATCACACTTTATGGCCCCAGGATGACCAAAAAGTCACCCTAGCTGGTTTGTTTTGATTGATTGGGTTTTTTTAGTATGTGTAGTTTGGGGCTTTTTTTGTCCTTCTTTTTTTGGGGTGGTGGCAGGATTGGGGTGAGTGGGTTGTGGTATTTGTCTCGGTGGGGTTTTTATCCTCTGTCTCTCCCTCTTCCTCTTCTGCCCCTCTCCTTTTCCCTTGTTTCTCATCTATAAGCAACTTGACCTGCCTCATTTTGGCATAATCAGCTACCTGAGGTGATGCAAAGCAGGTGGAGCTGTACAGATGTTAAATATTAGAAAAAAACCAAAAAATAACAAGTATAACCAACAAAACTGACAAAACCAGCAAAACCCGTCATTTACATACAGAGTAAGACTGGCCCACAATTTAGAGAGAGAATAAAAAGGAAAAGCAGTACCTTTTCCCATGAGTCAGTGGAGGAAGCATGACAGAGACAACGATCTTTGAGGTCTTCCTGTTTAATTCTCTAGCCTTGGGTCTTCACTTCCTGCAATAGTTCTCTCTTCCACAAAGAAAAAGTGCCTCAGGTATTAGTGCATCCTTACTGCTGCCTAAGGAAGATCAGAAAATGTACCTGAAAGAGAATGAATGAAATAAGGATCAGAAATTATGGTCAGTTTCTTTCTGGACATGCTAATGGATGTGGGAGGGGACTTGGGTGTGTTTTTTTGTTTACACTTCTTTTGAAGGCAGTGCTTGGCTCTGCAGATATAGAGGTGGTAGAGGCACAGTAGAAAGGAATGAACATTAATTTATTGATGTTAATTATCAGCTAAAGCTTGCAGGATGCTTTTTTTGATTAAACGTTTTCCTGTTTTCATCAGAAAATGCTAATGGGAGGAAGTAGACGCAGAGATTTTCTTAAGAATATATTAATTTCTAAGGCATTTTTATTTGTAAAGCTTTTCCGATCTAGGTGGGGAGTTCTGTGCAAAACCCTCAAAATCTACATCCTGCTCTACTATAATAATTATTTTGGTTAGAGACTTCAGAGGAAATAGTTTCAAATCCTTTTTTTTTCTAATTGAGACACAGATTTGAATCTGCACATTAAATAACTCAGGTCGGTGCCTCTGTCCCAACAGTACTGATTTGTCTTTAATGAGGTGATAGTTGTCATTTTTATAGTGGGCCTTGATTATGAATCAGGATTTAAGATTTAATTTTTATCTTGATAAATTTCAGGGGATGAGGGAGACTTCATTATTTTACAGATATGTCTTGAAAGGCAAATTTCAGAAACCTGATGTGTATCTGTCCTCTTCTTCTCCTCCGCTCACAACACCCTGAGTATTTAAGATCCCCATCTACGGATTTGACTCTCTTGGGCTCTCCAGGACCTCCACAGATCTCCTGAGGGTGACAAAGAAAAGAAACACCAATCACATATTGTGAAAGGCAGACTGGATAACCAGTTTTTAAAAGGCTCAGCTGAAATCTGCAAGGGTGAAGTCAAAAAGAAGGATTTTTAGTAATAAAATGAAATATCTTGTATATTTGTGCTATAATGATAATAGTTATAGAAGTTCCCTGATTTCCTTGATGATGTTTTTTATTTGGAGTTGGGATATCAAAGAGTCAACCTATGGCATCCTTGTGCTAGCTGGAGTGGGCATGAACATACATAATAAACCTTTGCCCTCTTGAATAATCTAATGGGACTGATATTTTAAGAGGTAGCTGTTCCTTCAGCAAAGGCTCAGAAACTAGTTATTATTGTCTGAATAGAGCTCAACTTGAAAGGGAACCCAACAGCATGTAAAAATTCTAACAATAACAAAACCTTCTGGGTTGGGACATATGAGGGCCTTGCCCAAAAGATTTGTGAGGGAGAAAAAAAGGAAAAATCTCCTGTCCCTTCCTTTGTATTCCCCTCCATTAGAGAGGCATGTGGAGTATGACTGGCTCTGTGGCAGTCCTTGACCAGCTGGGTACAAGCTGCAGCCTGACCTGCACACATGAGCATCCCTGTACATGGCTCACACTCTAGCAATACATGTGCTCCAGGGTAAGCTTGTGCTAGGCATCATCACCACAACTGGAAGAAGCTGAAAGGAAAGGCTCCTTCTTCCACTTCATAAGAAACTCATCACATAAACCTGTTCAAAGTTGGTCACAGTCAAGTATTACATTATTTTGCTGAATTAGGCCATGGGGTTATTATTAACAAAATAAAAATAAATTGAGAACAGGATGGAAAACAACTTGCAGTAGGGAGATTTATGACTTACATGTCTTGTGCATACCCTGTCTGCAGTCATGACCTAATTTCTCACCAGACATAAAAAAAGGTAAGAACAAAAAATTCTAATAAAAGATATAAAGTAAAAGGATAGTACAGAACATACTAGGTAACATTGCTATTCTCTTTGATGAGTGCATTAGGGACTAATTTGTCTTTGAAAATTCTGGGAATCTGGGTCTGCTTATTGAATGAGCCTAGTACGTTAATACTTTGTTTTTGTTGTTCTACACTTCATAGGTTTTATGTTAAACCTTGATAGAATTTAATAAATCCAAATATATCCTTCCTCAATAACATTCAATAAATTGGTATTTCAAAAAAGATATTTACAGTTTCTCTGTCTTTCTATGAAGAGTGAGAATGTTTTAGGTTTCCTCAAAAATGCCATACGTTGCCCTATAAAGTCTTGAATCGGGAAAGTCTCCATTCAAGAAAACATTTAACCATATGCTTGACTTTAACTTTAGACATATGCTCAAAATCTGGCATGTGGTAAAATTCTTCCCTGAAAAGGAATGGATTTAAGCACTTGCTTATGCTCTTTCCTGGACCAGAGCCCTCTATGTTATACATCAGATTCTGCTCCCCATGTCACACAGAATCACAGAATCACAGAAAATTATGAGTTGGAAGGGACCCACAAGGATCATCTAGTCCAACTCACAATCTAATACCCATACAGCGACCGAGGGCACATCCCAGAGCGTAATACCAACCTAGATGCTTCACAGTCTAGCAGGCCACTCCGAGTCGGATGTCTATGGAGTTATTAAAATATTCGTATTCTGGTCAGTACTTTTTAAAGTAATTTCAATGATCAAGTTGGTATTCCATCACTGGAAAAAAAGAATAGGACACCCAAGTTTTCTAGATAATTACTGAAACTATTAGCTCTCAGCAGAGATTAGCTTTTGTTACCTGCAATGGCTCTGTATTGCTCCAGCATCTTTTTGAATAACCTTGTTAGTGACCTGCACAGCAAAACACAATTTTTGACTTCGTTTACCTTTGGGTTTTGTGGTCAGTATGTCAGCATTTTAGTCATTGATGGCTTAGTTTAAGAACCCCAGAATGAGTTTAAATTAGTTTGTAGTTTTGGAAAAAATAGATTGGCTTCCCTTATTTCAGACAGAGGGAATCATAGAATCATTAAGCTTGGAAAAGACTTTTGAGATTATCTCGGGCAACATTTGATCAACCTTAGCAACCATAAACCATAGCATTAAATGCCATGTCCAGTTATTTCATAACCCTTCCAGGGACATTGACTCCACCACTTCCCTGGGCAGCCTGTTCCAACCTCTGAAAACCCTTTCAGTGAAGAAATTCTTCCTGATGTCCACCCTGAACCTCCCCTGGCAGAGGCTGAGGCTGTTTCCTCATGGCCTGTCACAAGTTGACTGGGAGATGAGGCCAACAACTGCCTTGCTACAACCTCCAAATGTGCGACTTGGTGAGAACTCTTCCTCAAATGTAGCTGCATTTTCCTACTTTTTTACTTCATTTTTTTTTCTTTTTGAAAAGTGCAAAAAACTTACAGTGGCTAAGGAAAAAAGAAAAACACCTTATTTTTCCCACTCCACTCTCATATCCATTAATGATGACAAGGGCTCTCATTATTAATACTGAGTGAAATCTTGTTTAAAATTATAACGTTTTTATCCTTGAGTTTTTATTAGAGTTTAACAATTTCCTTTCATGTTTGCTAAACTTAAAAGAGTACAGTTTGAAATAGGGGTAACCGCAACAGAGGTGGGAAGGAAGTAGCCAGGCACAAAAATCTCTTTATTTATAAATGGACTTTGTTCGTGCACTTCCTGCACCAACTCAAGTAAGTGTAAGAGCAGAAACTACTGGGCAAAACTCTCTTAGGAAGTCAACCCCCTGGCTATTTCCTAGAGGTCTGACACCCCAGTATTGAATTTTTGCTTCGTTATAATTAGAGCTCCTTGCACTCTATTAACAAAATGCTTTGTAATTTGTACATACTTGTCTTTAGATGATTAATATTATTTCACATGCCCTCTTTCCATTGTTTCCTAGGAGATTATTACAACACACAGTTAAGCACTAATAATAATGTAGTGTGTATTCCAGACATTGAAACACACATGCCAGAACCACTAGGGGAAATAAATCACATTTTAGTATTCGATCTCAAGCAGCCTACGGGTCTGTCACTGCAGGCACCATAGTGCTCCACTTATAGCCCTCTTGGCAGAGGAACTCCAGATGACAAACTCAGAAATACAGCTGACATTCTGCATATGTGAATGGGAAAATGAGGCTGTTGTGCTCTGCACAGAGGCAGTAATGGGGTGCTGGCGGCAGCTTACCTAAGGGACTTGCTAACCAGTCCTGAACTTTCCTCCTGCCACAAAGTCAAAACCAGCCCCTTGCAAAAATTCATAGCAGCTCAACAGGGTTTTCACAGGGGCCCTTTGGCTGCTGACAATTGCTGGGAAGCCTTTCAGGTCATACATCTTAATTTGAATCTCATATAAGGATAATGTAAGAATGTGTTTTTTCCAGGCCCATTTCAGTGCAGTGACATGGACACTTTGTTCATTGTTTATAAGAAAATGGTATTACCTTCAGGGAGGAGGTGAACTGAATTTTCACCAGATTCATCTAAGCTTCAGCTTGGACTGGTGACCTTCCTGCTCAGGAGCTCCCCACTGGGAAAATCTAAATAAATGAAGGAAATTTGTGCTTGGAAATTCCTCCAAACTAACTCTGAAACCCATCCTGAACTAACTAGGGGTTATTTCAACTATCCATATCTGATTTCTTTCAAATTATTGGTACATTTGCATTCTCATATGAATCCTTTAAGCATTAAAAGTGAAGGACTGGATCCATTTCCTCTTTATTTATTTTCTAAGCTCTCTAATGTTCTTTGTCTCCTCACAGTTTGCATACACTATATATGACATGACCTGTGTAGATCTCTTGCTATTTTCAATCCTGACTCAGTACTCCAGTGATTGGTTATTATTAATCTGTCTTTATCTTCCATTAGACATAACAATATAACATTGGAGAAACTCAATGAAAGGTCAGTGAGAGACCCGTAAATCAGCAGACCCTTTGAGAAAACATAGGTTTAAAATAATCGTATTGAAAATATAACTGAAGGTTTTAATTTCCTGAAGGAAAAAAGTATAATAAAAATAATTCACATGAAAGCATATTGTTAATTAAACATTCATATTAATTACTCAGGTAAGTAACTTAATTCCCTTGAATCAAAGGAATTAGGTGAATATTTAATTTCACTCTGCTGTGCATTTCTTTACACTGTAGCCTGAGCTTGTGGTGGGGGCACAGAACACTTCACGCAAGTGGCCCAAACTCCCCAAAATGGCCCAGGAAAACAACTCCACAACTGCTGCTCATTTGCAGTTAGAGACTGTGAGTGAAGGGTAGCAAATAATAGTTCCAGCACAAGTTAACAAAGTAAAGTATTTCACTTTGTTTTATGAAACAGTATAGAAATCACCAGAGATCTAGATTTTATCTTATAAAAGATGTATTCAAAGCTAATGCATGCTCATGAGTATAGAATAAAAATATATTTGTTCACACTTTGCTAAGCCATACACCTGTGTAAATTAAAAGCTAGCCTCTCCATCATATCTCAACATGATGCAGAGATTTACCAACAGAAAAATGTTTAAGATGCCTACTTCTAAGCCTTCATTTTCTTGACAAAAGTGCGAAAGCATTTTGCTAGAACGAATCTTAATAAGACTGAAAGTAAATGCAGAATTGGCAGACAGATGGAGGAATCATGCAGAAGAACAGACAGCCAGCAATGGATAAGAATCTACATAGGGGAGTGAAAAGTTAGTTTTAATTGAGTTTATTCTTCTTTCTTTGTGAGTTTTGGGGTTTTTTTTTTTCCCTTCTGTGTTATTAAAAGTACAACTGGCAATTACACTCCCCATTACTACTAGAAATAGCTGGAATGATTACTGTTGTTGATATTATGCATGAAACAGTAGGACTTGGAGTCAGCCTGGGACCCCCACTGTGCAAGGGACTATACAGATGCAGAATAAAAAGAGTTCTGTCTTAAAGCATCATCCTATCTTATTGTGTTAAGAGTGAATCTGTGTTCGTACAATATTCCTCCCACCCTGTAATGCTGGAAAATCTAAATCTGTGTTATTTTTTCCATAACAAGTAAGATAAGAGACTGGAAGCTTTGCTGCAACAATAGGAGACTTCGGCCCTACCCTGCTCTCTATGTGTCAGCACAGACTCTTTTGGCTTCTGAATTGGAATGAGGGTCATATTTTAGATTCTCCTAATTTAGTACTTGTTAAAACTAGACATGCATGAATAGCTAGTGGGCAGAGAGTTATGCAGGGCCGGCATTGCAAGGCAGTTGCCCCTCCATCTCTAGATTGTACCCAGGCTGGAGGGGAATTCCTGCAAACTCAGTCTGCTTGCTCTGGCATGCACTGAAAAAGACACTCTTCCCTTTCTTATGATGGGCAAGTGTTTTTTACTGGATTTCCTGTGAGAGGAAAACATAATTAGTGACAATGAACCCTTGCACAAGCTCATGTTAATTTTGTTAATTTGGGAGAGGGGGGGGAAGGGAAGAGAAGAAAAAGTGCTCATTAACATTAATTCCATTGGGATTAAGCTATAGGTTTTCAAGAAAACCATTTCACTTGACTCTAAGTGATTGCATTTTAAAATATTTTGACATCACTAATAGGCCAAAGAATCTGTTGTGTGTTCACCTGAGATTTCAATATATTGTTGATAACTAAACTTACACAGAATAAAAATTGATTGAGTCTTTATATACTAGGCATCTTCTTCAAAATGATCTTTTAAATTTTAAAATTGCTATATTGTTCTCCAGCTTGAAAATCTTAACTTTTCTGAGAGGAAATACAAAGAAAAAAAATGTGTTTAACTGATAGAAAAACTTCTGAACACAGAAGTCTTCAAACAATGTTTGGGCTTTCCAGCTTTGGACAGAGAGTAGAATTAACCAAAAGATGTCATTTTTTGTACAGCTTGGCTTGTGTTTCTTTACAGAAACACAAGAAAATGTGGAAAAGTATATCTTTGAAATAATGTATTTTTTATCAGCTAAGTATCCTGAAGGCTCATCCTCAGTAACAATGAATTATGAATAACTCCTACTTCCTAACATTCCCTGAATCTCCATATTCAATGCCTGCAAAGAAGCTGAGCTCTGCTCTTTCCTTATCTGTGCTCCTTTTATTTCCTGACCCAACACCGCTGTACTGTACATGTCTGGCATGGCCCTACCTATAGAGCCAGCAACCTGGATGGATTGCCAGGGTACCCTGCCTTCTCTAAAGCCTTTTTTCTGCATCCATATCTGTGCCTGGGAACTATCAGACAATGCTCTAATGCTAAATAAAGGGACAGATCTGGAGCACAGATGGCAGATCATGTCCTGACACTCGGGGGAAGTGCACTTGCAGCTTCATTCCCAGTTTATACTTTGGAGTTAGGAATGGCTGCCACCCCCAGCACAGTGAAGTCTTGAGGAAAATAAGTAGCTTAACATAGCCTGTCTCTCTTAGGCCTTATTAGAAACGTAAAAGAATCCAGCAAGGCCTTTTATTATTTTTCAGGAGGTGAATGTGACTGTGTCACTTCAGCTGATGTAGGTGTTGGACATGTGGGGCCAGCAGTATGGGGTGGCCCTCACCAGCCTGCCTGCACCACAGTGAGCTGTGCAGCAGGTAGCCCTGCCCCAGAGGGTGTCTGGGACTGTGCTTAGCCTGCTGCAGGGAGAAGGATTGGAGATCAAGGAGGAAACATTTTACACACATGCTTCTCAAATCCTTTTTTCTACATACTTCCAGAAAGCAAGGGAATCCAAAGTGGCCCCTGAATGCGATTAGAAGTGCCAAACTGCGCTTGGTTTCAATACTGTTGTTTAAAAGTAATTAATCATCATGTGAGAAAACCATAACAGCATTTGATATTTATCCCACTCTCCTGCCATACTCCTGTCCCGCCTCCCTCTCCCTCTTCTCCTGCTCATGTGTTCCCAGTCCCACGGGCACACATGGTCTAATTTGTCTTGAGTGCCAAAAGAGCCTGAAACTCAGCAAAAAAACCTTTCCCCAGCAAGCATAACCCAACAAGGTTGCAATGCTTCTTGTTGTCTTGCGCTGTAGGTTTATGTTTCACAAGTGCCCAGAGAAGAACCCTTGCAGACGCCAAGGGACCCACACCCCTCAGCCAGGCAGCATGGTTGGCCAAACAAGGGCTCTTCCTAGGCAACAGCCAGTGCTGCTTCTTGGATTTGCTTCTCAGAGTGAGCTCCACAGCTCCAGTGTCCTTCAGACTTTAGAATGAAGAAAACTCTACACCACAGTGCAAGTTTCACNAATCCCAGTTCTTGTAGTTACTCCCCATAGGGCCTGCCCTCCAGTCCCTTCACCATCCTTGTCGCCCTTCTCTGGACCCTCTGTTGGTGTTTTTTCATTATCTGGTTTTCTACTGGAGGGCTTAGAGGAAGTAGAGAGCATTCAATTCTTTGAGGTCAGCATCTCCCAGCAGGTACTCAGCAAGCTACCATAATCACCTATACTACTTATTGTATTTGTTAATGGGATTTGACACCTTTGCCTTCTGACTTCAGCTGCAGCCTACACTTATATGTACTCTGAAAACACTGATTAAATTACTCACCTAATAATTTTCAGGATCAGGACGACGTTTTGAAAAACACACATTACAATTTGATCTTGTTGTATTATATAAACTCATTTGAGAACCTGATTCAGCAAATAATTTAAGCCCTTGCTGAAGTACCATTGAGTGACTTCACAAAGAAATATTTTTTGCATATATTTGCTCTATGGCATTATCATGTAGCTTTCTGAAAATAAAGTAGATTAGCTTCAATTGTTACAACTTATTATTTATTGAGTGCTGACAGTACACTTCAATGGAACTTGAGGAAGTGCTTAAAGTTAAGCACATTTTCAAGTACATTGCTGATCTAAGGCCAAAAAGTGAATCTGAGACCTTCTTTGTTAGAAAGCATAGACATGACACCAAGGAAGAGCACTCTTTAATTTTCCCTTCAGCAGGAAACACTGATTAACCATGTGGGTCTATTTTACAGATAAAATAGTTCACTGTCAACCATTTATCATTTTGATATTCCAGTGCCAAAGGAAAAGTGTATCAACTGTTCATTTAATACGTTAAATGCAAATTTAGGAAAGGGGCCAACAGGACACACTTACCTTCTCAGAGAGAGATGAAAGTGTAGAACGTAAATACACCATCTGGGGCTTGCAATCCCCAGCCCAACCCAATGAGATGTCGTGTCCACTTGGAGGGTTATGCATGCACTCAGAATTTTTGCTCTGGGCACAGACGAGGATATTGTCATCTCCCAGTTAATAATACACCAAAGAATAACTTGAAAAAGCAACAGGGTTTCCTTTCACAAAACTACTTGTTAACAGTGTAAACATCCACACTAGATGTCATTTACACAGGAGAGTACTGGGTAACTCCAAACTCCTGTAGGTTCCATACGTCTTTGCTATTGATGTGTAAGGTGGTTCTTAATGCTCCATCTAGCTAGTGTAACTGCTCAGCACCTGCAAGGAGGAGTCCCTAAATTAATTAGTCTGGGATTGTATAACTGTCTTTTTTATTACGTGTGAAAACAGAGTCTAACACGAGAACTTTGTCCCTATCTTTAGCCAAAAATTCTCAATAGAAACAACAACAATAAAAATTATGCTTATATGTTGCCTAAACACAATTCTGAAGCATCTGTGACTATTATAATCCAGAAACTATAGCCTAAGCAGGGCTTTTTTTGGAGGCAATACAAGGAAACTCACTATGGCTTCTGAAAACTCTCTTGGAATGTAATATAAATGAGGAGGAAATATTCTATGGGGAAAAAAGTGCTTAAGGCAACAGTAATTATATTGCCAAATATAGGATATAGAATCTGCAGAGTGAGAGTTTCACATAACAAGGGAAATGTAAAATCATTCTTGGGGTGTGATTAAATTGTAATCTAGTGACTGGGAGGAGCATTATTTGAAGGAGTTAATATTTAATCCCTGACTAGTGGTAGAAGCACAAGAGAGAGGCTTTTTCAAAATTGTATTTTCTTTATTTGTACAGGAAACTATCAGTATGTGTTTGAGTGTAGAAAAATCCCAAATAATAGTCGATTATAACCC
The DNA here is from genome assembly GCA_013390025.1 of Pitta sordida. NCBI lineage: Eukaryota > Metazoa > Chordata > Aves > Passeriformes > Pittidae > Pitta > Pitta sordida. The sequence continues at coordinate 253,160 of WEKX01005762.1, read as the reverse complement.
CCCACAGAACATACGTGGAATAATACAGTGCTTATCTCTATCTTCTCATTTTTCTGATATTCCTAAACCGGTAATTTGGAATCATGAGCTCTGGTTTTGGAGAGCTTTTCTAGGTAAAATTAAGCTGGGCTTTTTATTTTTTGGAAGGCCAGTCCTGTTTGCACTACAGTGTGCCATAACAGGGAGGGATTTGTAAGAGTCCTCTCCTCTACCAGCCAGCTGAGCAGAGCGGTTCTCTCCCTGTTGCTCTCATTCAGTCTGAGTCTTTAACCACTGCAGCAAACAGACACCCAGACACCACTGCCACTCCAACAAGAAATTTGCATCTTTTTCATCTCCCTGACTGCTGCTACTGCCCTTGGTACCTTGCTTCCCTCTTTTGCATTTTCTCATTAAAAATGTATTTATTCTAACTCTAGCTCTCATAGTCCTTTCTTCTCAGGTATTTTTCCTTGTCTAAACATTATGTATTCGTGAACATGTTTCAGACTCACATCACACTTCAACAGCAACCCTTATAGTGTCTACAGCACCCCACAAATAATGCTTTTCCCATCAGAGGTCAAAACAGGGACAAGAAGTATGAACATTTGCTTTCACAAGCAAGCCATGGCACTGAGCCAGGGCCCACTGGAGTTATGAGGGCTTCTCCAATGCCTCTAACATTTTTGAATCATAAAGCATACATAAATGCTTTAAACACAGATAAATATAAGCAATGTTTATTATTTTTCTACATGTGGGAGTGTTTTGTGTGTGTGCATATCCCCCAAAAAAGTTATGGAAGAAAAAAAAAAAGATGATTTTCAAACCAGGGAAAAGAAGATTTCTTTATGCTTCCAGGAAATCCAAAATGCTTTTCTGGCACAATCAGATGCCGAGAGACACACTGTCATATAAAGAACGGGAAAATTTGTGACCAGGACTTTTTAGTAGTTGAAGCTATTCTATATCTATTTCTTTCCTCAAAGTTTCACTTTGAGAACCGTTGTGAAACTCACACATATCCTATGACAAATTTCAGATTTTGAAGAACATATGGAAACAGAAAACATTTGCTTCCTTTCTTTGACAAAATGTATGTCTTACCCAGCAGAGGAGCAGATGTACAACAACAAACAAACATTCTTCTTCTGTTTCGATTATGAATTTTGGTCTTTTAATTCCTAGGTTGTTTTGTCAGGAAATAAGAAACAGGTTGGAAATCTCCCTTCACTGAAGGACCCGGACAAACCATCACTTCTTCAGGCAAGTGGTTAAGTCACCATTCCTGGAGGTATTTAAAAGAGGTATGGAAGTGTCACTAAGAGACATGGTGTGGCCTTGGTGGACTTGGCAGCATTAGGTTAACAGTTGGACTGGATGATCTCAGAGCTCTTTTAAAATGTCCATCACTGAAGTCTCCTTGGAGTGAAGCCGGACATTGCAGACACCAGCTGTAGCAGGCAGAAACGGGTTCTTTTAGCTACGTCAGCCGAATAGCAAAAGTTACCAAACCAAGGTGGTTACCACTGGTAAAAAAAAGTTGTTTTTCCACAGGTGCTCAGTACTGTGAGAGAGTGAACGGAAGGAGTAAATACAAATGCATTTTAGATGACTCAACAAGATGGTCCTTCTACATAATTTTCCCTTTTAAAAGGTATGGAATTTTTTAATAGAAATAACTTTAAAAGAGAATTATATATTTACAACGTATAATATGAATAAGAGCATCTCCAAATAGAAACTGCCTTCAAAACAGAAGTTCCTGGTTAAGGAGGAATTTAAATCCAATTTTAAATAAAGAAAACAACCATAACAAAGAAATCAAGACCTTGTTTGCCAAGTAGTACTCGTAGAGTGGACCTTTCTTTACTGCAAATCCTACTATTTAGGAAAAGTGAAAGCTAAACTAGATATGAAACAGAAAGTTATTTGGTTGGTTGTTTGATTGGCTAAGAAATATTAATTTTTCTCAACGCATGGAGCAGAAATGAATTGTAGGAATAAATCTGTCAATCCATCAATTTTCAGTTTGTACCTTTGGTAGATATTTGGCAGAAAAAATAAATTATACCTGAAAGGGAATCAAATTTATGCTTTTTTCTTTTGGATTTTGTAATGTTTTGTGGTCTTTCAAACTCAATGAAACCAAATACATTTTTAAGCAGTCACTTCATTACTAATGAGGGCAAAGGCTCTGAAAGCAGAGCTAGATAGAAATTCTGGCCCCTGCTGTCAGTATTTCTGTAACCAGCTAAAATAGAGTCTCTCTGCACTAGATCTAAACTCTCATCTGCTTCAGGTGCCACTATGAAAATGTAGTGTGCAGACACAGCAGATGTGTCAACGTCATCGTCTTTCGTTTACAGCAGTGGTCTCTAACATTTTCCCTGTAGAAAGCAAAATTCAGGGCATTTTTTTATTTATAGCTGTGGGATTTTTTATGAACACATTTAAGTTCAAGTCCGAGGTAATCCATTCAGTCCAACTGGTTCTCAGCAGAAAGGTTTTAAAATGCCTTATTGCCACTTCTCTCTGTTGTTCCAGGGTCAACATATTTTCTTAACAAAGGAGCACACATTGAGAGCCCTAGACTGTACAGCATAAATCCTTAGAGTCACATAATTCCACGTTGTATATGGTATTTACCATAGAATAATTTAGAGAAACCAAGGAGAGGGAAATGTATCATTTTAATCCTCCAAAATCTTCATCTGTTTTCCTTCACTTTCCAATATTTCTTCTTTGAAATCTCCCCCAGGTTAGTTTCTGGACGCTATTTCTTCACCTTTCCCTGTCAGGGTTGCTTCTCCTACATCAGCCATTTTTCTCTAACTTTCTCTAACTTTTGAAACTGCTTAGGTTTCATAATATCTGCCGTGTCTCTCAGGCCTTCCCCACTAAGGTAAACAACATGGGACCAGAGATCACTGTGTCCAGGCAGGTTATTGGGAATGATCATCAATCCCTGGCAGTCTCTGAACTAACCCTGGGCATTGCTGGGATACCACAGGCCAAAACTGAGAAATGAACAGGATTGACCTGAATCCTTTGGATTTCTTTCTCAATAGTCTCAGACATGTGGTGTGTTTCTTGGGGACGTCCTGTGAAGGGCCACGAGTTGGGCTTTGATAATCCTAGCGGGTTTCCTCCAACTCACAATATTCTGTGATTCTATTGCAACAGACCCAGCGCCATGCTCTTCACAATCAGCCAACTCCATCATCCTTGCAAGAGTTTTGTCATAATTAAGTTCAGAAGACAAGAAGGAAATTCTTTGTTTAGTTTTCCTCGGAAATACAAAGCATTTATTTTCTAAAATTCTTTTGCATCTTTAATTTAATCCCATTGTTAAGGTCCAACAAAACACCTAGTTTCATGGTACACATATGATTCAGTTTCTTCTCAGCTCACAGCTGGGAAGTTATTCTTCAAAAGAGCTCTCAGTTAATCTACGATATGATCACTATTTTTTTCTCTACATTCTAAAAATGTCTTTCAGAAATGTGATGGTTTAATTCATATTTTATTATCCAAATGTTTATGAGAAGTATTCTTTTTCTAAATTAACTCCTGCCAAATAATTTATGTTGTTTCTCATCTCAGCAGAGACTTTCAGATCAGTAATCTTTTTATTATTCACATCATCCAAATTAACTTCACAGTTTTATTGAAATCCAGTGATAGGCTCTGGGGGCTATGAAGCTTTTAATGTTCTAAATATTTTTTCTAAAACTTTTTGCTGTTCTGAATAGCATGTTAAAACAACTAAGCAAGCTGGAGAAGAAAATTATATGTGCAACTTGGACAGTGTGCATGAGTTTATATTTCAGCGATCATGAGAAGAATCTGTTTGCCTTATACAGTTATTTATTGCTGCCATGAACATATTTGTTAACTATATCATTCTTCTTGAACTGAGATGTGAATATTTGCCTATAAAAAATGGTCCCTTCTAAATTCTCAGGCCTGTTCATTTTATTTTTTAAGTTAGGAAGATAAAAGGAAAAACTGAATCAGTAAGATAAAACTAAGTTGTTAACTACTATTACATCAAATTCTTGATG
>WEKX01005762.1:207251-246505 GCA_013390025.1 Pitta sordida | reverse complement strand
AGCAGGATGACAACAGGTTAGGTAACAGGTTAGGTGATAGGTTGGACTCAGTGATCTCTGTGGTTTTTCCAACCTTACTAATTCTATGGTTCTGTGACTCTGTGATAATAGATGAGGAAGCTTTTATGTTAATGAAACATTTAATAGGACACAGCAAAAAAACCCAACTTTACATTTGTATTTCATTCCAAGTATACCGAAATGGAGAAATTAAATGTTGTGCATCTATTTCATAGTTTTGATTAGTTTCTTTATTGTTTTAAAGTATGATTTTTATTGTAAACATTGGGAGATGTCACTTATATATTATAAAATGCATAATGTTTGAATATTCAAAAAAACTCTAAAGAGCAGTATCAAAACAATATCTTGTTACTGCATTGAAATAAACCGTTTCTACACTGAACCAATATTTTCAACACTTGACTTTTGTGGTTTTGTGGTGTGGAGTTTTTTAATATATTTTGTAATAAACTGAAACTTGGTTTTCATTATCTTTACAGTTACATGTAAATTTCAGATTGTTTTGTAAATAATTCTTGCTGTTTTGTGTACATTTAAAAATCTTACATAGATCAGATAAAATATTTTAGTTTTCTACTCCTTGTTCTCTATTTCTGTCCCCAGTCTTGAATTTTAAAAGTGCCAACGGTCTATTTTTTTCTAGGTTATGCTTTAATAAATATATGTGGTATATTCCCAGAGCCTTACAAACATTAGATAATGTGTCATTGCAANTTTGCCTTATACAGTTATTTATTGCTGCCATGAACATATTTGTTAACTATATCATTCTTCTTGAACTGAGATGTGAATATTTGCCTATAAAAAATGGTCCCTTCTAAATTCTCAGGCCTGTTCATTTTATTTTTTAAGTTAGGAAGATAAAAGGAAAAACTGAATCAGTAAGATAAAACTAAGTTGTTAACTACTATTACATCAAATTCTTGATGCAATGATAATTATTGAATTCCAGGTTTCCCAGATCCACCAGACTACAGACAGACTAATTGTATTAACATTTTTAAGGACATAAATAAATGGCTGTAGCTTCAACTGGGTATCTACTAAACCGTTTCCACTTCTCTGCATAGCGGGATGATTCTGTGCAAGCCTTGTGCTTTCTGCATGTAAACCTAAAAATATATCAATTCATGATACTTTAATGGGCCTTATACTTGCATATTTCCCCTGTGGAAGGAAATGTCTTAACAGGTTTGCAACTGAGATGTAACATAAATTCTCCGTTCTGGCACAAAATTTCTAGGGTATCTCAGTAAAAAAAAAAAGTTTACTTTAAACGTAAAGAAAGAGATAATTTGCTCTTTTCATATTTTGTTACTCTCATAGTTTACCACATTTTTTGAATGAGGTGTGCCCGTGTGTCCAGTACCTAGCACAAAGGGACATTGGTCTTAATTGAGGCCAAGAGTAATGGTAGTGGAAGCAGCCTTTGTGTCTGAGATTGTTGTTGGGCATGAAAATTGCATAATGACCATATAATAAACCAAATATAATATATAATACACCAAATAGTTTCAGGAGTCACCTCACTGAAGCCCTGTCCTGAAAAAATTAGTGGAAGGTAGGAGGGCTCTGCAGAGAGACCTTGACAGGCTGGATAGATGGGCTGAATCCAACGGGGTTCAACAAGTCTAAGTGTCAGGTCCTACGCCTTGGTTACAATAGGCTGGGGACAGAGTGGCTGCAGGATGATCAGGTGGAAAGGGACCTGGGAGTGCTGGTTGATGGAAAACTTAACATGAGGCAGCAGTGTGCCCAGGTGGCCAGAAAAGTCAGTGGTATCCTGGCTTGCATCGGGAATAGTGTTGTCAGTAGGATTAGGGAAGTTATTCTCCCCCTCTACTTATNAGGAAGGAAGGAAGGAAGGAAGGAATGTCTTAGAGGTAAGAAGGAAAAAAGGGGGTTAAAATCATATTACATATTTATAAACTTCGTGAAATTCTCCATGTATGCAATTTATGAATTAGAATTTCACAAGAAGATAAAGGCATAAATTTACTAAATTAAAAAATACATTTGCTCTAAGTAAGACTTTTTTTTTTAAATTGTTGATTCTGCCTATTATTATGCTTTGCACTGAAGATGCTGGTCACCTTTGCAAAAGAACATAGACTAGGTGGATCATTCCCCTGATCTGCTACAACAAATTCTGTATTCCTTGTTTAAGTTCAAAACCCACTTACATTCCCCTTTTTGTCATCACTGAGGGGTTAACACCCAGCACAATCTTACACAGAAGTGTATATAATTTTAAATGCCATATGTGTTTAAATAGATTTCACACTTTAAGTGCAGCAGAATAATGTTCAGAGAGGAATAGGATTTTTTTTAAAAGGTTTAATTTCCAGAGAAATCTGTTTGTAACTCCATAATCCAGAAGAGCCTGGAAAGCAGTTTTGCATTGTTAATGTACTGCACATGAATACTTCTGCTAAGTTTGAATGCCTATATAAATCCTCCAAAGTAAGCCTGAAATTGCCTAGGTGACAGAAGAGATCCATCCTGTACCAAAAAAAGCGTTAGCATTTAGCCTTCAGCTGTTTAACCTTGGTTACTGCATCCTGGTTACTGTGTACATTCCTGGGTTCATAACTTTATTTTTTCCTAGATAGGAAGACATCTTGAGTATATTTTTATTGGCCATCAATTTTCTCACAGGATCANCGGTCTATTTTTTTCTAGGTTATGCTTTAATAAATATATGTGGTATATTCCCAGAGCCTTACAAACATTAGATAATGTGTCATTGCAATTTGTTAGTCTACTGACTGAATAACATTTCAGAGTTGTAAAACTATGGCACAGACAGAAGAAATTAGCTAGCTTGCTTAAACTGTAAAGTGTATCACGAGCTGTGATGTCTGTTCCATCTCTTACCCATAGATCATCTTGCCTTTCTTTTCTCTACTTTGTTGGGTTTTTTTCATTTTCTTTAGTAGTAACCACGCCAGAATTAGTTAACAAAGTACCAGACAACTAAGCATGCCCTTTTTTTTGCATTATGTTGGAATTTAAGTCTACCCTTAGAGGCATAATTTTTTGCTCGGATTGATGCAAAATCCAAGACTGACTGTGCAATATCTCATTTTAACGCTTCACGGTCATTAAACAATGTCACATCGACAGCTACTTCGTGTCCCCCAACATGCTGAAGCACTCTTATATTTTACAATAGCATCGTTTGGCACTTCTCTCACACTATTCAGAAACAAAAGCACTGACAAGCTGCTGCACTGCTGTAAAACATCAGAATGGTTCATGTTCCTTGGAGTCACTCCAGAGGGTAGGGCCAAATAGATTTTAAGCACTACCAGTTATACTGACAAACACACCACGATCTTGCCTGATGAACAGAGGTTAAACTGCAAAAAGCAACACTCTAGCTGAATCAGCACCTTATTAACTTCGTACATCTGAATGCAAAAAGGAATTGAGGTTCTTCATTATGTAAACCTATACAGACCTGTAGAGTAAACCCATATACAAAGCCTTGTGCAATCTGTCAGCTCTTTATTTCAATAATTTAATTCAATCATTTGATTCTATATAATCTTCAGAAAGATCTCTTTATATCCAAGTTATTAAAAATTGTAAGATTTATCTCTCTCCCTCTCTCTGCTTCCTAAATTCTTACAGGCCACAAACTCCCACTTGTGCAGTTATTCAGAACAAGTTTTCTTTTCAGCTCTTGGAATTATCTGGAAAATGAGTGTGTTTATTTAGTATGGTATAGTCATGCCAAGGTCAACATCTTGGTAAAATGTCTTGTCCTACCCATGAACACCTGAAATTGATATAAGTTATAATAACATTCATGAGACTTATTTTAACTTTTGTAGACTAGTAGTCACAGCATCATCTTCTAATTCAAGTTCAAAGGTAGCCTTTGCCACTTCTCCTTATCTTAATGAAAGAAGATGTTAATCCTCCACTTTAATAACCCTGCACTCAGCACATGTGGTCATTTCAGCTGTTCAGATCTCTGTGTGGAAACTCAGGCATAGGAAAATGTTGAACTCAGTTCCTCGAGATGTCTCAGATCAAGAAATCCTGCCGTTCACTACTCCCTGTTTCTTGCAAGTGTTTGGGGGAAAGAGTGAGCTGTTGCTCTGATCACACTGGTGAAAACTGAGAGAAAAAAGTGGAAGGAAGGGAGGCAGGAAGGGAGGCAGGAAGGCAGGAAGGCAGGAAGGCAGGCAGGCAGGCAGGCAGGCAGGCAGGCAGGCAGGCAGGCAGGCAGGCAGGCAGGCAGGCAGGANTAATCCAGAAGAGCCTGGAAAGCAGTTTTGCATTGTTAATGTACTGCACATGAATACTTCTGCTAAGTTTGAATGCCTATATAAATCCTCCAAAGTAAGCCTGAAATTGCCTAGGTGACAGAAGAGATCCATCCTGTACCAAAAAAAGCGTTAGCATTTAGCCTTCAGCTGTTTAACCTTGGTTACTGCATCCTGGTTACTGTGTATATTCTTGGGTTCATAACTTTATTTTTTCCTAGATAGGAAGACATCTTGAGTATATTTTTATTGGCCATCAATTTTCTCACAGGATCAAAATATCACAAGTCGATTAGGTATTAACGTGAGTTCATTAATATTAAGTTTCTGGCTCCAGAACCCTGAACATCTGTGATCTTGTAACTTAGTGAATTTTGAGCAATGATAAAATCTGTTTTTCCAATGAAGTTTATTAATAAATGATTGAGCAATGTAATTTATCACTGGCTATATTATTATTTCTTAGAGCTAAGGTTGCATTATAAATTGACTCTTCAGGAAAAGGTAAACTGATTCGCATACTTCAGGCCTTGCCTTGCATTCTAACATATGGTTCTGCTTAAACGTGCCCATGTTTGCAACCTACAGTTGACATTTTTGGCACTCAGAGTAGTGTCTTGTAATTATGCTAAGTCTAGAAAGGAGGATTAGCTTTTATAGCAGAATTCATAAAATTAAAAAAAAAAAAGTTTTAGTCAAATTTATTGGCTGCAATGAGCCCTCCAGAATGCAGACGTCTGGTCTGGTGGAACTCAATAGATTTCTGTTTGCTGCATGTGCGTGCGCGTGCATTCACACAACACACACACACTCACGTGACTATTTTATGAAAGCATTTGTGTGCAATAAAATGTTAAATATTTTCACACTTCAAGTCAGCTTCCCCACCTGCAGCGATTATTATCAAACAAGCTTCACTTGATATGTTTTGAAAGCCTTTTTCTTCCTCTTTCCTCCCTCGACTCTTTCTTTCCATCTTAAAATGTGCTGTATCGGTTGTACTGGCTGCTTGGCAAAGCCATTTTTTTGAGCGCTGTCCAGGTTTTTCCATGATTCTCACCCCAATGCAGTTTTGTGGAGTATTTTATGAGTGCTTCATTATGCATTCAAACCCACAAGCGTTGAAAAAGTGTGAGCTGAATTGTCCTGCAGTATGCTGTGTGTAGAAACCATCACTTATCAGTAGCGAAAGGCACATTCCTGATAGCTGAGTGTTGGTATGAAACTCTGACTTTTATCTCTCCACCAAAAGGGAAAGGTTTCATTTGGGTTAGCAAACACTAGGCACCTATTTCCTTTGCAACAGCCTGCCTCAAAGTGCACTTTAATTCCTAATGATTCCACTGGAAGATCAAGCTCACATACACATCTATCAAACAAATCTCCTCATCCTCAAGGATCCTCACCCCTTTTTGAACTCTCTTAGGAATGAAAAAGCCAATAGCAACCTTGCTGCCATGCCTTGTACATTTTGAATACAAGCGTCTGCAACAAGTCATTTTCTGTGCTATTATTGATTTTTTTCTTCTTTCATCAGTTTACACTTCCAAATATCCCTGTTAGACACTGTAGGGCAAAAGCAAGATGATTACCTTGAGTTATCATAGTCAAGCATGAAATATCATCTCTCCCTCTGGGAAATAATTAATCCACTATTTATGACACAGTTTAAAGGAAAAGGTCTAGTTCTTTCAAAGATTAAAAGCCTTCTTTCATTGCTTCCCTGTATTAGAGTAGACCTTTAAAGCATGATGAATTCATGTTGTTATGAGCAGCTGTCAGGTACAGTCACATTTTCCTATTTAACAGCAAACAGATGCATGCAGCACCCAAGCTAGGAACTTTCTCACTGTGGGATCCCTTGTAGCTTGTAAAGCAAGGCTGGCACCTCCCTGCTGACCTCTACTTGGGAGCCTCTGCCTTTTCCATGGCCTGTTCTTTTTTGATGGTCTGCACAGGAAGGAAGGACAACAAGGCTTCTCATTTAGATAACTTACTTAGTCTGTAATGAAGTAGAATTAATCTAGGATATGGTTTCTAGATGGAAATGAATGTAAAACATAGAAAAAGCAGAAGAAAACCACTTCAAAAAGAGGAACACAAGAAAGAGGAACCACTCAAATATCTCATTCCTGACAGGAATCCTTCTGTTCTCATCTGCTGTAATTGTCCAATATCTGTCAATCATCTTGGGCAGTGTTATAAAATGAGATGGGAAAGTTCAGATAACACATTAATTCAGCCTCTAAAATTTTGGTATCCAATCCAATATAAGGACTTCGTCAGTAATTGAAGAGGAGATACAGACACCCCCCTAAGGTGATTTTTCCAATTTGAAGGTAGGTGTTTCAGAGAGGGCAGGTGAAGAAACTCCTCACAGATACATCTGTCAACACTGGAGAAAGAAAGTTATCTCATGCAATTATTTCAGGCTACTCAACTAAATTTTAGATTGTTGAAGTTAAGCAAATTAATTTCTTCCAAGTCTGTGGATCCCATATCTCTAGAGGTATAGGAAACTAAGTACAGGTCTGTTCAGTCTTGAACGGTATCCTGTCACTAGGACTATTTTTAACATTAGTTTTGCATTAGAAGCTAATAAATGTTGCCAGTACCTTTTAAACTCTTAACTGTATACTACATGTGTTGGGTTTTTGTTGTGTTTTTTTTAATCCCCCTGTAAAACTGCTAAACATATGCTTAACCATCTGGCAAGAAACAATCAAAACCAAGCAAACACGGTGTTTGAAAGTTCAAACAGACAATCACATTTCTGCACAGACTTTATATACAGGCTTGAATAATAGTACAGTTATGTAGAATGAAACAACAATGCAAAAATTAATTAACATGTCCCACTAGGTAGTTTAATGATCTCATTCAGAATAAAGATACTGTATGGGAGAGAGTTTCTCTCTTCTTCTTGTACTGCTCTGATTATACGCTAGATGAACTGTATTTTTTAGGCTGTTAGTATTACTAATCCTATATTACCTGTGTCTTCCCTGTCCTTCATTTCTCCACCATCTTCTGATTTTTCTCCATACTGCAGCAACTATCTTAATTTTCAAGGTCTTATGGTTCCTAGAAGCTCCTTATCTTTCATCACTCCTTTTGTGCCAGCTTTGTTGAGACTGTGGCCTTAGAGTTGGTAACCTGCCTGAGCTTTATGGTTTGAATCCCCATTCAAACCCCTGGGTGCCACATCCCCTGGGTGCCTGAATTTCGTTGTCCTTTGCTCTTCTCTTGTCACATGCCGCCTGCTCAAGTGTTGCCGCTTCAGGTTGGTGTCTTCAACCAATGTTCTCCTTGAAACCTCATTACTAACCTTTCCTTTTTTCATGCATCTTCTGCCAGCAGGCAGAAGATGCATTAGGGCAGCATCTGAGGATGCAGCCATCAAAATGATGCAGTAGGTGAAAGATAAGTATTGATAGTCACAAACTGCCCTCCTCTGCTGTCAGCCAGGATGTTACAGTCTTTCTTGGCTACCTGAGTGTCCATCAATGTATCTCAACTGATGGAATTACAACCTGAGCAAATCTCTGCTGGAGACCTTCAGAAGAGGTAAAATAGAGTCTCTGCTGTTGTGATTTATCCTCCTGTTTGTCACAGGCTACTCATACCAGAGTGAATTTGTCTTACACAAGCGCTGCACATTGATCTGTGTAACTACAAGCTAGATTGGAGCTGGTGGGAATCTTAATCTTCCCCAAACTGTGGCTTTGTCGCAATTTACTCAGAAGGAGTTGTACGTGCATTCAGACCAGGAGGTTGGTTAGATATATCCCAACACAGAAGGTTAGGATGGGCAACTAGTAGATTTTTAGAGTCCAAGACACAAAGTAAGCTTCTGAAAATTCACTCTAATGAGCTATTTTTGTTCTCTATGACCACTTTACCAAGAGATGTGACCATGATAAAGCAGGGTAACATGATTTCTACCAATCATGTACTAGTGTGAACTTTTTTTGCTCCAATTTTCACCTACGAAAATTATGTTAAAGAAATACTGTTCATCTCTGAAGGCATTTTTCTCATGAGAATTTTTGGGATTTTTCTTTGCCCTCTTTAAGCAAACAAGCAAAAACCCCAAAGCACTGTAATCCAGCAGCTGGCAAAACAGTAGCAACACGATTTAGAAAAGCCTGGTCTTCCAAGTAGCATGAGATTAAATGTAGCATTATTTATTTATTAGCTTTTCTGGTTCACTTACCATGATTTGCATATAATCTAATATTATGGAAACTCTTAGAGACCCCCGGAGGGTTCTTTTTGTTAGATGTATGATCCCTCTCTCAGAACGCTTATCTAAGAAGTAGACTCTGAATACCTTGCACACACTAATGAATTTTGCTCCTCACAACCTCTCTGATAGAAAGTTATTGCTTGATTTACCTGTGGGGAAATAAGATTAAATAATTGGCTCTGAGTCAAGAGGAAGCCTGGGGCTGAGCTGGAACTAGCATCCAGATATCCTGAGTCACAGTCCAGTGCATAAACCACAAGCCAGTTTTGTTGCTGACAGACTTTTCTTGGTTGCAAGCTCACATTTCTGGAATGTATTCCCTGCAGAAATGCAATTAGGTATGATAGGCTACTTTTAAAAGAGCTGCAAGTCCCACTTTTCTACCCAGGCCTTCCACTTACTAAATCCTTGCTTCTTAGTTTACTAGTAAAGCTGCAGGCAACCAAGAGGCCAGTCTGGAGATATTTTTATGGTGGTTATGTCTTGCCACGTGAAAACATGTCACATGAAAACAAACTCATTCTGCAAACAAATAAATTCAATTAAAAGAAAAGCATTTTGACATCAGAGGAACCTGTCACTGTTGTAGGTGCAAGGCTGTTATGGGTATTGATACAGGATCAGGAACCTACCTGAACTCACGCAGGATGTGTCAGTGTCTAATATGCACCTACTATCAGCTTAAAAAGAAAGATATCCTTCTATTTTCCTAAGTGTTAAAGTAATTGTCATCATGACTCTACTTAAATTTAGAGAATATTTCTTGTAGAGGACCATTTTTGCACCATTGTGGTACTTTATGGTAGGTTAATCCTCTGGAAGTAGGAATACTCATAAGACTGAATTCCTGAGCATCATAATGTGTTTGTTTTTTAGGAGAGAATAGTGTAATTTTCTAAATCAAATGTCTATGTCCCTATAAATGATAAAGTGCTAAATTTTACTACTGTGAACAAGGAATTAGATAAATTCCTGCAGTTGTTGCCCAGTCAAGTCTTCCCAGCTACATGGGAAATAATAGCATCTTGAAGAGAATATTTATTGTTACTAAACCCCTTTAGACATGGAAGGTAACGTAATATCTTTGAGTAACTGTTATTCAAAATATCACATTTTTGTGATCACATAATCACATAATTGTCACAATGCTCAGAGAACATTGGGGCGCCAATCTAAGCAGCATTTGGTTCTAATTAACTCTGTGCTTTGATTTCACAGAATTGAATCTAGAGTCTCAACAATTTTTTTGTGATTTGTCTTCACAAAGATAAATAATTTTTGGAATCTGCCAGATCTTTCCTCCATCCTTACCAATCCTTACACATCCTCACACAGTGTGCTTTTCTTGAGTACCCAATTTTGCAGACACAAGCAAAGATAAACCTTCATTAAAAAAGACAAGTGTATACACGCTTGTTGCAAGCCTCCTGTATGCACTGCTATATTTATAAGCAAACATGTGCCTGCATGCAACTTACACGCAACACATCTGCCTTCTGCAAAGATCACATAGGAGAAAAATATATTTAGCAAGTAATGAGTAGCCTTCCTCTGCAGCTAACATAGCAGCTCCCATCTGTGGTGAATTAGAGGTTATTCCAAGACAAGATCCTGCTTGAGTTTTGTCAGAAGAAATTAGTTTGGTGTGCTGTAAAATCAAAACCAGAATGAGCTGCTATTGCTGCCGAGTGGCTGGGTCGCTCCTAATGTTGCATCGATTCCCATAAACATGAAAAGGAACTTTGAAAAAAGCTGCACAGACAGCTCTGTGCAACTGTGCTGCTTGCACTGGCATAAACCGGTATTAATCAGGGTTGTCCCAAGACAGCCTAACCCAGGTCAAGGGATGCTTGAATGTCCCAGCTCCTGTGAACAGGCCCATTAGTTATATGGAAGTGAAGTTCTGGACCCAGGGAAGTCAACACACAGGATACTGATTAGTGATGCCAAAATACAATAAACTGGGGGGCGAGGGGGGTGTGTGTGTGTAAAGTTTTACATTAAATGCTTATTTTTAAAATCTTCCATTAGACATTGCAGACAATAGTATTGGTAGACCTTTACATTCTGTATAAATTATGTAACACTACTTAGGTTAAATTTCTGTGATTCTCCATAACAGCATTTGCCCAATGACCATTTGTTCTGCAGCCTAGAAACACTGAGCTTTTAGATAACATAAAATATGAATATTGTTAGTGTTAGCCATATCCATAGCTGATGCAGTGTACAGTTACAGCATTTACTGTAGATTCCAGACTCAACAACTTTGAAAATATATAGTTTGGATTTGCCAGGTTAGAAAGATCTGGCTGAGCTTAGACAGCCCAGGAAGAGTTTCCTGAGACCCTCTACAGTCCCTTCAGGCATTATTTAGGCCCTGTGCTTACTCCACAAGCCTAATGGCTTTCTTCTGTCTCTTTGTCTGAGCTTGCAAAGCCTCTCAGCAGAACCTAGGAGTTCTTATTTTGATCCCTGCAATCCTGCATGGGACAGCTGAGATCTGCAATGCGTGTGTGTGTGAATGTGAGAGGTTACGGAAAACACTTTCATTTCAATGTTAAATTAAACTGCAAGAGAAACAGAGTTCATTATTAACATGAAGTGGATTGTTAATTTTCATCTTGAATCCAAATATATTTCCATGAACAGGGCAGCTGCAAGCTCAGGTCCACAGAGAATATCAAATTCAAATATTTTAAATGGAAGGGATGCATTACATAGCATTGAGGGAGGGTTTGTCACAAGGGAAGGTGTATGGGCTCGTGGTTAAAACTGGACTTATTTATTCTAGGAGCTGTGATGAACGTTGAGCCTTGACACAGAAGTTTGGTGTGATCTTGTCACTACTTCATTATCTGCAATGGGAACATCTCCCTCACCCTTTCTAGCACAGCAGCTGTTTAGAGAGCCATAGTCCTACAAGTATAATTGGTCTTTGGTTGTTTAATGTTTTCTCTTTCAAATTGAAACAAAAATAACAATTAAAATGTGAATATTTTAAATGAAATAGCAATTTTGACTTTTGTTTTTAGAATAGAGATTTTCCCCTCACCCATCTTTTTTTCTTTTGCATGTAATTACAGGGTTAGCTGAATGGCTCCTCTTTAATGGGACTTTGTAAGTCTGCAGGTTTTGCCCTATAAAACTTTAAGAGGGAAGGGAAGGGGAAGAGAGGATGAAACTATAATTTAAATATTTTTGCTAATGTATTTATTCAACAGTTAAGCACATTAAAATCATATGGGGTTTCTAACAGCATATTTGCCCTTGAGAGGAAAATTTTATGGATTAATTTGGAGAGTGGTTTGAAAATACAAAATGCATTAAAGAATAAATTTTTGAATCTAATTTTGTTTGTTTGGAGTCTTAACCTTCCTAAAGAAGAGGGGAACCATGTCAATTTGAAGATGACACAAGAGCGAAGACAGATATTGAGCTCCTCCTTAGCTGTTGGTTTAGCAGGTTTTCTGCAGCAAGGTCTCGCAGTGAAGCCAGAAGTACAGCTGAGGTGAGACAAACACACCTTGAATACCTTTCATTGGCTTGTCTGACTGTAGACTACAGTGAAGTCAAAATGTGAACTTCTGAGGCATGTTACAGAGCCCTAAGGACCTGATCCCACAGAAAAAATTCGGCTGCTCCTGCCATATTAGCTGCTGCAATAAATCCACTTCCAGTGTACTTACATATGATGAGTTTACAACTTTGTCATGTAAATACACTGCATTCATTTGAAATTCCACCTGAATGGGCTATTCTACTCCCAGGTAAATCTTACCTCACTGTTTGGCGAGTTGCCTAATCCTGTCTTGAAAGCCGGAGATAAATAAAAAAGTAAAAAAACTGTTTTAAAAAATCAGACTTTTACAAAATTAAAACATTTCTCACTGGCCTATTTGAAGACCCGCATAAGCGTGTGGTGAACTTTAGATATGAGCTTGAGTTTCCAGCATGTATTTAGAGTCAAGGGTTTTACCCAGCTGTAACGATGTGAGTCAGGAAGGAGAAACCTGGCCTTGAGTAAACAAGTCCGGTTATGTTCCAGCATGATGTCAGGAGGGATGGAGTTAAAATCTGCATGTGAAAGCAGGCAGCAACCTAGTACAAGCTACACCCTAATGATGTCAGGTCAGCATTTTGGATTTCAAGTTGAGATGTGGTTTCCCAAACCCAGCACTGCCAAAAACCACTTTTTTTTTTTAAAATGGAAAAAACCTAGCCAGGCATCTTTCCTAGATTATTATAGAACTTGAAAAATATGTTTGCTAAATATATATATGAATATATATAACTCTAAATATATAACCATAACCCTAACTATATATATATCATTTGCAAACATATACATGTAGATATATATGTCTACCAGAAGTGGTAAAAAAAACTTCTTATGCCCTGAGTCAGCATCCAATTTATCAGCAGGAAACTATTTGTAAACCAGGGAACTACCAGAAATGACCCTGAGGTTTCTGAAAACATGTACCTCTAAAGGCTTGTTATCAGGTGGTAGAAAGTAGATAGAAATTACCTCATTTGGCATCTTGCATTTAACCAGGAGTTTGGAAATTTCTCCTCACAGTGGTCCAAGGAACTGTTCCTTGTTAGAAAACAAGTAACTACTTACACAACAAGCAACTTAAACCATAATAGTATTTAAGTCCATATTCTACTGTGGTTTACACTCCACATAACCCTAAAACTGATCCTGTGGTTGAAGCATTGGAGTGTTGCTCCAGGTATGCCACGTATTTCCAGCGTGACCTGGAGCAGACAGGTGTTCCTTTGCACCCTACGTCTAAAATAGCGGGGGAGCCAATGATTATCCCACACATCAGCTGTCTGTGCAGGGACTGCCTTCTCCTGTTGTAGCAAGCAATATAATGAGATCTTAATCATAACGAAGGATTCTAAACCCTGTGGTAACATACTAAGACACTCCGTTCTAAAACTGTATCCTTCTCCTTGCAGGAAGTTGTCTGACACTTTGCAATTACTTTCTGAATTCTCAGCAGGGGTGAGAAGTCAAAAAGCATAGATTTCTCACTGAAGAAGTATTCTGCAAGTTTCAGATTAGAAATGTCCAATAATGTATTTGTAATAAAATACATTCTGAAATAATATTCCAAATGTTCTTCTTTAGCATCCAAATAGATTTGCTGAAGTACAGAAAGGTCATTTTGAATCAAGGTTAGAAAAAAAGAACAAAAAGCTTCTTATGAAATTTTGTTATGAAATATTGGCAAGATTTTATTTTTACTCTCCTCATCAGAAAATAGAAACTTTTTGCCCATATATTTATCTCCAAGGGAAAAAACACATGGAAATGTTCTAATGGGAAAAAATGTTCATGAGTTTATTCATAGCAACGCTAATATAACAAATCTGTAGTTCCATAAAGCATAAAATGATTTAAAGCAAGATCCTCAAAGTGTCATGGTAATTTGGTATTTTTAGAAAACCAAACAGCATTCTAGTAAGCGTATGAATATGTTTCTCCTTGTTCAACTTTATCTAACCCCTAGAGTGTGATTTATTTATTATCTTGGAAAATACTTTTATTAGCTGGCTTTTCTATTCTGGCCTACTGGTGCCCAAACTTGTTGAATGCACATAATGTGCACCCTCTTGGCTGGCACAGAAGGACTCCCAGAAATCTTGTTACTAACAGAAAGCTTGCACAGGTAACTAGGTCTTGATCATTGAAGCTAGAGCTCCATCCATCACACCTAAGTTTACCTTGTAAAAGTGATATGTCTGGTCTGAATTACTCATTGAGGCTCCCTCAATAATTAATGAGCAGACACAGGTACTTACAAAGGGGTATTTGTCCCATCCAAAGACATACGTCAAAGATAGATGGGATAAACTATGCTCTAGTGATGCTGATCTTCTTTGACCATGAGGCATGAAATTAGATATCTAATATCCACACAGTTAAAATTAGGGAGATAAAAATCCTCTTTGGTCCCCAGTCTGTGTAAACACAAAGTGTAAACTTTGAGGGAAAGAAAGAAGAGGGTTCCTGTGGGACATATTTCCTATGATGAATTCCTACCAATAGGGTCTGATTTTTCTGCACTCATTACATTAGTATGTTTAGGATCTTTTGAATGTACGGTGTCTTAGGAGCTCTGGAAAGAAGTGCACATAGCTGCCATTGGGAAGGAACTTGTGATTTTCTTTACAACACACTGTGAGTGTACGTCATGACTTCTGCCCTACAAAATCTCTACCCCTCGATATATTTCTTCAAATCTGATAGCAGCCGACAGCATTTTTGCTGCTTACCTAATGGTTTGAGGGATTTTTTGAAAGTGGATCATTGGCAATTGCACTGATTTTGTGAAATCCACATATTCTATCTCCATTCATTATAAACAGCTGGAGTGAAACACTTCCAATAAACCTGGGTTTTGATACAGCAGTGGTAATGAAGCACAGAAAAAGTGCTGAACAACGGATGTTCTTCCTACTTAGGAAAATAGTAATAATCTTTATAGTCACTAATTAAGGCTTTCTAAATTAACCTAGGAGTCAGTCACACAAATTCCATTGTTTTTCGTATTTTTTTAAAAAAAACATGTCAGGAAAGATCTCCTATTTGTTATTCTCTTACCCATTCCTCCTGATCTCTAGTGTGAGCAGCCACTTAGGGAATTCACTTGATCAGTTTCCACTTCAATGATAAGTGGAGATACGTACTGGTGATTTCTTGCTGCTCATGCTCAGAAGGAATCAAACTCTCCAGAAAGACCTTTAATGTGGCTTTTTCTCCATCAGTTTTCTGATTGATACAATAAATGACCCAAGGCCTTGGCCTTAAGAGGAGAAATGATCCTTTCATCAGTTTTGGATATGACATGTTTAAGTTTTAGTTGAATACCCATTTGCTCCTGTAACAAAGAAAGTAAAAAGTCTCTCTCCTGGTGTTTATTTCTATTATTCTTTTTAATTTTTAAAGTGCTGTTCAAAACAGTATTATCCAAGTGCTTTCCATATCCAGCATATTAAAAATAATGGCTCTCCTGAAGGATTTCCATAGATTTTCTCTTTTCATGAAATCTGTATTTTCAATAAAGTGTCAAAATTTGAATTTTCATGTTTCCTTAAACTGAGGTGGAATTTGAAATTGGGTGAAGATAAAAGCCCTCCTTTATATTTTTCATTTTACATATTATAGAGCTACATAAAAAAATAGAGAAAGATATTATGAGTTTTAGGTAAAACAGAGGTACAAGGCTTTAAAATCAGAATATTATGATTACTTTTCTTTGGTTTTAATCATATGCTTCTCTTTTTCTTGCTATCATTTTCTCAATCTTTGACTGCCTCTGTCACACCCAAAATTTTTAACCCTGGAAAAAACCTTATCCCGGTTTCTAAATACCTTTATATCCATACCAACTGCTTCAATTCAGATGTTTTATAATATTTTATCTATTTGCTAGTGCAGGAGGCACCACAGGGAGAAGGAAGAGAGAGAACGGAGGAAAGGCCTTTAATTCTCTCCATTCCACTCCTTTTATACACATCAGCATCATGCTCAGGTTTCTCTCCATTTCTTTCAATGTCATGTTCAAGCCACCCTCCTTCCACACTCTTCTGCTTCCCTTTAAATATTCTATCTCTGATCTTTGATTAGGGCTTCTTAATTCTCTGCTTAAATAATTGCTAATGCTAAAATGGGTCCTGCAGACCTTCTTTGCAGTAATTTCTACTTCTGAGCAATAAATAAACTGTAAAGTAGTTTAAGCCACTGAGTTCTTATCATCTTGCCTATGTAACTGAAAAATTAGAGAAAAAGAACTTGGATTTTCTTCATCCATGGGATATTTGGGACAGGTTGAAGAGTAAAGTCATTGGCTGAAGTAAAGGCAAATGTTGAAGAGTAAAGGGACTCTGTTATTTTAATGACAGACTGAAGGCAGTAAATTAATGTAAAACATAATAAATAAAATGGTCTCTATATGAATGAAAGTTGAAAAACTGAATAAAATATAATAATATTAAAATAGTGACATGTACAGCACTGAAAGTGACTATGTTTGGTAGTCAGTGGATAAGACATAAACCTCAGGAAGCAAACTAATGCTTCAGCATAAGGAATTACTTTGTTTCACAGGCTATGGACCTGGACCTCTGCATCTTCAGCAAATGATGAGTCAAGAATTTGGCTTACACAAAGAGAAGGTTATATGGAAGATTATATGAAGAGAGTTCACACCTTTTCTATCGAAAGAACTAACCAAATGCCTACTTGTCAGTGCATAATTCCTGCAAATCTCCAAGAGAAGAATCTAGCCTCTGGCAATCCATTTCCTCCTGGAATTTGCACAACAGTACATGGGAAGACTCCTCACTGCTTGTCTGATGATATACTGGCATCTCAGACCACTTCCATACTAATAAGATTGTTGTTTAACAGGCATCAACCCTTTCTTTGAGAGTAACAAAGCAAATATGAGGATGTAGAGTTTACATTTTCCAGGGGAGCTGGCCACTTTACTACCTTTAAATCATTCCAGTGTTCTTTCTTATAGTTTATGAGTTGACTTCATGAGAAATAATATGTGCATAGACTGATTTTCCTCAGGAAAAACCCAAACACACCATAAACATAACAAACCAAAACCAAAAACCAAACACACCAAACATCCATAATACGTAATCGATGGTGACAGTCAATCTGGACAGCTTGTTTCTGCAGTACCGCTTTTGCCAGATGCTGTAGCAGCAGAAGAAGAGGCAGCGAGGGATTTAACTGGAAGCCAAGCTTTTCTCCTTCTGAACTCTCAGAAAATCATCTGCAACATTTTAGAGGTAACATGTAACTTGCCCTTCATGCTGACTATTCTGACAGGACTCTGAAAATGTCTTTTGCAGCTGCAGTGAATAATCAGTTTGTCCAGTCTTTAGCTCAAGCTCATTGTCGTGAACTTTCCAGACTTCTACAAGGGCTAAAAGTAGAATGTGAGAGCACAGGAAAGGTGAATTGGAAAAGACTCCACCTACCACAGACCTCCTGCCATCCTGGACACCAACCTCTCTTCTCTGGAAATAGTTATTCCACTTCCAGGAACAGGTGTTATTACCATTTTGCAGCTATCTGAACCTCTGGCAGTGAAATATTTGTTTTGGAGGTTGTTTTCTTTTTTTAACTCTTATTATTAACTGAAAAGCAACAGCAGGAAAGAAAAACAACTGGCAACAACTTAGAGGTAGGTTCTTTAACCTATAGAAGCCTATTTGAAAATCATGTGTATGTTGGCACTGATGTCAGAGACATATCTCAAAGGCACATTGGAAAAAATTACTTTGACTCCAGGCTAACGTGATGCAGACTGCTGGAAGGTTGTTTTCGGAAACAGAAGGCTTGAGGACGTAGTGATACCCATCTCCTTTCTCTGTTCCTCTTAATTTTTTCCCCAGCATCTGGCAATAAAAATACATCTCATGAAATGTAAGGTGTTTATATTCCTAAATATATTGAAATATCAGAGTCTAATAATTAAGTAGCAAGTAAATTGTCATGTATATTGCTTCATTAGCTGCTACTACTTTCAACTTCTAGTGATGAGTCAAGTTTATGAAGTCAGAGGTAAAACTAAGATTTTATATTGCTAAGGATTAAAGGAACATGCTAAGGTAAAATAAGTAAGTTAGTTGCTAGAAGGATGAAAACGGTCATTCAAAAGTCAAAAACACAACTGGGGTTTTATTGTGAAGCAGTCAGATTCATAGGAAGAAAACAAAAGAAGAAACAGATATTTTTAACAAATTCCCCAAAAATGTCTCAATTAATTGTGTTCATTTGAAGTCCTATACTTCTATGTCCCTTTGAATTTATTTTGGCTATAGTGGCTGTCTAAAATAAGATGATAAATCAAAATGTTTGAGTTGTATCAGCAAATATCTTCACTAAATCGTAAAAGGTGATATGTTTGCTTAAGGGTGTTTTCTTTATGGTTTTAAATTTTGGTAATGTTTGTCTGGAAATAGTTGAAGCTGAAAATCCTTCTAATTCTAAAATAAGAATTTCCACATGGATTTTATCAGTCTAATTAAATTGGCATAATTTCCAGTTACATGGAAAAGTTGTCAAGTGTGCTTATTTTTCCATGTATGTGAGTCCTTAAGATCCAGGACATGTTGGAAAGTTTTTCAGAGGAAATGGCTCTATCTGACAAAATAAATTCTGCAAATGTGTTTTACCAAGCAGCCACCAACCCAACTACTTTTCCTTGCAAAAATTCCATCTTGTCTCTTTAATGAGGATTAAATTAGGTAGGGTAAAATTAATCTCAATTATCTGTTACCATTTAAAAGTTAGGTGTCTAGCCCAGCTAGTTGTTTAAGTGCACTCTGTAGTCAATGAAATAAGATGGGCACTAGTCCAGATGGTGACTCATCCTGCTATTCTGGGACACCTGTTTTAGGATGGGCTCAAACACCCTTTGCATGTGTATCTCTACTGCGACTACAGAGAGAACCTTTGTGCAGGGCCTGATGTACACCTGTGTTTGAAGTCACTAAATATAAACAAGAGAACTGCTACCTTAGTTTGAGGTATAGATAGCCCAGATAGCTCAGACAGCTGTATAGACAAAAAATTCTCCTGCACACCTTAAACTGTATCTATTATACATAATGCACAAAAAAAGTGCAATAGCTAATTCCAGAAGTATGTCCCAATGGACAGAGACAATAACATCTTAAAGCTTGTGGTTTTTCCCAGAAAACAGACTGAAGATACACTGCCTAGTCATATTTTTTCCATATTTTAGCTATTTAGAGCTTTAAAACATTATTCTCTTCTCAGATTGTGTAGGATTAAATTCTTAAAGAACTTGCTGAAGTGTATCTTTAACTTTTCCATTTTTGAGCTACAACAGATAAGAAAAATCACAGATGACAGAAATTCTCCTTGAATACTTGCTTTACTTTTCCAATATCACATCTTTGATAGTGATGTTTGATATATAGCATTCAAAGTATTTGTAAATTATGTGGAAAGGACAGCATATCAGGAGCTAATAAAACTGTAATTCATATAAACTGTCTTGGAATGGTCAAGCATAACGCTGATTGCAAACAGTTGCAGTTCAAAAAATCAAAGCAAATAGCAATACAAGAGTTGGTTAAATAACAAAATTGCAGATGAATACACACATGTATGTGGGAGCAGGGAATAACCCCACACATAAGTACAGTGAGTGCTGTAAATTAGCCCAGGTCATGGATGCATCAACCTCTGAAAACATTGACTTTGTATTCAGAAGGGCAAAATCAAATTTTACCATTAAAAAAAAAAAAAAAGAGAAAACAGAAATAATCATTATCATAATTGTTTTGGCAATGTTTTACACACTGTGTCTATTTCCAGCTATTCTCTTTCAAAAGAATATTGGAGCAAGTGAAAAAGTAACAAAGATGATCAAAGGTATGAAGTGATTATGATATGAGAAAAGGCAAAAAGGTGTAGAAAAGAGGCGATTAAGACACATATTATTGTTAAATAAAATCCTGATAGTATGAAGAATGTTACTGGGGACCAGTGGCAAAAGAAACTAAGGGATTTCCAGGTGGTAGGCTGAAAACAAAGGGGAAAAAAAGAAATGCATTGAGTTATGGAACTCACTGTGGCATGATGTTGCAGAGTTCAAAAGTACAAATGGAGGGGAAGAAGGCAAGAAAATGTCACAGAACATAGTTCTTGCATAAACTTCTTAAACGAAGGTCTAGCTACAATTTCTAGTTCAAAACGTTCTGAATATGCTGACTCTCAAAATGTAATACATTAAGAATCAGTCTACAGCTCCTCTTTTTTAAACACTCTTTCTTTTAGACTTCTGTATGGATTATATTGGGCTAACAGGACCTTTTCCTGACCTAACAGTTCACACATTCTTACAAGTTGTTTGAATACAAACCTCTCCTTCTGCAGGTCATTAGACGTAGCTGATTTATATGGCTACAGACAGACTCATTGAAACAATGATCATATTGAAAAGTATTACAGAGCTTTAGATCATATTGAAAAGTATAACACAGCACTTTGAATGTTTTTCTGAATTTCAAACCCAACGGTCTGCAGTAGTTATATTTTTTCTCTGGTGGCACTCCTGCACATGCAAAGAGGACTCCAGAGAAGATTCAAAGAAAAGGAAGTGTCTCTTTTACAGATATGTCTTGCATTAAAAAAATTAGCTCATCTTACACAATTTCTTTCTCACACAGAAGAAGTAATTAACCTAATTTTTAGGGGGTTTTTTTTAGCTTAAATGTCATGCACTATATCACATTTGTAACTTTCAGAAGCTTCATCTGGCATTCTTGGGCAAGATCTGTAGACACCACATGGGGGAAAATAACTTTCAGCACTTATATCTTTTATCTCCTGTCAGAAGAGACTATTCTGAGTCAACACTGCACAAACACAAGTACACACTCTCAGTGGCTCAAAAGAGGATATATTTTTAACTCAAGTCATTATATCCTAAAGATTAACTATAAGCCATTGCTACTACCTGTTGTACAGTAATCCCTCAAATATCATGGTGGGGGTCGGTTCCGGAAAGATGCCGCGATACGTGAAATCCGCAAAGCAGTGATAAAAAGGGTAAATATAGTAAATAGGGTAAATATGGTAAAGCCAGTAAAGATGAGGAAAAAAAACTCTGTGATGTATTGAAGCCATGAAAGGTGACCCGTGAAGTAGCGCGGGATTACTGTATTATGAATGGTTGAGTAAGAGTTATTACACTTCTGGGCCTGATGTAGGAGCTATGTCGAAATATTTGTCACATTTTAAAGCAAAAGACCTCATGTTTCTTACTGCTACTGATATTTTTCGAGGGTATTCCTAACACTAGGACCCACGCAGACCCAGAGGGAAGTTAGTCCATCCTTAAGGTAGAAAATATATTTAAATTTCAATATTATCGAAACCACCTAAATTTTTATAGAAAGGTGGGTTTTTATGGAAGTTTGTGATCTCTTGTGCAAGCTTACAACCAAACATGAAGTAAGGATTTATACTCAGTTTAAACACTTTGGTATATTCAGTAAGAGTATTATACAAAAATAGTGCTCTGTAATGGGTTCAAAATCTTCAGGCGAAGTTGCATTATGTCTAGAGATACATTTTATAAGGGCTGCATTATACCAAAGAGGTCAAACAAAATTATATACTAGTATTTGATTTAAATGTTAAGAGATCCCTTAGGCTAACTATATAAACACAGGGCTCTATTCATGTAGTTTTCATCTGTATGTACAATTCCACAATATAAACATCGCCTTTCAAACATAGGGACAGTATGAGAGAAATATATTCTCACTTTCTGTCACCAAGTTATTGACTTCTGAAAAAGTCCCGCCTTCGTACATTGCACGTCTAAGCATGTAATACAGAAATCACACACATGTATATATCACTAAAGGTATATGTGTGCATAAAAATAGGAGAGGAGAGGAGAGGAGAGGATTCAGGTTCATGGATTAGAAACAGTTGGATGAAAACTGAAAGATGAAATTTATACTATTGAATCTAGAATGAGACAAGGGAAAGAAACCCCTTTACTAGCATTGATTTTCAGAGGCAGATTTTCTTAAGGGGAAAATAAGGCAAATGGTGAAGAAATTTCCTCTCTCTGCATTAGTGGAGGTTTACCAGGTCCCATATGGTGTGACCATAGCCAGGAAGAAGTACAGCCTCTCTACCCAGACTGAGGCCAGGTTTGCATGGAGTCCTCCACAGTTCCCCCTCCCTAGAACTCGGGTGCTCCAAAGTATCCACAGGTCACTGGTTTGGTTCTTGTAATTGCTTAAGAATTGCAGCCATATCTTTTACCACATCTAGCAGATAAGGAGCCCTCCCTCCTTTATGGCTGAGGCTGTAGCTGAGGTCAGTCTAAGATGCTTGCAATGGTATTTTTGCTTCCGTTGTCAGTCAGTTTATTCTGCTTCCACCGAGTATTTCCCTTAGAGGAATTATGCAAATAAGATTATTATCCTTCTGTATCACATATATATCTTCCTTAACAAGGAATTATTTCTATTTAAGGGGGTCAAAATCCTACAAGAACCAATTTGAATGTATTGGTCTATATACCCACATCTATCTCAACATCTATTTATCTCTATATATAATAGTGCACATGCTTTTATATATATATCTATATCTATAATATATATATGTATGTATGTATCTATATATTCTGTCTGTATATAGATATGCGTATGTGTGAGTGTATAAAAATAAGTTTGTTTATGTTAAATTCCAGGTGTCTGGTGTGACTGCAATGCGTAAGTACAATGCATATTTTTTTTCAAAATCTCATAACATGATGATCTCAAAATTAAATTTCCTTCCCACCCTAAAAGATGATTGTTCTGTTATGGTCAAAGTGATTTGTTATGAGCTACTCCCGTTCAAGACATGCTTATTCAAGAAAAGGTTGGAAAGGCAGCATTCATCAAAATGGAGTGGAACATCCCGTATTCAAACTTTTCTAAAAAGTAAATGAACAATAAAATTTCAGTCTACAAAATCAAATTAATTAAAAATGTAAAATGTATTGGTGGTTAGAGTGACCATACTACCTACTCCAGCTTCAACTCTAATTATTATTGCTGCAGGTTATTTGTAAAACATCAAAGCATTTTCTAGGGATGCAGACTAAAGGTACTATTGAAATGCAGCCAAGTCTGTTGTGGAACATATCACCTGCTGTAACAATGTGCTGTGTAGTGTTACACGGAGATGTGTTTGGGGAGGATGTGTTCATATGTATGTATGTATACACACATGCACAAATTTATTTTGCTATTAATATTGTATTCACATTTTCTTTATCTATGCAGCATAATTAGAATTGAAAGCCCCAGTTACACTGAACTGAATGCCTGCTTATTAATTGACAATAGGCCTCAGCTAAGTAGCAACAAAAGAAGTGCTTTGTTTGGCAACCTTTGTTTAAAAGGTCCTTTGAAAACTCTGTAAGAATGCTATGAATAGAGATTGAACAAACCTTTAATCCTCTTCAGGTCACATATGTGTTAAAGTGAATAATACTGTGAGGTCTTTTTCACCTTCTGAGTTCATTTAAGCCAGTAACCTAATTTGAAATAAGATAAAGGAAAGGCCTAAGAAAGCTTGGAAAACTAACTTGTACACTTCTGGCTTATTTATTCTGTTGAAGTAAGCCAAAAGATGCATTTCTT
Organism: Pitta sordida; assembly: GCA_013390025.1. Taxonomy (NCBI): domain Eukaryota; kingdom Metazoa; phylum Chordata; class Aves; order Passeriformes; family Pittidae; genus Pitta; species Pitta sordida. Next base: position 222,727 of record WEKX01005762.1, on the reverse strand, counting down.
ATTGGAGAGATATATAAACACTCAATATTTATAATTCTATTCATAATTTGCTTGGTCCCTGACAGTTATTTCCCTTTTATTCACTTCAAATACACTGAGAACCTTAGAACATTTTTTTTTTTCATTTAATGCTCTTGTTCTTTTGTGAGTATCAGTGTGAAAATCTTTCCTTCGTGCTACAGTCCCTTTTTCCTATTCAACACTAGACTGCACACGATAATTAAACCTTGGGGGCTTGGAGATTTTGGACTAAAGCTTAAAGAAATGCTGTAGTGAGGCCTCGTCTCCCTCAATCTTCCACCACTTGCTGTGGGGATTTTCTTTAGTTACACATGGCTTCACAGGTAAACAACCTTAAAAAAAAAATCACAGGCAGGAATTGAATTAACACCTTAGCATTTCTTATAATGAGCCAGTTTGCTTAATTAGATGATCGAAAAAATTATGTTCTAAAACATGACAGGGCACAGACTGAAGTCTTTATTCAGGCAAACACCCATGGAGCTACACCAAGGCATTTGCAAAGCAAACAGCATCCCAGGCAAGACTAAAGCGGCAATGTCAAAGTGCAGAGTTTCAACCCAAATCAAGATGCTTTCTAAAATCAAATACGAAGAAAATTATAGTATTTTTCTTATACATTTGTTTATAAGTTAAGCTCTTCAAGTGTCTCCATGACTTTGAATGTAAGCTTGTGAGCACTAAGATACAGGTCTGTAAACACTGAACATTGTGCTTGCCTCTGAACTAGGTAAAAAAAAAAAAAGTCATTTAATGACCAAGGGAGAGAGAGGTACTGAAGCCAATATCCCACCAAGGGCCAGCCAATGGTGAGAGCTCCCCGGGGACCCCAGGAAGCTCTAACCAGGCTGTCAAGGCAGCCAGAAATTGGTTGTGCCAAGGGATTCCTCCAGCATCAGATCCCAGCCAGATCCTGCTGGAAGGACTAGAGAAGAGTGGAATGGGCAAAGCCTTTGAGACCCTGCAGCAGCTGGAGATGGCAGGAAGCAAGGGAGGGGGAAGGTGTCAGAAACTAATTGGGTTGCTTTTAGGATCAAGTCATTTCTAAATGAAAGCAAACATGTATAAATGCCTTGTTTTATTCCTGGGGTCCTACCTTAGTCTTCTTGTCAGCCCCATCTGTAAGAAGACATTTCAGACCAGGGAGAAAGGACAGTGTCCAAAGAAAAATCCTGTATGACACAAATACACAAATATCTGACACAAGTACTTGCAAGTCTCCTTGCCTTTTCTTTTTTTATACTGTGTATGAAGACATACCATAATATGAAGGGCTTTTTGAGCATGCATGAGGCTGCAGAGTGAACTACTGGTAACATCAATCATAAATCGTTTTCTTTCTCAACACTGAAATCAGTGTAACAGTAAAACACCAGCTGCTTTCAAAGACAAATGCATTGTTTAAATCAGAACAAATTATTTACAAATAGATTTCAATATTCAGAGTCTAAATTCTGCAGTATGTGAGCAAAATGTTTCTGTGCAGATCTATCAGCTACAACATGCATTTGATCACTTATGCTGAGCAATCTGGGAAGTCAGTAATTGGCATTTCTCTGAGCTGCTGCTCTGATCATCTATAATGATTTCTGGAGCTCCATAAGAAAATCCTGCATATTTTTAACTTCACAGTACAAGCATTTTTCTTGCCTATATTTTTTTTTCTTATCCTGTTTCAGTATCCAATACTTTACAAGGGGACTGGATTCTTCTGCAGATGTTTATCTCCTAAAGTGTTTGTATATACCACTGCCTGCCATCCTCTCTGCAGAGGCAACCACCAGAACCATAAATATTATCTCCAGTAAATATAAAAGTGATCTGCTGCCTTAACTGTGAGCATTTAGATTTAAAAGGGACAGTTGCTTAGCTAAGCTTTCTCCTAAGGAAATTAACTTTTTATCTCAAAGACAGCTAATTTAGCTCTCACCACCTTTACTTCCACTCCCAAGTACCTTCTTATCTTGGGTAATCAGGATGCAGGGATTCCCAATCTATCCCTCTTTATAGCTCTCTTTCAGTAGTGTTACTGTTTGAACTTCAGGCCCTGGATAAAAGGGCCAGCACATCAGCACAGGAAGCAGTTCTAAGTATGAGGTAAATATGCAAGTTACTTAACAGCCCATATATGAACTCAATTACATCCTTCATCTCTTAAGATATGAATAAAATTTTTTGGCTTTGATCTTGAATTAGGCAATCCCTACTTATAAATCAATGTACCATGCGATTTTATTAGTGGCAATAATTAGTGGTTAACATTGCAATGAATACAAGGATGGAAAGCCTTGAAAACTGGTGCCAGGCTGGGACATATTTCTCACATATATTATCTGAATTACACAGAGGAAGCCTGGATTTTTATTTGGATATATACTGCGGGGATATGTAAAAGCCATTTCATTAAATAAAATACATGAAAATATTTAACAAATAAAAGCATACATGTGGGTCTTTTTTCATTACTCTATCCATTTATTTTAGTCTAATTTCAAAACAAAGTCTAGAATAAATGTGACAGTATTTGTGTGCTAAAATCTAAAGGCATATGTGTACATTTAAAAAGAAATATAAGTAGGCACAAGAAGTTATTTTTACTGTAAACAATCTTCATATGTTCCCATGCAGAATGTAATGCCTGCATAACAACTTCTTGAATGTCCAAATTCCCTCCTATTCCCATAGTGCAGAACAGATGTTGTCCTGCTTTTTATTATGTTAATTTATCAATCATACTTAGGCTGAACTATGAAATCTGAGTGATAGAAAACTTTACTTAATCTTGGATTCTACTTCTGTAGCTTTAAAACCCTTTCTGACTTCTTTTGGAGTGATCATTTGGGTTATTTTTCCCTTAGTTGCAAAGTCATATTTCCCATTTGTAGGTTAAAATGTAGCCGACCCCAAAAAGTTCACATGTATAAAGAGCCAGCTTAGAGTGAGAACTGTGCATACTTACAGAAACTTGAGATCTGTAAATTCAACCATGCTGGGAAGAGCTTTTTGTTTAAAACATTGAGCTAAACAAAATGCAATTAAGGCTAACAGGACGAAAAACATCCCTCTTGAGATTCATAAATACACTCATGGGAGACTGGAAATAAAGGGAAAAGACCAACATAATTCTAATTGTGTTTTGCCTCTGATGACCGTTTAAATGGATAATTTTTCCCAAAGTAACTTAGTTGGTCCAGTTCATGCTTTTTCTACCCTTACTGAACCAAGGGAAGTAAATGAGAACTTTCTGTGAGCAAATCAAGGCATTGGGTACAGAAGTTTTATACTGCTTTGATGACAAATTGTGGTCTGGGTTCTTAACTGTATTAAGAAATATTTCAGCCTCTAGATAAGTCTCATAAAGTCATGGCAATTCTTTCAGAGAGCATAGTTCCTTACCTTGCTTAGGCATGACTGGAGAAATTTGAAAGATACTAACAGAGTACATGTACAGAACTATGGACATTATTGATCTGTCTTTGCGTCTTTCATGCTCTTAATTTTTTACATGTGGAATCGCTTGGGAAGTTTGTGTGGTTCGCTATTTATTTCTTGCCTGGTGGACACCTAGATTATTTCACGTTATCATATTATATTGTATGTAATTTTATTTTTTAGCAATGCTTTAATTACCCTAGAAATACCCTAGAAATTTCACACCCATATGAACTAAATCTATCCTGTTTTTAAAATATGTTAGCACTGTTGTGGACCATAATGATGGTTCTTAGAAGTGAAAAAAATCACCAGGAGAGGAACTTGAAACTACAGGATTCAAAATGGGCTTCCTTCAAGCTCAGATGGGAGCAATCAGCTACAAACAAGGGACATGGTGGTCCAAATCAGATCTGATGTTCCTGTTGGAGAGCAGCTCCACCCAAGGGGGGCTGAGGGTTTCCACTGAAACATTCTTTGATCGGGAGACGTTAACTCAACAAACCCAAAATCTATGAATTTCAGCTTTCACTGGCTAAGGTTCTGGCTCAAGGATGGAAATCTCAAAAATACTACTTTTATTGAATGGGGGGATTTTTTAATTAAATAATAATGTACCAGTTATTCGCTTCATCCAATTTAGTCTGGGAATAAACTGTATTCCGAATAAAAATGTTTCTTACCTCACTGCACTGGCAAGTTCATATGAAGTGGGTAGAGTAAAACACTAAACTGGGGCACAGTAAAATCAGAATTATTCATAGCCTTATCTCCAAGTTCTTATGCATATTTATGAGACTTTTTTTTTTATTACCCCATGCCTGCATGGAATGCTTCTGATAAAAAAGGTATGAGACCAGGATTTAACCTGGTATATAAGAATTATAGAACTGACCACTCTTGACAGGAACCAGAAGGAAACATTATTCTAGTTTCTTTGTCAGGATTAATCTCCTGAGACTCAGGACTGATAAAATAAAGTTCCCAAATTGATCCATCCATGGTCCTGACACTCCACAGCATAGCTCAGCACAGATGTTAGGCAAGAAGGGGTTTTGTAACTTTCTGTGGTTTTGCCCCAGGTAAACTGATACATTTATAATTGCAAATAGTTGTGTCTTTGAGCTATACATACATGCCCAAATTATTACAATATATAGAACTTCACTCACTGTGCTTACTATGAAAATAGCAGGCAGTGTTAAGCAGTTTCTTCTTAAACAGGTGAACCTGTTTGAAAATCAGTGACAGAACTAGAATATAACTCTGATTTTAATTTAAATATTGTCACATATAGCAACTGTGTAACTGTGCTCCTTCCTGTGAGTTTCATGAGTTTAGATCTGATAGATATTTAGTTTTGCATTTGTGAAATCTGCAGCAATGTTTTTCCAGCTATACACTGGATTTCTAAACTTAATTTTATCCCTGTAATTATGTATTACATCCTGAGGTAATAAAGCACGGGAGACATTCAAGAATTAAATCATAAATCTGCATCTTTGGGGTTCCCAAATTTACATTTTCTTTTCCTTTCTCCTCACTTTGTCCATTTAGGCCTAGTGGCTCAACATTTCCATGACACATTTATTCAGAAAATAAGTACAACTAGGAGAAATCTAGAGGCGAGTGGAACTTCTTTTATTTCACCAGAATACAGTCCGTCACTCATTCAGCACCAGCCACAATATCTGCTTAACCTAATTATCATTTCCCTAATTCAATTTGTAATGCCCTGGTGAGGTGTGAGGGTTGGGATCCAGACATTTCCCTACAGTTATCAGATCATTACAACATGCAGGTGTGTGGTTTACAGAATACACCAACTATTTTCAAAAAAATTAGTTCTTCTCTTGTATTGCTGTTTTGGCTGCTGCTTCAGGAAAATGAGCTACTTTAACATTTAAATTGCTGTTACTTCAGGAGCACACATCACACACAGCGACCAAACCAACAAAGTCGGCAGATCAATGTGGCTTTGAAGAAAACTTGTTGATCAAGGATACGAAGCAAGAACCTCCAATCTGTGTAAGACACTGACTTCACATTTTATTGTCATCCAGAACAAGTCCCCATAGAAGTCCTGATTCTCAAAATACCATTAGCTTTCAGTTTTTCGACTGATTCGCCTTTTGTAAAGAAAAAACAAACCTTATGTTTTATGCCAAGAGGCTCCAATCTCCTTTAATAGGCAGCACATAGCCTCTGCAGAAATGATCAGCAACAATTGTGTATGTGCAATTCCTACTGAAGCTGATGGTTTGCCCAGATGCCCTGAGTAGGCACAAGTTAAATCGGGGCTGTACCCCATACACCCGCACACATCTATGCCACCAGTCACTCCTGCTGCACTTCTGCTCCTCCTACTCTTTCCAACATTCCTCCCTGCCTGTAAACTTTGCTGAAGTAATTTGCTCACAAATACACAGTGGGGAATTTGATCTCTCAAATCCACATATGTCCAATAAAACATGCACACACATCGAGTCACATACGTGAGAGAAAGGCAGTAGAAACACCCACTGCAAGCCCTTGAGCTTTCAGGAAACACCTCAAAGCTGAGAGAAGCATCTTTTATTTGGTAGGAGCATTCTTAGGAGGAAAAAGGGGAGAGGATCACACCTGTCCTAAGAAGACAGTCTTCTAAAGGCTGAGCATTTCTGAATGAATCAGAATGGAAAAAGGGCCAGATGAGAAGACAGAAATGCGTATTGAAAGATTTAAATTCAAATTTACAAAAGGTATACTGTCCTCTGAAAAATCTATCAGCCTCTTCAGACCTAGATATCTCCAGGCTGCCCGAAAAAAATACTGCATATTCTCCTGCCATTTGCACCAACTTGGCGTGACTAGGGGTCATTTTGATAAACATGAGAGAAAGAATATTACAAACCATGCTGCCACTTGAGATTTATTTCACATCTTAGATTCAAAGCATCACGTTAGAAATATAATTTCCCAATTAAGACACTAATTTTAATAATTTATTTTGCATACCTTTTATTGACTATGTTTAGGGTTTGAAGTATGGTATTTTATGAATATAAAATCCAGGAATGGTATAGTGCTTCTGGGAAGAGCACAGCACAGATTTTAGATATAGATATATCATCAGAAGATTGCAAGAACATTTATTTCATCTACATACCACTATTTCCTCTCTAAGAACATACTAAAATGCATTATTTGAGGAAAGGTTTTCATGGCCATCATATGTCCACATGGGATAGTAGTGCTACATATTTTGTGAGTTATAAAGTAGCTTTACCTAACACACATTTGGCTTTGCTTCCTCAGCAAGTGTATCTTAAATCCACATGCAGGTCAGTGGAACTGCAAGGCCTTTGCAGTTTGTCTCTGGCTTTATATTTGTAGTCCTATGTATCTTCAAGAGGGTATTGTCCATATCTTCTCTGTTTCTCTCAGAGGACATTATTCCTGGCCAAACCTTGTTACTAACAGAGACTTCTGGTAAGCACAGCTGTGAAAAATCAGAAAAAAATTGTATTCAAAGACCTGATTCTCTACTTGGGAGTTTACTTCAAATTCACTTGATCTGCAGTCTCTAATATATGCCCTGGAAGTGGGATTTTAATTAGTTGAGTATAAACATATATGTAAGGTTCAGGTGGCTATATAACGTCTGTGCCCCTCTTGTACATATGTAGTTTTACAGGAGTCATTCACAGTAAATGAAAAAGTTGCATATGCCCCATAGTAATGCATAAAAATTGCCTCAGATTGAAATCAGTGATAAGAAGAGATTACCTTTAATCATTATGTGTGTTTTTTCTTGGTTAGTTTTACACAGTTGACAGAGACAATGTAAAAAGATTACTGCAATATGCCATGCAGATAGTGTAATGGAAAGCTCTCTCCCAGCATTTTTGCTTTGGAGAAAGAAATTTTCATGAACTTTGTATGCAACATCAAAAATTAAACAACCTTTAAGAGCTGGCAACAGAGAAAAATGGAAGATTGTCCTCCAATGCAGACATTAATTTAAATTTCACCCATCTTTTCAAAGTGTTTTCTGGACTCACTTGAAAAACGGCAAGAAAAGCAAGAGGGCATTTATAGCAAAATAATTAATACCTATTAACCATCTGTCCATGAAATCCCAAGGGAGAGGTAGTGTGAGAGCAAGATGAGATGAACAGTAAGCCCCTTCCCTTTCATTAATGGCTGCTTTACGTACTGCATCAGGCTACAGTGTGAATGCAACAGCTCTGCAGCCTGATTTCTACTCCTGCATGTATGGCAATTACAGAAAAATACACAGACCTGCTTTCTGACAGTGAGCCTTATTGGTGACTGGACAGCTGAAACGTAAGAGTACCATCATGCTAGGCTTTGGATAAAGCCTGCAACTTCTAGTAACTGTGTTGTCTTCTTGCCAGAAAAAAAAAAGGAAAGCAGAAAATCTGTTAGAAGTTTGATTAACTGCATTTTAATACAATTATTTAATTATCACGCAAATGTAATTTGCTAATGGCTTTGGATGGGGTGTTAGGACAATGTCTGAGCATAGTCTGGCTATGACTTTTCTCCTAGGTTCCTGTGATGATNCTGAACAACCCCAGCTCTCTCATTTACATAAACATTTCAGGAGTTTAGATCTTCTACAAATCAAGATAGGAACTTCCGAGTAATCATCAGGCAATTGGCAGCTGTAAACTCGACTAGCACCACAAAGAAGTTAAATCAGTCGTCTTCTTTGGCCAAGAGATGACATATTCATCAGAGGTTTGAGCCTGTCTCAAGGGCAGATTGTCATTTGGAAATGAGAGGTCTGCATCTCCCATGGTTGGAGAGCCTAGAGGAATGATATCCTCATGCAGTTTGTTAAGTGGGCTGTTTTCCAATCAGTAGATACATTTTGGTTTGGAAAGAATTTATAATCTGACAAGACCAAAATCAGTAATGATCACCGAAAGACAAAAGAGCTTTCCATGCTACCTGTCTCATGTAGATGTGGTGGGTCAAAAATTTATGTTATTCTCTTAGGAGAAGACATCACTGAAGTGTGAGGGTGCATCTTGCTAATCCAGTAAGAGTGGATAAAAATGGTGCAAGGCTAGCAAAGCAGTCACACACCTAATTGTCCTGCCTGTCTCAGCGGCAGTAGCTGTGCTGATACGTAGTTCCCTTCTGTGGCATCGTCTGCTGGTGAAAGGCAGCCTGGGACTGCCTCTCCCTAATGTATGCAGACCTTCGGCTACGGGGAAGAAGCACCTTTAGTGGGCAATTTCCTGCTACAAAAAGTAGAAGTTGTCTACCTCTCTAAATGTGTAAATTCCAAGCCTCGTTCAAGACTCACCTAATCACTCATTTAAAGAAACAGGCAACCCGAGAGAGCGATTCAGCTCACCTTTACAAGAGATGCCAGGAGCAGGTGAGCTGAATCACCCTTCAGTTTATTGACTGTAAGGGTAATATAGATAACTGGGACAAACAGCTTTAGACATTTAAAGCTGTGGCATAAATTTCACTGCTGGAGTGCCTCAAACATCACTTCTCTATCCAGAGCCCCGTTTGCAGTTATTACTGGCTAGAATCCTAGTTCGTACTGCTGTATATAGAATTCTGAAGGCTATGGTACATTTTGCAAAAGTAGTATTGAGATTCTTTGCATTGCAAAACAACAGTAGTCAATGGATTCATGATAGGGCAATTACACAAGTAAACAGCCTTGCCCTCAGTCTCTAATGCACTCTTAGAGACTGCTTAGAGATACACTAGCACCACTGAATCAGTTTGACCTGTCTTTAATTAATAAACTTATCAGTAATAAATCCAACTGATTTAGTTGGTATGCAAGAACTTAATTATGCAAGGAGACAAGGCATGAATGTGTTAAGGTGAGATAATGCACATCGCTGTCCTGGTGTGAAACACCAAGTGGAACCCAGTAGCTTCAAAAGTCTGAAAACTGTTAAGTTGCAACGCTGCACCGTGTGGTTTTGCGTAGTGCACTGAAAAAAAAATAACAATCTGAGAAACCTTTAAAAGAAATTTTTAAAATTTCTGAAGTTATGTGAGTAGGCTACTAAGTTATTCTCTGGCTATCTCACAAGCTGTAATAGCAGCAGTGTTCTGTGCTAAATGTTTTTGTGTTTCTTAGTGGTAATTTCAATGAAATAATGGATGAATAGGGAAAGAAGCATCACAAACTTCACTGATACTGCCTTGGAATATCAACCTATCCTTCCTTCCAGGTGAAGTAAGTTTTTCTGTTGCTTCATTGTCCTTACTGAAATGTTTAGCACATCATTCATAGACAAAAAACAAAAAAAATCCCCACATCTAAAAAGGTCATATGCATTCTCTCCTCTCCCATACCACAGGAAAGAAAAGAAGTAAAGAAAAGCATGAATAAAAACCTGACACTACATCTGAATCAGAACAAAACCTTTGAAACTTCTTCTTATACACATGAAGCAATATGCTGATTTTATACAAGAGCATCAAAGTACTTTCAAAAAAAATAAAAGGTGAATTTTTGCAAAATCACTTGAAATCATTATTTTTTCGATTTTACTCCAAATGGGCAAAGCCTGTAGGAACTCAATGTCACAGAGAAAGCCTGATATAGTGCCAGGGACCCTGTCTCCTAGACCTGGTAGGAAAGGCTGCAAGACCATTTAAATTCCCCTTCTGCTGTTTTCACTTCTGCAATTTATTTTCTTAATTTAATAGCCAGAGGTCATACGTTTAAACAAGCTCCTAATAGCTTCTGTTCTATTCATTTACTATAAACTTTCGCACTGAACTAGCTGCAGAAGTTAATAGTACTAACCTTTCTACAAAATATCCTCCTACCTGTAGGGACTAGGTATTATATCCTTAGTGGAAATTTGAGGATGCTGAGCAATTCTGACAAGGGACCCTGGAAAGTGACAGTCAGGGGAAGGAGAAGTCTATTTTTACTTTTGTTGCCACATTAACATTTTCAGCTCTGACATGCAGAATGCAGGAACAGACCCCCAAAGAAACCGCTGATGTTCAGCATCGTGCTCACTGAGGTAGGAGCAGCAAAGGGATGTCTTCCTGCTGAAGAAGAGGCTGACCCTTTGACCTTAGCTGTTCCCACTCACATACAGATATAGAAATGTAAGCTACTCAGCATGATGCCAGTTAATTTAAATTACCTAACATCCCAAAGGGCAGCTCCCTGCTGAGGAGCCTTTTCTTTTCTTTTTCTTTTGACCTTCTAATACAGAGTAACTTTTCACAAGGATAAGTCAGATGGTCAGCTTGGAAGTATTCAGTTTCTGTGGCCTTTGGAGGTTCGTGCAAAAGGTCACCTCAGAATACATTCTGCTGAATAAGGGGTTGGAAAACTGCTAAATTATACTGAATGGTCAGATCCTCAGTCCGTGGAAAAAGATGTAGCTACACTATTGTAGCCATCTCACTCCTCCAAATGAGTTATGCAATAACCAAAACTAGATTAGAAATTTCTTTCTTCATGACTGCAATTTATTTAATTACTTTTCATCTAGGCAACTAAGGTCCTGTTAACCTACAGAAATTGCACTGTTCTAACCAAATCTCTCTAATGTTTCCTGCTCCCTGGTGATGCTTGGTGTGACAGTACAGGATCTTTGGAGCCCCAGTAGATGGATCCCATTGGGCTGCTTAGCAGCATCACAGGATTTTCTCTGCTCTGTGACCTTCCACAGCAAGCTCTTGTCTGGCACATTAAACCCCAAGAATACACATCAAATGTAGAAATTATGGTCAACATTACAAGAAGTGAGTTGGACTAGATGATCCTTGTGGGTCCCTTCCAACTCATAATATTCTGTGAATTCTGTGAAATATTAAATGGGAGAAATTACAGAAATTGATGCTTAGGGAGGACCTGATAGATTTGTTTGAAAGTTATATAAATAAAGAAATACAAAGTAAGAGGCTTATGAAAAGTATTTCCATTTTGCATATGGGATCTTTGCATTGGTATGACTGTTCAGAATGTGAGAAATAGTAATGCTTTCCTTCTATAGGTAAATGTGAATTGATCAATTAACAAATCAAATATCCCATGTGTACTGTGGACTGGCATTTAGCTTTCTAGATCCTTTTAGCTCTGAAATTTCTACTTTCTTCATTTTTCTTATTTACACACATTTCTGTTTACGCCCTGATCCCCCTGAACTGGCAGTCAAGTCACTGATCAAACTCACCTTTCCTTGAAGAGCTAAACTCCATTTCTTGATTAGCAGCAATCTGTGGATCTTGCTGCTTGACACAAGTTTGCTGAAAGATGATGTTGTTCCTTATTAGTCATTTGTCTGGTTCCATTTGTCTGAGCTGTTGTTGGAGGGTTTTACAAAGTTAGTAATGCCTCTCCATCACCTCTTTTGGTGCTCTCAGGTGCCTCAAGAAGACATGGTGCAGCTCAAACCTCAGGAAGCTGCACCCCTGACACCTGCAAGTTGATTTTCTCCTACTGAATACCCTTAAGGGAGCCAGTGTTCATTGCAGCAGAAGTACAGAAAAGGATTTAACTTGTTTTCCTAAGGTTTCTCAGGTTCAATACATTATTTTATTTGTTAAAGACAGATCTCTCTCTTTTCAAGTTAAATTACACACCGTCATTTATCATCTTAGCCTCTGGAAGGTGTTAGCATTTGTAGCTCCTACACAAACAAATCCTGAGGGGCTTGAGTCAAACTATCTTTTTTGTTAAGGATGTATGTAGTGATTTCCTCTTACTGGGCTGGTGGGAATTTATAATAGGAGGAACTAATAGTACGAGCTACATATGTAAAACACATAAAACATGCATGTAATTTTCTGCCAGAAAAAGACCTTTCTTCCAGTATCATATTATGCCTGTGACCAAATCAATTAAAAACATATTCCAATCAGTCAAGTGAATGTATTTCTTTTTCTGGAAATTATAACATAAATAGATCTCTACATTCAAACCTAGTAAAGAAGGTATGCAACCTGCAGCAAGATGGGAACTGATAAGACCATAAGCTCTGAGATAATATACCCAGTTAAAATTCTGCCCCAGAAAATTCTCCTCATGTCACTTGTAGATAATTTAATTATAGACCTCAGAGGAAAATAAAGTGTATGTTTTTTTCCTTCTCTGCTCATGATCTCCTATCAATGGATATTTCAGTCCAGTTATGTCTGTCCTTGACCTTAGTCTCCATATCCCATATGGATGCTTTCAAAAGCTTTTTGTCTTGAAAGGATCGGGCACAGATCAAGAAATTGTTGGACCTGAGGCATTCACAGGAGAAACTGAGGAGCCTCCTCATAGTGGCATGGAACCCATATAAATTATCAGTGTATTCTAAATATATCTGCTGCTAAAACTCTTCCCTTTGTGGAGGGACCTTCAGTTTCCTGACCCTGAGAGGTCTGCACTGGCTCTGCCCATGGCTGTCCCCATTCGGACTGGAATGGCTGCATCTCTAGCACATCACTTGACCCAGACTGTTTCTGTTTGCCATTTGGCACCCATCTGTTTCCTCAGTTCAAAGTGCCTGAAGTAAGGTGAAGACTGCATTACAGCTCCCAGGGCAATAATCTGTATAACCACAGCCAGCCTCCTCGCAGAAGGAATTAGTTGGTTTTATCCTAAATATAGCTCAAGAGGAGCAGGAATCAATAGGTGTAGAGCATGGATGGTCAGGGTACCCATGGGGAAAAATGCAAGGAAGGAAATTACTTGGCACTGGCATTCATACCTCTACTCAACTTAATTTGAGCAGTCAGGGTCCTCCAAGTCTGAGCCCCAGGTGGCCCAGCAGTGAGCAGGAAGAGTAATTTAGTGAGGTTCAGCTGGGACAGGACAGAAGTAAAATCATAAGTTACTCCAGCACAAACTAAAGAAGCAGAAAGCCGTGGTCAAGGACTGAAGGAACTCACACATACCATGTGTCTGCACAGAGGGGGCCCTCTGACACCCACTCACCAGTGGGTTACACCAGCTTGCTACCCCAATTTACATCCCATTTCAGAGACCTAAGTTGGCTCTGAAGTAAAGTTAAAATTGAGTTCAAAGAAACGCAGCTGCTTCCAGGAGCTGCTGTGCATGGGGCAGGACTGTTAGTGGAAACAGTGATTTCTCTTTGAAGTCCTGCTGCTAGATGGATGCTGATTGTCTCATGTTACTGTAAGCATCAAGTGACTTAAAAGAGAGGTCTCAATTTACTGAATACAGGACAACAGGCAAGGCAAAAATATTTGCCAGGAATGCTAATGACTTTTATGTAAGGCCCACACATCTAGAAAACCAAAGAACTGAATGTAAAATTGATTTCTAGGAAATGGATTTCTTCCAAGAAAACAGATATACTGAGACACAGTATTATTGGGAAGGCAAACAACACAATATCTAGGCAAATTAATTCCTCATTAAGTGAAATATAAACTATTTGGAGTTTGGATTTCATAAACCACTCAATTTTTATACAGCTATGTACCTACACATATTAATATTTATGCTTATAATTTTGTACATTTAAATATTTCTATATTTATGTATTATACAGAGAATATCTTATACATATGTATAATTATTTTACTAGTATATAACTAAAAATATAATAATTAATAGAAAGGAAAAACTTAATAAACACAAGACATGGGGTTTTAATCAGATCTCTTATTTCCCCCCCAATCGTTGGAGTGCAGCAACACTATATCCAGGACATGTTCTAGAGTGAGTAGTTTGGGGTCTAAGTTCTGCAATTCAACTGTGGCCCTAGCAATTTGAGAATAACTCATTGCTACTTGAACTGTTCTGTGATACATTTGGCAGCTGGGAAAGTACAGAGCAAGTCAGAGTGATCCTTCAAGGAAGTCTGAGGTTGATCACATAACTGATAAGATTCTTATCTGCCTGCTCTTCCGAGACTGGATGGTACCACTTGCCCATAAATTAGCTTCCCTTTATCAACACTCATCACCATAATATGATTCAAAAGCTTTACTGGAGGTTCAGTTCTCTTATCTCTGTCTCTGAGGCTGCTGAGACTGGCCAGAAGTAAACACACCAGAGTGTGGCAAGGCATGCAGTTTGTAGAGTTATATAATTTATTGCCTATTATGAGTGTGTCGGCAACTACAATTACATAATACAAACACTTTTGACATAATATTCATCAGGCTTTGCAAGGGAAAATAAAGTCGCATAAAAATATGTTTAATGATATCATGGTGTATGACATGCATTACAAGGTCTTCGCTCTGAGAAATATCATTTGTTGGAAAAGCATGTCTACGCATCCTGGTTATATATTGGTCGTGCAAATCATCTTCCCCAAAATATATCTAACAAGAAATAGTTTCTTATCTCATCTGTCCTGCTAAAGTAGAGAACTGTTAGAGCATACACTGNCTCCCCGCAGGTAGTTGTAAACAGCAATATATAAGGAATGACAAAAGTTTTGTATCTCTGGTAAGATCCAACTCATAGCATCACTTCAACTTTCTATGTCATTTTTTGTATTGCATATCTAACCATTGTTTTTACTTCATCTTTTATATCTTATTAATCAAATCCCTCCCCATGGAAAGATCCCAAAGAATTCAATAGATACGTAAAAATTTATAGTGTTCTTGAACAGAAAGACATTGCTCCAAGATTTTACAAAAAATTGAAAGATATACTGAATATCTGAATTATCCTCAGAGAGTTTTTAAGCACAACACTATAGCATATATTTGTCAGTGCTATAAGGTAGCTGCATAATGTTACATAAAGAGGGTGGTATAAGGATTAGTACAAAATAGAATTGAACTGAATCAGAAAACAAAATTTTCCATCACAGATTCACAGAGTCACAGAATACTATGAGTTGGAAGGGACCCACAAGGGTCATCTAGTCCAACTCACCAACTAACACCCGTACAGAGACCGAGAGCACATCCCAGAGTGGTAAACATAAACCTAGATCCCTCACAGGCTAACAGGCCACTCCAATCCAGAAGGGACCCACAGGATCATCCAGCCCTACACCCTCCAGCTAGACCATGTCACTAAGCTCCTCGTC
>WEKX01005762.1:176844-207177 GCA_013390025.1 Pitta sordida | reverse complement strand
ATCATCTGCAAACTTGCTGATGCGGGATTCAATTCCCTCATCCATATCATCAATAAAGATGTTGAACAGTGCCGGGCCTAACACTGACCCCTGTGGGACTCCACTGGTGACTGGCCGCCAGTCAGATGTTGCACCATTCACCAGCACCCTCTGAGCTCATCCATCCAACCAGTTTGTAACCCAGCATAAAATGTTCCCTTCCAGTCCATGCTTTACGAGTTTCTCCTGAAGCTTATTGTGGGAAACCGTGTCAAAGGCTTTGACATCAGGGACAGCATGTAAGTATCTTGGCCATGCAAAAATTGTATCATCAATAAAGGATAAATCAGAATTAGAAACACAATTTTAAAACTCAACAAAAATAATTCTTTTTTGTAGCAATACAAGGGTTTTTATTCTGTATCTCTTGTACAATGCTCTGAGGTCTAAGGTGGATATAAAACCATATGCATAAACACCAGGAGGTTATTTTTCTCTTCAAAATCTACTGGTTTTATTGCAAAAATTATGTGATTGATTGGATTATACTTGTAATTTACTTGTCTGAAGAGGGATGCTTTTTTCTCCTCTTTTAAATGTTCTGAGACTAGTGGTGTTATCTACTGAGTGAATTTAACTGTGGTGCATTCCATATACTGAAATACAAAGTTTCTGAGGTAACTCTTGATCTTTACAAATTTTGATCTTTATCATGTTTGATAAATTCAAACTCTTCCTAATATATTTGAACCTCCCAAGGACACACACTTATAATCCATAGAAAATCTCATGTTTTCATCTGGAAAAATTCTATCCCCGTGTGATATTTAACCAGCTACCTGTCAGAGATTTACAGAACACTTTCCTTCTAATAAGGAAGCATTCATCTCCCAGAGATGCAGTTCATTTTCTGAGAATGATGTAGGAGCAAATATAGTCTGAAATGATGAGTCAGTCCACTGGAATGGCCTCTGAAGACTGCCATGAAGAAATATCTTTAGGTATCTTTAATATTGCTATAGAATGGCTAAAATCTAATTGAAAGTCTTCACTGCCTTTCATTTAAGTTCTACTAGGTGTTTTTATGGATGCAGGTGAAAGAAATACCACTATTTTCCAAAACTAAGTACTTTTATCTCAGGCAGAAAAAAAATTACTGTACTTGCCTGGTAATTTTACTCTCCATCAGGATGAATGGGGGGGGGGGGGGTACATATGGGCANGGGGGGGGGGGGGGGGGGGGGGGTGTACATATGTGCATGCCAGAGATGAAAATCAAGCTCCAAAATCATCTCAGAATCAGCCTGCAGAGGAAACACCAAGATTTCCTGGTTATTCACAATAACCTTACCCCCAAAAAGGACCCTAAAAGAGTCTTTGGATAGTTCTAAGAAAAGAGGTTGGACACCTTTGGCAAGGAAGTCGCCTCAAGTTTTTTGAGGGAATAATCTTCGAGATCCTCAAACTTCCTACCAGCTACTAAGATCACAGCTGGAAACAGCCTTGTGTAGCTTCTGCCACTTCAGTTATATGCCTTGGACATGGGTGTCTGCTCTGCACTGAAGATACCCTCATCTGCTGTACACTTCTGGTTGAAACGTGGTTCTAACTGAATGTTAGTCTTGATGATTCATTACCTTGCCACTGTTTGTCTAATAGCTTTACCTAACCCCTCATTCAAGCAATATTGAAAAACAAAGCACAGAACTTTTCAAATAATACCACAGTTATGTGTTTTCTTTAGCCCTAGGCACAGCAGTGATGTTTTTTGTTAAAAAATTAATCCCTATATGTGATTATGATGGTAATATCCTGCAACAATGTGCCTGGAACAACTACAGCAACAATTACTATTGCTACTGGTACTACTACTACCACAATTTCAAAAAACCGTCTTTCAACATTTCCCTTTGTGCTGATTGTTTGAATGAAGATTAAGATAGATGAATGAGGTCTTGCTTACCTGGAAAGATTAAAAATTACTTAAATCCTGGCTGAATTCCTCTGACAGCCAGCTAAAATAGAACAGGCTTCCCCGGACATTCACTAATCCAAGCTGTCTGAGGTACCTAGTTAAGTGTAAGATGAATTATGCTTTTACGATATTTTATTTATTTATTTCCATTTCTTTTTTCATGTGGGCTGATAAAATACCTAGTTTTAAGAAATCTAAAATCCCTGAGAACTTAGAACTGAGTCTCAGTGTGAGGCGCTTACATTCCCCTGGTACTGCTTTGAGGCAGCCCAATGTGGGCTGCCAGCCCTGGGTCTCCCAGAAGCCAATCAGTCTGGCCAAAGGTCTATTTCTGTATTTTCACATTAGGCAGTCATTAGAAAAAACTACAAGAACAGACACAGATATATGTGTTGAAAATGAGGAATCCCACACCTCCTTTGGGTAGTACGTTCTTGAAACCCTTATGGCTGGATCTGAAATGTGGGGTCACTGTCCTCTGTCAGCATGATTCCTGTCATTCAGCTGGAAAGGAAAGTGAAATGCAATTTATAGAAAATCTCACAATACAGAAAAGATGAGAAACTCATCTGAAGATGAGTCTAAAGGGTTGACTTCAGTTCAACACGTTTATTGAAAGAATTAATGTTTCCAAACACATTTTTAATAGAATTTCCATTTTGTGAAAAAAATAAATAAAATAATGAAACTTTCAAATAGAAGCAATTCCCCTTGAAATGAGTTTTCATTTTTAGCAGCTCTCATTGCCACAGTGTATCTATTCAAAGAAGATCTGGGCTCATCTAAATATTTCCCTAAAATTTGGAAGATTCATAAGATTTACAGTTAGATTTTTGTAAGAAAAGATTTTGTCATAATCTATACTCTTTGAAATAAAATGCCATCCAATTATTCACCTTCTAGTAGTCACTCAGTCTTCTACCAAAGCATAATATTTATTTGGATTATGATTCTCTAGCTCCATAGTATATGATGGCATATAAAACCTGTGGTTAGTAAGTAAACTCTGAAAGCTACATTATGCATTACATTTGCTATCCTTATTTACTTCTATAACCTTTTCAATTATCCTTAAAAACTTGTGGAAAGATGAGATTGTTTCAAGGACAGTCCTAATTTCTTTTTACAAAGCAAGATCTGGAGTCCAGCCTTAATGATTTGGAATGCCAACTTTGCATAAAGCTTACAAATTCTCACAGGTTATTCATTACTCCAGGAAACTGATCCAGGCCCAAATTGGAAACACATTATGTAACTATATCTGGCAAGAGAAGAAATTAGATTTATTGATTCGGTTTTTTATCAAATAATACTTCACACGGAAGTGTGAAGCTGTCTATAGGGCATGCTTTATTGCAATCAGAGACCATCAACAAAAGAATAAACTGCTTTAAGCACATTAAAGCATTTACAGGATATACTGAGTAGTTTTAAAATAAAGGATGTCATAAATTGTGTGCTGCAAAATTTTCAAATGGCCAGTCAACTCTGATGTGAACCTTCATGTATTTTAATTGTCCAAATTGTGCTGTTATCAGTGTCTTTCTTTAGGAAGAAACTCATGTTTAGCCAAAAGTTATTGGAATGCTCAACAATTTTTTGAGAAGCTTGCCATTGCCTCAGCTTAGACAACTGACATTATGCCTAACCAGAAAATGCTAAAACCCCTGCACATTTGCTTAATGAGACATTTTCGAGCAGCCCTTCTGTGCTGAATCTTGCTTATCCATTAACACATAAAGTGGGAACAAACCTTGGCTAATTACTGTTTAGCTACCATTTTTTAAGTCAAATTTTACTAGATTTTGCTGAAAAAGTCATTCAGAAGAATACACTTTCATCTTATTTGGTCAGGTGGCAGCCACATTATTGGATTGCACATAGTCTTATTCCAAAATACAGGTGGAAAATTTTATTTTCTTAGGCACTGTTATTCCTTTACTGCATTTCTGCATGAAAGATCTCCAAAATAGTCCAAAATTGTTACCATGTTTAAAAGGCATTTAAAAATGCCTCTTTATACGAACACCTACAAGCAGGAGATCTATGATTTTTCCTCCTCATTAAAAGAGGTCAGCTGGGAATACTCTGCCTCCACTGCAACTTAGGGGTGAGGCCAGAACCTATGGGTAGCTCTGACCGTACTTCAGTTGGTTCTGGTTTTGATACTTATAAATGTGCCATATCAGAGGTGTCAGGTTCTTAGAGGACATCACTGGTGCTGCCACGGTTCGGAAAATGTGAGCTTGACTGTGACTGGCCCCCAACCAGTCACACCTTCCCTGCAGACTCAGCCTGGCTTCAATGGTCTAATGGTTTGCAATATGTGATTTTATGGAATATATTTTGCTCTCAGTTGCCTTGGACTATGTATGCCACACTATTCACTCGGTATCACTGCGTTAGTTGCAGTTTGTGAGCTCTACTTGGTGTGTCGCCCAGCTGTGCCAAGAAAGAGAGGAAATTGCCAGCCTTATAATGGTTTCATCTCAACGAGGTTTTGGGATAAATATTGTAGCTAGCATTTAAAAATCTCTCTTTTTACTGCCTCTAGATTTCACTGAGGATGTTGTAAGATTTAAACTGTTTAACACTACCTACAAGTAAATGGGTTATTCTTATTTCTGGGAGACCTAAGAAAACCAAAATACAAAATTAAAAAGAAAAGTATCTATATATGATGATATGTAGAACATATTAATTATATTTATAGAAAAATATAAAATAATGACTATTTTTTTAATTCAAGAAACTATGTCTGAGTCCATATTTTAAAACTCAGAGTACTGCATTAGGAAATCGTGCAGTTTATTGTTCATTCAGTGAATGAAGAATTAGAAAACACCACAGCTGTTAAAGAGTAGTAATAATCTATTCAGTTACTGAACAATAAATACAGCGCAGAAGAAATCCAAATGAATATTTACATCTAATTGAAACTATCAGCTGGAATTATAGACATGCATTAGTGTAAATCTGGAACAATTCTGTGTATGCTTCTGTGAAAGCTTCTACTCTAATACTGGTTTTTACTTTTATGAGAAAAAATATTAATATGATTGTATGCTCTTGAGTGAGTAGCAATACCAAAATTGTTGAAATGAGTTATGTGACTTCATTTTGGAGCCAAGAGATTAAACATGGTTACTTATCAGTCGCCCAGCAGCTTATTTAGTTTGTCACTCATCTGCACTGAACGCAGTAGTCCAAAATCAATATACTGCAGCTGCAGAATAAATACAATATATGCCCTTGGAAGGGGAAGGCATGGGGTATGTAAAATAATAGGTATGATGATCAAAGTGAAAATAAACAATAGATTGTTATTTTCTTCTTTCCTATGCTGATTTTAATAAAGAGGAAATAACACTGTAAAGTGGAAAGTGTTTTCATCTGCACATGTGCTCTCTTCATCTCTTTTACTGCACCTGTGAATATAAAAATAGATGATGGAAATTCTTGATTTTTAAGGAATATTGTTCTTAATTCTATCTCAGTTGGGATATTTGTGTGAATGTATACACTTCTGCACATATTGTATTACTTCGCTACGCACACATATAGGCACACAGACATATACCCACAGAGACACATCCTCTATGTATAGTGAGAATGAAAGAAAAAAAACACAACAGGTTTAAATTAAATTTTTGCATGCTTACCTGTCTGATAAAAATACCAGTTCTTTCTAGTGAGCTTTTGTTAGGTGAAATAAAAGTTTAATTAAGTTAAGGTATGCGAAGAAGTACTCATATCTTAAATGTCTTATGAAGATTATCTAATTAATCCCTACAACTTCTTCAAGTCCCTTTGTAATATTTCTCTGTTAAGATGCTATTTACTCCCACTTCTAGCTAATTAATGTGCATGCAAAATAAGAACAGACCAGTCCCTCTGGTCACAGCACGTCTACCTGCCACAGCTCATTTTTCTGCCATCTATCATCATTCTTTATTTATAGACCTGAAGTGGTTTTAAATCCACATGACTTTGGGTCCTTTTATGAAGGGTATTTAGATAAATAAAGATACAGCTAGGTAAGATTTCAAAAAGACCTTTGTCTGAGGTCAAAATCTGGTTTATAAATACATAAAAATGCTACATGAGAGAACAGCCTCTGATCTAAAGAGTTCTATATCTCAGCTGACAAAATCTTATCATCTCCTGCTTTTGACAATTTAACATATTTTCCTCTGTTGTGTGTTCCTGTCACATATTTTCAAAAACATCTTTTCTTTCTCTCACCTCCCTTTGCCAATGAAAGTTCACCCAGTTAGCTGCTTGCTCTTCCTTTTTCTGTGGCAGCCTCTAACATTCACTCTCAAGTGACTGTCCTGCTATGATGTCTGATCAATTTAGTTTTTGCAAAGCTTTGTAGCAATTCCTCCACAATTAACTGCATATGAACCTTTTTTTTTTCCCTCTGCAAAATGTGCAATAAGGAATCATTGCAATCATTTAACAATACAAGCTGCTTAAAAAAAAAAAAAAGAATAAAGTAAAAAAGAAGCAATGCCATATATAGTCCACATAAAAAACATTGCTCAGGAGAAGAATAGTTGAAAACATCCATTGAGAAAGCTGAATAAAAACCTGAGCCTATATCTGCACTGACTTTTACAACTGACCAGGTCGTGCAGACCCATCATTTTGCACCTTCATGGTAACCTGAGTGAAAGCCAATTGTGTCACACAGCTTATTTCTCTATGTAACTTCAAAGCTCAAGCATTCTAGGGAACTGCCTATAGAGCTGTTATTTAATCTACTAATGGAAAAATTGTTCAAAATTAATTCCCACACATTAAAAAAACCCAACAAACAAACCACAAACCTTGAAAGAAGATCAGGCCTTTTCCAAGGTATAGATAAACAAGTGAATCCAAGATTTAAAATCAAGAACTAACAAGTTCTTTCCCCAGCTAAAGTTCTCCATATTAGATTGCTGTGGGAAGACAGGGTTTTGTAGAAGAAAAGAGGCTAAAACCTCAAATCTTGTTAAAATGGAAATCCTGGATCTCCACACAGCTTTTGCTTCCAACACCATTTCGCAGCTTGCCCCTGACTCCCTGACTCCATTGGAGTAATTTCTTTGTTGCTCACACCACAGAGATGTCCCCTTTAAAGAATTTGCAGAGAGGCCATCACACAAAAATTACTGTAGTTTCAGGCTTCATTAACCTTTTGTGGATTTACTACTGATGGCCTGGTAGGCACTCCGCTTACTAAACCACTTCATTTATTGGGTGCTGTACCAGCTAACACAATGAAATATGTCACCAGATGCCTCTTACTGAAAAGTTCAGCCTAGATTAGAAAAATTAATAATAAGTAGAGGAGGTGCAAGTGATTCAGGAAAACTTAAGAAAATATTCTACGTGGATTTTGTTTCCTGAAACTTAGGGTTTGATGGCCTTATGGCATCTCTTTCGTTCCTTCTACTCTTGAAATATGGTAGTGTATGAACCAACAGAGGTGACCTCAGGCAGATGATATAAGAAATATGTAATGAAAAGCAGCTGCTCCATGAAAAAACATAATGACGGTAACATTAGGGCTTTTCTATCTCTCACCATCATTTAGAGGGACTGGACTGTCTAGCCACATAGACCCAGTTTGTGCTTGCTGCTTGCAGGAGCCTCAGCCTCACTATAGTGCTTAGGTCTGTTCCTTCCCTCCAGTCTGCTGGAAGAGCTTTTGCAAGCTGTCAGCAGGGAAAAAAAAAATCCCCCTCTAAACCGAGCTTCAGCTGTTTCCGAATGCTTAATTAACAAGGGACTGAGAATCAAGCCTCACCACTTCCAGTTTGGATGGGTGACCTGCCCAGTCACAGCCGGCGGTCGCTGGAACGCAAAGATGCTCCGTCTGGATGTATCGCATAATAAGGCAACTTCAGCAAGCTATTGGAAATGCAGCCAAACACATGTTCGTGTCAAAAATAGAAATTTGTCTGAGTAGTGTGTTGGCACTGCTTTGACAGGTATACGATTTATAAACTATTCCTCGAGGGGAAAAGGAAGGCAAATTGTTTAAACAAAAGTGTCGGTACTTTCATCACCCTCTCTCCTGGGCACTGTTTTCTGACCCGTGGCTGTGTTCCAGTGCTCTCTGATACCAAAGTGCTGCTGAGAAGCTTCTATCTGAACAAAATCAAGGACTGAGTTCCTGAAAGCTAAATTATAAGTATGTATAACTTTAAAGAGAAATTACCCCTCTATGCCTGATAAAACGATATGCCATAATAAACAAGGGGAAAGACACAGTTACATTGTGTCCCCAGTTTCCCAGACTTGGTGCAGTCGCCTGGCATCAGCACAGGCTGTGTATTGCCAGTGCTGGTGAGTACCACCAGCTTTGAGTGCTCTCTTGAGCAGGAGGAGGAGGTTTGACCTTGCCTGCTTTTCACATACATCATCCCCTGACAGCCTGCAGGTCCTGGTCCGACCCAGTGGAGTGACATCTGAACTCAGGCATGACTAGACACTGGCAACATGCTTCTTCAGAGGGTCAGCAGCTGCCCTCCTCTTTGCTACAGAATGATTTGGCTTATTTTTCACTCGATGCACACATCGGAGCTGAGCTAAAATGGCCATAAGGACTTCCTTCAACCACAGTGGAAGAGATCCGGGGGCTAGAGGCATCATCCACCTCCAAAGAGAGCAATCAAATTTGTCAGAGCAGCACTGAGACTTGGGAGCCAGGCAGAACCTCATGGCCTCTGGCTAAATTCCTTTTGGCCTTGGGACTCTCAGTTTTGGATCCCGCTGTGTGAACCATTTTTTATTTTCCTCTCACATTTCTCTGGTGGTTCCCCAGCATGACATGACAATGCCTTAGCAGCCAGAGGAGGCATGGACCTGGCTGTCTGCAGAGAGGTGGATCTGGCTGTTTGCTGACTATCTTGCTGCCTAGGCAAAGACAAGCCCAGAGCGTTCTTGGGAAAGCCTTGGCCTCTGCTAAGAGTGTGAAAATGGGCCTTCCCTGCAGAAGTGGAATTAAGCTGAGTCAGCCTGTCTTTCACCTCTCTCTACAATCAACTGGAACACAACAGGAGCGCTTTGGAACACTCTTTCTCAAGGCAAAATGGATACTTCGGAGATAAGCAACATTATGCTTCATCCCCCAAGCAAACACATCTAAACAGCAGCACATTGTAAAAACACTGACTTCTATTGTCAAGGTTGCCTACTGTAATTCCAATTGCCATCAAAGAGCTTTTCACATTTTATCTCAGTCAATAGAGATAAACATTTTGTGCCAATTAACTCAATTAAAATGTGGTGCATTACAATAACAATTAACAGCTCTGGTTTCTGAAAAATCCTGTTTACAAAAGCATTTTTTTTTTGCTAATCTGTGACTATTCTGAGGTTTGCAGCTTGTCACCTTGCACTGCACTGCCCTCTTTGGCCTTTTTCACACAGAAAAGTTAGGTTGTTTTAGCAAACATAATTAATTTGGCGTATCCTCTGCTTTAAACATGCAGCTGGAGACATCCATAGAAGATTAAGGGATATAGGTCACAATTTTTCAAAACGCAGAAGAGATATAGAAGTCTTCCATAAAAACTTAGACTTCCAGATAACTTAGCTGCATTGGCAAATCATATCCTTACTCAGAGAACTCTGTTTAACCTCAAGAGCATTTGTGCCTCTTGGTCCACCAGCTGCTTGAAAAGCCTCCAGCCACATTTAGCGATATGTCATGTGTCTGTCACCTCTGACTGCAGGATTATTCATGACAAGTAACAAGACATAAAGCAAAACTAACTTAATCTTCTCTTGGATAGCTTCAACGCAGGAGAAGAACACTTAATGAATCCTAGCCTTGCCACAATTTCATACATTACATGAACAAAATACAAGAATTTTGACTTAAGAGCAAAATTTTTATGCATCTATAACTTCATTGACTATGATGTAAGCCTTGATTAAGAAAGAGCCGTGATTTAAAGAAGACTCTATGGCTGCATCTTATTTTAATGGAATAGATATTCATATTCATAAAACCTATCAAGCATTAACATCTGACTCTGCTGGCTGCTCTGAAGGGTTGGATCCTGTGATCAGTGCCAATGACTGCTAAACGTCAGTGGTCAGAGTGTACTAAAGGGATCTACTACTTTAAAAGTATTTTAAACTGTAATCCGTATTATTTCGATTGAAAGTCCCGTGTGTAATTCATGAACACAATCTACCACACACGGAACACAATTTTATTTACACGTGCAAAGTAAAACACTTCAAGAAAAATCAGAAAAACCAAAAGGAGATAAAACCAGAAGGTAGAGATGTGACTTGCAAAGAATGTCAGATCAAATTAATACAAAAGACTCTTAAATCTCCCACTCAGTTTAAATACACTTTTTAAACTATGGGATCGTTAACAAGATTATATTCATATATGTATATAATCAACAGTAGGAAATTACAAATTATAGCTGAATAGGAAATAGTTGATTGGGACAGAAAGTGAAAAAGCAAGAGGCTTAAGCAGTGCTCCTTAGCCTTTACCTTAGCAGTTCTAGATTTGAAGTACGTATAATGCAGATATATTTAATTTAGCTGGATTCACCTTTAAACAGCATTATTTGCACCTCCTAAATGGATTACTATTTGTACACTTTACAGAGTAGTTTCCTCTATACTATCTCATCCATATCTAGGAGAGTTTCTTTTACTGGAAAGCAAGCAAGAAAACAAATAAACAAAAATTCCATAAAACCTTATTTATATTTTCACTGGCTATTTCTTCTGAGCACTTCCCTCCATACTGTCATGCCAGGTCCTCCACAGTTACCATGGTATTTTCTATATCCCCTGTAGCTGCAAGGAGAAATAATTCACATTGGCTGCAGATCCACAGGCCCACATGTGCTTAGCACTAATGTAAAATCAAGAACACATAAGACTATGTAATATTAAATTTAGCTATAACATACAGCCAGTTTCCAATGTTAATTGACACTATATGTGTCCCTAACTTATACTGAATTAAAAAAGAGATACTTATCTATATAAGTAATGTGGAAGACATATCTAAGCATATACATGCTGACAGAAATTTATACACATGCATAGATGAATATATACCTGGACGCGTACAATGCCAGGTTATAGAATTTTACTAAAAGGCTCTTAACTGGCTGTATTGTCAAGGAAAGACAGTGGGTTTTAAAGGAGGAAGGTTGGAAAAGTGGCTAAGGCCAGTTCTGAATGAAGGAATGCCTCGGGGTATGAGATTCATTTGTCTTTGTACTAATGGGTTTATGGCTTTCTTTTTAAACAGCCAGCTGGGGCCGGGGAAGGGGTGGCGAGGTGAGGAGGAATCTGTAATCCCGGCTCCTGCCCTCTCCATCTGCCGTCAGCCAGCGATGGGCTGGAGACGAGGGGCCACTCACTGTCCCGGTGCCTGCTCCACTGCCTGCTCCTCTGCCTGCTCCGCTTCCTGCCCACACATTGGACATTCCCGGCACCAGGCCAACAGCCGTGGGAAAGTCATAGGTCAGAGCTGTGTAGGACACAAGATGACATGTGGAGAAGAGCATCTCTCTGATGATTTGCGGCCGAGAGGGGAGTATGTGAAGCGCTAATGTCTGCGGGGTCATGGGCGAGAGCGTATCCAGCTCAGCATTCCTGGTCTCAGCTGAGTTATCCTGGCTCTGCACCGAAACGTTATCTTATGGTTTCTTGAATTTTCCTTCCCTATGTCAGCAGAGGGCCAAACTCACCCCATTCCAAGGGTTGCTCTGCCTGTGTAGGCTGTATGCATGCTGTTTGCTAATCTGCATGAAAGTGCCGGGGTATGGAAGGGGAAACAGCAAGACATCTTATCTTTGAAGGGATCTTGAGGCCTTTTGAGCTTACTGTTGTTGCAGTCATTATTGTTTAGCATATCCTTGAAGGTTTGGTCTGAGGGACAGCTGGTGGGAATGCAATTTAGCTTGTTAAAATGCAGCAATTATTTAAATATACACCAAGCAGGAAAGCAGAGGCAGAGTGAATTTCCTCTGTTAAAGTGTTACAATATGGGTCTTTCTGGGTGAAAGGGGGGGAGGGAAGAAAGGGGGAAAAAAAAAAGATGGAAAAAAAGAGCAATATAATCTGCAGAAAGAGCATCACAACAATTATTTCAAGTACTTTCAGGCCTGGGAATAAATTTTTTATTGTTGTCTATAATTGTCAGCTACAGCTTAAATCTAGTTTATTCTTAAAAGTTTTCTTTGTGAGAGTGAAGTGAAAGAGAAGTACACACACACTTAAACCCCTGTTTGTTATGGGGTGACTGGCAAAACCTCCGATGTAAACACAGATGTTCCCATAATGTGTTTATTCAGTAAGGGAGGCCTCTAGCTGGTATAAACCTGATGATGACCAGCCTCAGGTTTATAGTTATAGTATCACAGTTAGTGCTATGTACTTGAAAACACTGTTAAAATAGGAGCAAATCACATCCAGCAAAGATGGAGCCTTGGAGTGGCCTTTATAGTTCAGAATTAGAAATGAGGATGCCACAAGCAGCAGGAGTGTCACAGTGGATCAGTGCAGACCAAGGTGCAAGGCAATTACAGTCCAGTGACGTGCGGAAAAAGACTCCATAGCTCATAAGAGTTATTAGATAGGTATGTTTATTAGCAGTGCTGTGAAGCAAGGGGGATAAATCTTTACTAAACTTTCTTGCTTACTGCTGTTTTGGCAGTGTTTTAAATGTTACAGAGTTCTACATATTCAACAGGTGAGTTACATATGCATAAGTGTTTATTACTGGACTTTAGTTTTCCAGTATTCGGTAGTGTTCATGCAGATCAGTTCCAGAAAATCATTAACAAAAACCCCACCTAGTCTCTGCCTAAACCCTGCCTAGTTTCTGCCTGGGGATCCTTTGTGGAAGGGCTCTGACTTGACTTTTACTTTGGTGGTTGAGGTACTTATATCATCCCTTTTCCAATATCCTGCTGGCAATCTTTAGTTTGTGGGCGCAGATTCTTTGCTAATTGGTGTAATACAGAGTCAACCTTAATCTCATTGTTCGATCACTCCTTTTATCTAAAATGTACTTGTGATTTGTAATCTCCAAATCACACTCCACCGGCAAAGCTCAGTACAACTGCCCCACCAGAAATTTTGGCTGTGAGTTGTGCAGGGCTAGGTTCCAGACTTCTGCACCTCCGCCTGTGATCCTGGGGCTGCAGAATCAAGGCGGGACCATGGCTGTGATCTCCTGAGCATATTGGCTAGAGAAGGATGGAACTATCAGCAGAGTATCTGCAGGCAGGTGGAGCAGTCAGCAGAGGGTGAACACAGCGGAAGCATGAGACACTGCTATTATTCTGAACGGAGACCTGTAGTCACAACAGAAGACACAGCACTTGGCCTTGCACAATCACACTCAAAGGATATGGAAATTCTGTCTTTCCTGAATGCAATCTGCTCTAGTGGGATTAGAAAATGTGTGGAAATGCTGCCTTGGCGCAAAAAAGGCTAACGCATCCTATCAGTGCCTGGTGGAGTCTGTGCACCTTGTGTGCCTGCCAGCTCAGACGCAATCCCTACCCAAACCCTTCCTGAAGGCCAGTAGCTCTGCTCCCTTCCTTACACTGGCCAGGAGCCAAATGCCACAATTTGGTTAAAAGACCTCCTATGGGGCTGGTTACTGAAACCCAGAAATATCTCCTTGTGAAGTGGAGAGGGTTAGCTGCTACCAGATCAGCAGCACATATCTGCTAACACTGCACATTTCTCTGCATCAGGCATCATTGACATTTTATCCTCTGGTTTGTAATAACTCCTTCAATGCCACAGGCCTGCCACAATTGTTTCACTAGCATCTCTAGTTGTCAAAAAATCAGGTGCAAAAGCAGAAGTGAACACATTAGAGCCAGTGATCCCTTTCCAGAGCTTGTGTCATTGCTCACGTGTAAAGATTATCAATTTGACACTTTCCACTGGCATTCCAGTTAAATTACATCCCAAGTGGCTTGCCAGGAAGGAGTTAACACTGTAGCAGCTTTTCTTGGTGGATCAAATTCTTGCAAGAGCAAGGCTCTCCTTGCTTTGTTCTTTAGTGAGATGCATTCAGCAAGAGCAGCCTTAACAATGGGATCTGTTGTCCTTCTTCCATTAGCACCCTTGCTCTTCTTCCTGACTTCAAGGCAGCATGGCTTCAGCAGGCTCCCTGTTTGGTATCAGAACAATCTCACCCTTTCACGTTGTCCCAGCAGCAGTTTCACACCAGCAGACTCTGCCCCTTCGGGGCCCCGGGTCAGGGACAGCCGCAGCCACTGCCACTTCTGTGCTGTCAGGCAGGACAGGAGGAATGTGCCTGGCCTTGTCAGAGGGGAGGGAAGCCTGCTTTCCAAAAGAAATCTGAACAGATGTCACTAAGCTGGCTCAGAAATGACTCTTCAGTCGCTAGCTATTGCCCAAGCAGTCCATCCAAGCATGCAGTGCTCATCTCAAATCGCCTGCATACCAACTGCTTTGCCTTTTGTGATCTGTACACACTATTGGCATCTTTATTTAAAACCTCATTCAAGTATTATGTGAAAATGCTACAGATTATTATCTGGCACTAGGTTGTGGGATAGCCTGCAGCTGTGCCACTGAGCCCTGCCAGTCTCAGAGCGGGATGGTCACATCCAGCTCCTCATCAAGACTGCTCTCTTATGCATTCTGGTTTATTGACATTTCTTTTATTAAAACAACAACAAGAGAGTCCTGTGTTCACAGCAATCAAAAGTTTTCTAATGTTTATCACTCAGAACAAGTTGTCTTCAGTTGGAAATCTCTCTGTTTTATGGCACGTCCTTAAAAATGTAGTAGTTAATGATGCCTCATCCTTGGAAGTGTATAAGGGCAGATGGCTGGGGTCCTGGGAGGACCAAGGACCTTGGAAGTCCAAGGAGGGGCTTCTTGGCTACCCAACCCTGCTCTGCGGATGTGGTCACTAAAGGAGAGTAATGTTCTCAACAGCAAATACTTTCAAAACTTAAAATACGTTCAAGTAGCTCTCTGACCAAATATCTGACAAGTTGCAACATAGAGTGTTTAAAGATGTTAAAGCACATTAATATGTGTAAAGTTTTATGGACCCTACTTTGAGAAAACAGGTAATTTTCACATATATGCCCCCATAAGTAGCATAATGTACCTCACCCCTTGGATAAAAGGCACTGACAATGCCTACAACGCCCCACAGTCTCCCAGGTAAGCAACATGGGTTTTCCTCAGAGAAACAAGAGAATGAAGATGCACCATCATTACCTCACGGAACTGTGCCAAGGCACAAATACTGTCACATAGGAAGGGACTGTCCTGCTCCTCCCATCCATTAGGGAAGTGCTAGTCATTTGCTCTACATCAAGAAGGCAGGTCTATATACTCTTTTTGGCCTTCTCAATCACCTGTTCAAGCTCCCTGGTATCAAATCCCAAAGTATTTTGAATTGCTCTCAATCAGGCAGGGGGCAAATGTGGAGCTGGTAGCACTTTAGCTCTATACTGAACCAAATCCTGAAGAAAACACTTTTGGGCACCCTGATGCATTGATTTGACATCTGTATGTCTTCTTGCAGAAATGCCTGTTTGAAAAAAATTAGACAATAATCACAATTGTGTCATCTTCATTCCTTTTGAGTGTCCAAACCCATTTCCTTTTGCATCCTTCCTATTAATATTCATTTATTGTGAGCACCCTTGTGAGATTTTAGTAAAAAACAACTCACAGTTCAGTAAGTTTTAGGCAAGTATTTGAATTCTTTAACTTGATGTGCATTTTGAATTCAAACATATTTGTCCCACACAACTCTGACACAAGTTCATAATGACAAGGAGTCCAATACCAGCCAGACCTATCCCCAGTACCAGCAACTAATGGCTTATGCAGAAGCATATGAGGAACAAGCTGCAGAATTATCTGACAAATAACTCATGGGCTTGAGTAAATTTAATGACACACATCTCATTCATGTTTAAATTCAAGCCTGAATCAAGCTAAAGCATTGCAACTGTGTACAAGTGGAAAACAACAATTCTTCTCTAACAAGAAACTCCAAGGTTTCAGGCAGAACCCTAAACATTTTCACAGCTTTCAAGAGAAAGACATGGTATTGTTAGATTGGCTTCCTAAATCACTGTCTTTGCTACTCAAAGGTGCCTTTTTCAACAAAAACTCTCTTAAAAAGAAGTTCTTACATTTCAGTAAGTTCAGGATCTTTCTTTAGAGTCCCAAAATGATCTAGTAACAATAATGTAAATATATATATACTTTTTCATAACTTCCTGTAACACGCAGCCCAAGGCTTCCTTCAGATCCATCAGTCGAATATACCTTGTGGTCTCAGGGTTGATCAATTCTGCCCCCCCGAAGTACAAGGCAGAAGCTTGAAGGGGTTAGAGCGCATACCAAACCTTTGTTTTGTTTGCATTAGGGCTTTGTCTCTATTGGCTCTGCTGCATTTTTACCTCCTTTTTCATCAATTGTTCTTGATGAATTTAAGATTCGCTACTATACAGACTACAGATTTAGAACAAATAGCCCTTTCATTTAGTTAATACCAGCAGCATAGCTATAAAGCTGTAATAGTTTACAGCTTTCAGGACATAACCTGCAACCACAGACAATACAAATTATATTACACTGTGTTTTATTGCTCTTTGAGGCCCACTAAGAGGCTCAGTGCTGTTTCATAGTCCAGAGTAGCAGTAGCTCTTTATTCTTTCTAACACACAGCTGAAAAACACTCTTATTCTGTTACAAAACTGTGTGTTTGCTTTTTTGTGAGTTTGCCTTCAAAGTTGCATGCAGTTCACTTACTGTAGGATGCAAACAGCACTCTCCATGTAATTAAAGGAGAGCATGTATGCACAGGGAGAAATGCTGCCTTCCACAGGCACAAAGTGGGTCTCCATTTTGAAAAAGAAACAACAAAACCTCACACTTTGATGGTCATTTACAAAGACATGACATGCGAGGAGGCAAAAACCTTGGGAATTGAAATTCCTTCCTAAAATGCCCCTTGTTTTTTCAGGTTGCGTGTTCAAATGCTGGAGGAATCATAAAGACTGCTGGCGCAGCTTCTTAGCCCTGCCCCTTCCTCTCTAGGCCTAAGGCTGGGCGCGGAGGGTAGCAGAAAGGAGTCGCCATCTTTTCTTTAAATGGAAGGTCTAAATAAAAAATGAAGCTATAGAGCTTCAGGAATTGCAAAGGACCAGAGGGAGTGGGCGAGCACAAGCCAGCCTTGCCTTTTAAAATGTGAAGAGGCCATGTACTTGTTCTGGCTGCACCTGCTGCCCGTGCAGCTCTGTGTTATGGCAGAGGCCGGCAGTCCGATCTGCATATCAAATAGCTGATTTGTAGATGAGGTCATTCATTTTGTGGTCCTATGTTTGCTGTGGTGGGGATGGGCTGTTGCCTAGCAGTGGGCCACAAAGTCCCAGCAGGTTTCTTGAGTCAGCAGCCATCCTCCGCTCCCCTCACCACTCCCCTGCCCTCATTGCCAATTCAAACCTAGTTTTGACCTTAATAAATAAAATTCTGAAACGTTTGACTCGTTCCTAAGTTCGAAGCATGGGTGATGTGCTGTGAATTGACATCTTCTTTTGATGATGCATTGGTTTGGTGACTCGATAAGCAAAACAGAGATTCAGAAACCTTGGTACCATGTGAATAGAGAGATGACAGTCCCTGGCTGCAAAAACAGTTTCTAAGATGCTGAGACTGCCTTGAAGTCTGGGCATGCTGCTCCACTGTTAAAACATGGAAGAGGGGATTAAAAGATCAGCCCCACATTTATTTAAGTATTTAACGCCAGAAGTGGTTTTGTAAAATTTATGCTAGTTTTCTTGTATGACTGTTAGGGACTCAATTATGCCTTTCCTGTTAATTTTGAGAGCCACTTCACATAGGGCAACGCTTATTTGAAACTCTTTTTATGAGGTACTGTATTTTCTTCTTTCAAAAGTAGCTAAAGCTACTTGTAGTGTACAATACATCAAGCTGGTGGAAACAAAAAAAGAAATCAGTCACCGTTTCAAATTAAGAGGAGAAAAAAAAAACAGGGCAAAGAAGATGAAAACACTGGAGTACAAAGCTGCCTTTAGAAACTGCAATACATATATGTTGTCACCAATTGGTGTCTGATAAGTTGGCAGAAACTGCAGTTTAAGTGCTTTTATTTTAGGAGTGATCTGCTGACAAAAGACACATGTGCAAACCATGCCATTTAGATGAAGGAGTCATATTCACTTTTTGCAAAGTACAATTTATTTATTTTTTCCAGATTATAATGTTTTCTAGGAAGAAAGGAGTACAAAGACCCCTCAGCCCTAAAACAAAACCAAACATCTCAGCACAAATTGGAGCCTTGATAGCTCAAAGCAAAAGCCTCACAAACATCTATTAGAAGCAGGAAATGTCTAATGGAAAACTTACAAACATCTGATACATGAAAGGGAAGGCACAAAACAGGAAAGCAGAGGCATGAGCAGCTAATTGCTGTAGATTCCTCACAACATTCGCTGAAACACAGCAAGACACATCAGCCAGATCCACAGCACTGGGGTGTACAACCACCATTAAAGTATTAGTAAGAACTCTTGGAAAATGAGCACTTAGAAAAATGCTAATACTTTCGACAGAATGAAGTTGATTATGCTTGTGACTGAGCTTACAAGGATGCTTTGAGAGCGGTCAGAGGCATCCTGGCATGATGCTTCTCATTTAATCCCAGTTATGAAAGCTAGCAAAGAGAATGATTTTTAAAAGTACGATTATTATTCACATTAGGTGTAAAAGCAAGGTATCTTGCCAGCTATTGCATATGCATCTAGACTTGCATCTGAAACTCGCCTTTAGTTTTGATAAGCTCTGGTCTAAGACAGATGTGAAATTTTGAGCAACAGCAATGCATTATGCTGGAGCATGGACATGCAGCAAATACAGAACACCTATTCTTGTCCCTTGTAAATGCCTGCTGCTTGTCTGATTTGAATAAAGTTATGCCTACTACTGTCAGAACAGAATTTGGCTCATGGTCCTCATGCAAATTGCCGCTTGCCTGAATGTGTGCACCATATTAAGAATGCAAATATGTTTGGACTAGATGATTGTTCCTTTATTTGCTGTACACCCTAATTCACAAGGAGCTGAATCAGGGTAGATTTAGTGTGTGCAAGAAGGCAGACTCAGACAAAAATACATTAAACTGTTTGCAAATAAGTTAATTATGTCAATACATCTGATCTTAACAGTCACCCTTTCTGATTTTATGTGTATAGTTTCTTGAACATAGTCAACAGAAGAAAAAAAAACCAAAACACATTTGAAAAAAAAATTAGTCATTCCTCAGGACATGAAATGAAGTATTTTTTTCACACATACTGCAAACGAGTTTAGGTCCAGGTTTCCTGTCTTGATGATTTGAGCTCTGAAGGCCAGAATGTACCATTTTATCTTTGTCTGAATTTCAACTCACAGAGGCTCTGTGAAGGTAATCACTTGTATTTGTCTGTTGGAAAGGCATCCAACGTTGAGCTAAAGACATCTGGAAATCTAAAAAACAATCCTTCATTTATATTTTGTTCAAATGAATGATAACCATACCCATTAAAAATGTATACCCTAATTCTCATTTGAATTTCTGTGATACACTTTTTCATTCCTTCTCACTTCCAGCTGTTATTCTGGAACTTTGCCAACCTTCTGTGAGGCACTTAGGGGAAAAAAAAAAAAAGAAGCAAAAATTAACATTTTTAAATGTTAAAAAAAAAAAGAAATTACCCCCTCCAAAATAGCATTTTCTAGATATCAGAAATAAAACCTAGCTTCAACTACAAAATTAATTCAGTGAAAATGCAAATTTTTATTTTGCTGTCAATTTTTCTTGCTTATGTTTAAAAAATATTTTAAATTATTTAAAAGGAAAAGCCCTGAAAATTAATCATACCCTACTTCCTAAGTAAAATTTAAAAAGCCCCAATCAACCAAACACAACAAAACAAAACAAACCCAAGGAAAAAAAATAAAATTTTTTGGCCATATTTTCAGAGCATGCTATTCTTTCCTGTGGGAAAATTCACACATTCTTTACACAGAGATATTTTGAACTTTCAGTCATTTAATTAGTTCTCAATTCAACAAAGCATTTAAGCATGTTTTCAAAGCACAAAGCACTTAAGCACATTCTTATTCTGTCCCTGAATAGGGGCAGGGTGCTGAATCACACTGGGAGCTCAGAGAGCAGATCCCAGGGCAGCCTGGCAGGGCCACAGAGCTGCAGGGCTCTTGCTGGTTTGATTCCCCAAGAAGGGGTATGGTAGTGATTACATCATGCCTGGAATTAAAACCAGGCCTAGCTTGAAAATGCAAAACTTTTTGCAATCCTATATAACGTCGCAAATTTATAATGCAAAATTGAAAACACATATATGCCGTATGAAAAAAAAAAAAGACAAAAGAATCCATTGGAGATTTATATTTGTCCACTTTAGATAAGCCTAAAATAAATATATTAAATGATAATCTGATAAAGCCTTATGTTATAACTATGCACTTATACTTTCTCTGTGTTTTGAATATACGTGACATGAAAACATAGGTTAATTCAGTTGAGTGCACAACCAGACAGAAAAATACATAATTTAGGCTTCTAAAATCTTCAGCTGCAAGGTACCTGAGGGATACCTGCCCACACAAATATACATATACACATATGTACAGGGCTCAGGTGAATCACAACAATGTCTTAGAGAATCAAGAAAAAAGATGGTGCTACGTATCAAATGGATATAAAACCTACATTTTTCAGTTAAATTAACAATAAAATTATTATTTAAGAGTAATATTTTTTATCTTTTACATTGAAGGTTATATCAAAAAGTCTATCATCTGAAACTATGCTTTCCCTTTTTACTTCATCACTGGGTGTTCAGAAATACTTTAAACTTTACATTGTATGCTAAAACAGTAATATTGGAATTTCTCATTATTCCATATGACATTTGTGTCTAAAATAAGCCCATCTAAAATTTAAACACTGCATTTTACTTCCAAGACTCCCTGTGATATCAGTGAGGAATGTAGGCTTGACCCAGTTTTTGGTAGCCTTTTCAACACACACCTTTAGCAATGCTAGAGGTAGCAGTCAGTTCTCTATAGAGATAAGCACTTAACAACTGAAGAAAGCAAAGAATTAATGGGATTCCTAAGAATTTGAGACCTGCCTCCTCGACACAATGCCATGTTAGTTTATGCTGCTATACACTGCTGTAACCCTGGAATAACAAAACGTTCAAATGGACTGCATAGTTTTGTATTAATTTTCTGTGTGGCAATTCTCTAACTCTGTTTCTTTGTATTGTTTCTGTGAAAAGCTTCGAGAATTGTAAATCTTACTTTCTACATACTGCTTCTAGTTCTGAGGAGTCAGATTCTGAACAGAAAAGATTATATCCACTACATTAAGTAATATTCAGACTGAGGAAAAATATAAGAAGAAGAGAAATATTTCTTTATATTTTATAAAAATAATTTTCTACGGTGATATCAAGATATATATATAAAGAAACACTGTTTGCAACTCAAAAAAGGGATTTCTAAAGCAACCCAACTGAGAAAGTCTATTTATGGAAACAGAAATTCTCTGTTTCATTTCAACAGAGTGGTAAAACATCTTTTTAAAAGAGAAATGTTTTAAAAGAGAAATGTTTTAAAAGATTGAGAAATTCTACTGCCCAATGGCTTTTAGCCGGAAAGAAAAAAGAATCCCTGTACATTTCGTCTATGTAGGACTGCTAAAGCCTGAGGAAGGAGGAATTGTGCTTACGCAGAGGAGGACGCCCATCATGCATTCGCCAGCGGGGCGATGTCAGCCATTTTTCTGTAC
Organism: Pitta sordida; assembly: GCA_013390025.1. Taxonomy (NCBI): domain Eukaryota; kingdom Metazoa; phylum Chordata; class Aves; order Passeriformes; family Pittidae; genus Pitta; species Pitta sordida. The sequence goes on along the minus strand of WEKX01005762.1, from coordinate 185,344 downwards.
ACTCTCCCCAAACGCAGGCTTGAGCTGCCCTCGCTCCACCATGTCAGCCCATCTGCTTCTCTCCTCGCCCTGAGAGCGCCTCCACTCACGCAAACATCCTCTGGCTTACTACAGGCATACCGAAAAATGTTTTCTTTAGAAGAGAAGCAAATGAAGAAGAGGGGGAAAAAAACCCTCCTCGATCATATTTTCCAAAGAGGACAAAGAAATGTGAAGCTCATCCTGCCTGCCTTGCTTGAGAGAGCTGCTCTGCATTCAGGGGTTAGCCTGGGTGGAGAATGATGCTGTTGTCTCACAAAGGACTCATGTTGAGCTGAATCTTTGATTACAGGACAAGTGCCTGCACTAGGCCCCTCATTGCGCTCACTTTCTGCTCATGCCATTTGTACAAAATTTCTGAGTGATCCTTTGTGAATACGGACCCCAACTGAATCAAAGACGAGCTTCGTCCTTGTCGTGTTCCCCCCTTTCCCCCCCCCCCCCCCTTATTTTTCTGTGAGCACCCCTTTTCTCTTTCCCTGCTCCTCCTCTCTCTGATCCCTCTCTCCCTTTCTCTTTTCAGACCCTTCACCTGCTTAGGAAAAGGGACTGCTATGGACCTAAAATAAAATCTAATGAACGGTAAGCTCTGAAAATAGAGGTGGAGGTGCCTTTTGGAGTCTTTTAAACTTCCCCCTCAAATTCAGTCTTGTTCCCTACACAAATGATGCATAACCTATTGGTTTTCTTAACAGGATTTATGCTTGTCTCTCTGCACATCCTGCCACACCAGAGAGAGGACTCCAGAGCTGCTGCCGTAACCATGGCCACTCCTCATTCAACATTCTTGGCAAATTTCTCCTGGTGTAAAATGCAGCAGGAAGGAGAGATGCACCAGCAGATGCACAAACATGATAACCATGTGTCTGTCTCAGCAAATCATCGTGCGCCTAAAACTCACTGGATTTGTAGGCATTTTCTGAGGATAGACTTTTAGCAAAATCACATCTCAACATCTGCATCATTGAAAACAAAGCAAACATATAATCAACATAGGTTAAAATCCAGCTTCAGTCAAATGTCACACAGGCTTCACACAGGCTTCACACAGGCTCTGGAAGCTGGATTTTTTATGCATCTGCCCAAATTGAAAAGGTTATTTTGCTGTCTTCAGGATGACTCTTGGGCTCAAGGCAGCATGGAAGGTTGCTGCCCTGAAAGAAGGGGAGTTGCTAGGAGATAAGTCCAAGATTTCAGACAGCATTGGTTGGAGTTATCTCTAATTGACAGCTGCTTACCCTAAGGGTCTAATTCTAACCTTGAGACCAAAACCATAATGAGAGGGCAGCTTTCCTTCACCCCTGTTTTCTAGCCAGGGCAAGGAGATTACTGCAGGTCTGTTCTTCTCTGGTTTTTGTTATGCTTCTTTTCGTGGGGCAGCTCTGTGAGGCTCAGAGCCTGCTGTGCTTTCTGAGGCTATAGTTTGCATCAGTGCGCCCTGTCTGATTCATACCACCTGAATAAACTTGCTCTTACAGTTAAGATGGTCTCACTTTTTCTTTTTTTTTTTTTTTTTTTGAAAGGGGGAAGGGTGAAAAGAAATTCTCTGAAACATAAAATGATTTAAAGACTTATTTTTTTAAGCAGATACTTTAGTGTGCTGTCTGTGGTTAACCCTTTTTCAGGGGGACTTAAACTGTCATTGTTAGTTTTAAATCAAGTCTGCCCTGTTAGCAAGTTGAAGTTATTTAGTACTCAAAACCAAACAAAGTGAAACATTCAGAGAAAAGAGATTAAGAGAGGCAGGAAAATAACGAGGGGTGAGAGGATTTTTTTGTTTGGTTGGTTTGGTTTAGGGTTTTTTATTATTTTTTATTTTCAGTGGCTTTGAGGATTTTTGGTTGGTTGGTGGTTGATTGGTTTTTTTAGCTGACTAGACTTGTTGGGATATTGATTTATGAAAAAAAAATATCTGAAAACTAGTATTTTGATCATAAGCTTCCTATAAACAGTGAAACAGTACACAAGAGCCCCAAGTCAAATTTTCTTCTTGGTTGTACAAATAAAAATCTGGCCTTCTTACTCTGAATTTACTGGAGTTATTCTGGATTTATACGAGGGCAACTGAAAACATAGTTTGGGTAAATATTTCCAAGGGGGGTAATTAGGAATAGAGGACACAGTCACATTTAGTAACCCATGGCACACAGCCCCCAATAAAATAAAATAAATAAAATAAAACCGGAACTAAATGCCAAGAATAATTTTTTTAGAAAATAACCCAATGAATTCTTGAGTCTCAATCACTTTCAAATTCAACAAAAAAAATAGTTTTTCTGCAAATTTTTTCGAGTAGCTAAGATCAAGTAAAAATTTATGTCTTTCAGGGAGAATGCTAGCAGGAACCAGTTCATAAATGCAACATCACTATGGGAATTTCTCTGACAAACACTGGGAATGAATCCTCCATGATTGAAATCATTTCTCATCCCTCTGCATAAAAGCAGGTAAGCAAGAAGTGAGCAGACCCAAATTGCAGCTCCTCAACAACATGGGGAGAAGATAGTCCCAGCTTCTTCATCCTCAACCTCAAAAGCCTGCCCATTTTTGATGGCATTTAGCGTATAAAAAATATATATATATAAGCATAAATATCTATATGAGAAGTGCACTGAGTATGACTTGAGGATTCAGAGTTATAGATTTTATTGAGTTAGGTAGAAGCTTAGAGATTTAGGGATTGTAGTGAAATAGTGAAATTTTAGTGAATTTTAGAAGGATTTTAGAAGGACTAATAGATTTTAAAATCATTTAATTGGCCTGAAAATTAAGACTGAATATTAAATATGAAAAACCTTGCTTCCCAGTCCTGAATGGTAAATAAAAGGATTTTAGTCAAAACAAGGGGAAAAGAATGTGAAATACCGGAGCAGATTGGTCAAAGGGCTTATGGCAAGGTGTAAATTTATGATATAATGGTGAAGGGATACATATTCATGGAGTAATTTCCATATGTATGAGGCATGGGTATAAAGACAGGTGGTAAAATCTGGGAGGTGCTTTTGGCACTTGAGAGGGCTAGGGGGACACAGTGCTGGTCAATGTTCTTCTTTCCTTGTTTCTTGGGCTAAAAATAAACTTTTTCTACCACGTGCATGCAACTACCTTGAGTCCTGACTGTTTTTCCTTAAATCAGACAGTCTACAAACTTGCTTCACAAAGACTGACTGCTAGCGCTGATGTTTGCAAAGTTAGCATTGTGGTAATTTGGATTGTATTATGGTATTCTTATTCTGGAAGCAGAGTCCACCAGGCAAATTAATATCTGAAGGAATAGCTGACTGTCTGCTTTCCAGCCAAAGTGGATAATGAGTGTATCACCCATGAGTCAGAGAGGAGTCAGCAAGGGAGGTTGGACAGAGACAAAACAGGTTAAAGAGAAGCTCAGACCTTGGCATCACTCTCATCTCTGCTTTTGAGGAAGTGTATAAAAAAACCAAAACATCCAAGGTCTTTCTAAAAATACAGTAATACCTCACCCATCGCAAGGAATGAGTCTTGTCAGGGTGCCGCAAACTGTTAAATTTGCAAACACGTGTGCGTCATTAATATTCACACAGGCAATGCCCATTGCGTCACCCCCCACCACTCCGGAGCACAGGGGAGCCTTTTCTGTTCCTCCCCACAGGCTTTCCCAGCACAGGGGAGCAAAGAGAAGCGTTTCTGAGCCATCTCTGTGTGGGGAGAACCCCCTGGAAAATCCCTTGGCTTGCTTTGGCCAAGCTGTCGCTTCCGCAGCCACTGCTGGGCTGCTGTCACCACGCATGCTTGAACTGTCTCCGTGGGGGGGAAGCTTCGGGGCTGCGGCGGGGAAGGGGTGTCCTGGGGCTTTGGTCTGCACTCATGAAGCCAGAGAAACCTTAACTTTGCAACACTGTGACACCCGGTGCTCCTTATGGTGGGGGATGGCGTCGGTGTTGGAGTTTCTTCCCCTTTAACATCCACCCATCCCGGGAGCAGGAGCGCTGGCTGTATGGAGCCAGCAGAGCACTGCTTCCCCCTGCAGCAGCTGGGGGGAGGACATGGGGTAACACAAGCCTCCTCCTGATGCAGCAGCTGTGGTGGCATTGCAGGCTTGTCCCAGCGCTGCCCCATCCCAGCACACAGCGCTTGCCTCACCGCTGTCACAGTGAGCCCAGCCCCACTTTCCCTGGGGCTACGTCATCGCCAGGTGCACTGGGCAGCAGTCCCTGGGCACAGCCTGCATCGCCTCCCCACCTGTAGTCGTGGAAACAGTAACGCACCCAGGGGGGTCAGTCCCTGGCTGGGCTTAGAGTAACAGGGACAGCGTGGATTGTGGCAGTGCTGCCCTGGGTCCCAGCAGCCGCCTGGGGCATCCCGCGGCGTGAGTCTTCCACTCTACGGATGGGGCATGGAGACACACAGGAGTGGGCAGGGACCGGGGCACAGCACCACGGGAGCGAGAGGCACTGCGCGCCCTCCCCGCAGGGCCGGGCCTGTCCCACCCCACAGGGAGAGCCAGCGCTACCCCTCGGCGAAGCAGAGGCACTGTGCATGTGTCGGCCAGAAAGCTTCATGAGGCTGGTCTGTGAGAAAAATTTCTCACAAATCAGGGAAGTCTCAATGGAGGAGTCGCAATGCAGCGAGGTATTACTGTAGCTGTTAATGACTCCCATAGAATGAACACAATGAAAGGGTTCTGTGGAGGTTGGAGGAGTCTGAACAAGCAGAGACAACCAACCCAGTAGAGCATATGTGCATAGCCATAACTGCTGGAAACGAGAGAGTCTCATTCTCATCTCCCCCCCTTTTTTTTATTGTTTAAACTATTAGGTTTATTTTCCTAATATACTACCTACTGGATATCAATATTGTCTCTGGAAGTCATAGTTTTATATCACTTAAATGGAATTTTTATATCCTTAAGGCTTCAAGTAAAACCAAAAACATGGTTCAGGGGTATATATCTAATAACGTCTATTTCTACAGCAATGTTACTTATAATTTAGTAAGTTGGATGTATTCAAAAGTTAATATTTGTACTATGTATGATATGCCATTCAAAACTGTGCAGCAATTGCTGCAAGAATATTTATTCTCTTGGTCCACAGAACAGCTATTTTTTTCTTAGTATTGCCTTGGTAAAGTTATCTAAAATACTTGTTTCTTCATCTGAAACAATGAATAATGAAAATCAACTGCTCCCATGATTAACTGTGACCTTCACAGTAGAAAGCAAAAACAAAGAAGCACAGAAAAAAACCCCACAATCTTCACAGCTTCCAGAACTGCTTTATAAAGTTAGAACTGTCATGCAACCTCACAGGGACATGAAGGAGTCTAAGGCACCTAAGCTCTGTGCATGTGTTGCTGAAATAGAACTCTCTGAGCCTGAGTTAGGAAATCTTCCTAAATTTTTATCTTGCTCTGCACTTCACTTTCCACACCAGGATGACTGACCTTAGGGAGAGAGGGAGAAAATATTCTGCAAATCAGACTTGTAAAAGCTGCTGACCTCAGGAACAAGAGGAAGAGACTGGAAATCTCAGGAGTCTGGGACCACATCCTCCTTCTCTGAGCCACCAGCATTTTCACTAAGCTGGTGTCAGGACTGGGCTATACTGGAGGTTTGGTGCTGGTGAATTATCCCTGCCCAGGGAGTGAGTTTCTGATAGTCTTTTTCAAGAATGTCTAAAAAAGACTTAGCAAAGCCCAACTGTATAGAAAACATTAAAAAATAAGAGCAGTCAGACAGGGTTTGATTCTTCCTCTTCTGAAACCAGTGAGACTACGACAAGGCTCCCAGTTTGTACCTGTGGAAGTACCCTATATACCACAGTTTCATTATGTGCACATCTTTTGCAATAGCTGGTCACTGACACAAGATTTTTTTTTCATTTTTAATAAAGGAAGATGCAAACATCAGCAAAATTCCAGGAATAAATTTGTGCATATAGAAATTAGGAACCAACTTTGCTTTTATATGTGAACAAGCTATACTATAAGTAAATTTTTCCCCTTCTACCAATTTTCAGATATGGATCATCTCCACCTATTCCTTCCAAAACCATTTCTAGCTTGCTAGATGTGTGACACATTAGAACAAAATAAACAAGTCTGCAAGTCCTGGCACCAGGACCAGTTTCTTTAGATAATTAGCAAAACTAGGTCTGGCCAGAGATCATAATGATATTGTTTTCATCTTCACTAGTGGCTAAAATATTTGAACACAATTTACTTAAGTGATATTTTTCCTAGCACAGATAATGGGTTTTTTTTTCTATCAGTCAGTGAAAAATAGTTAATGCTTTTAACAATATTCCATATATTATTATATTTACTTTTTTCCCCCTAGTAGTTCTTAGAAGTCTCCTTGATGCACAACACTGTGTTTTGAAAATCAACATCTTGCTTCCTACCAGAGTAAGTAGATATGCCAGCCAGTAATAGCTGGTTTCTAATTTTTTTCTCTTTGTGTTAGAAGGGAAAAAAAAAAAAAGTAAAAAAAAATTGCTGACTTTAGATCTTAGCCTATCAGATGAAGACTTACTGGTGAATTATAAGCCTATTCAAAACAGGGCTTTTCTTGCAACAGGAGCCCCTAACAATTGGTAATGAGGACAGATTCTGAATTGTTTGTGAGCAGCTGCTTAGTAGGTAAGAGCTTGTTTGGATTCAATTGAACAGTGTTTTTAGAAGCAGTTACTGACCCCTGACCCTTCCTACAGACTGGGTTGATGGGATTAGGGAAAGCCAGCGTTCAGCTTACACTTGGCTATAACAAGCTGGCAAGAGATAACATACTTTTTAATTATCAAGTTACACCTCTGCCAAAGTTTGTCTATGAATTTACCAAATGGGTCAATGATCTATAAGAAATCAAGCTAGGCTATGGGATAATAGTTACATAAGAAAAGAGTCTTGTTGGAGATATAATTAATACATTTATGTAAGTTTTATTTCCCTTTACAAATATTTCACATTTTCAAATCATGTTCTGCAAGACTCTCAAATGCATTGCAGAGGCGTATGTTGCATGTGGTATTTATGCCAATGTAGCTTTAAGGTAAAAAAAGACATGAATTGCTTCTAAGACCTGCCAAAAAAGTAGCCAAAGAAAAAAATGAACCACAAAACATGAAATATATGAAATTTAAATTGAAACAACCATCTGAGTAACAATAAAATTTGAAGCTTGATTTGTTCTGCCACTCTGAGGCTGCAGTAATATAAAAATACTTACTATTGGCAAGAAGCCAACTTGCCTAGCAGTCTACAACTGTAAGAAAATGACACAATTGTGGTATTATTGACCTGGAACAATCAAAGATAATTTCTGGCATAATAATAAAAAAATTCGAAGGCCATAAGGCTTTTATATCTTAATTCTAATTAACTAAAACCAAACCAAAATTATAAGGCTTAATTATTTTGAATGATCCTTTGTATGTTTTCTTTCAAGGCTGAAGTACGAAAAATTCTCCAGTTCAAGTTACTCAAGGGCCTTGCCTTTCTTACATCTCCTCGTCGCTAGTGTATATCATGTCTGTTATGGGAGCAGCCAGTTCTAGGAAATTTTTGGTACGATAATCATAAAATTTATGCAGATTGATCCTTTTGCGGACTAACGAATTTATGGATAAAACAAGTCATAATGAGCAATGCCACTTGGTAAGCAGTAAAGATAGGTTGAAAGCCATAGAATGGGTCGGATTTGTCGCTGTAGCTGTGCTTTTCGTTGTTGAAGGGCACTGCAAACCCAGCAAACTTCTCAGGAACACTTGGGATTTCTCATGCTAGTTCTGTGAAATCACTTTTGTATTAGCAATGAGTGTCTAAAGCTCAAGTTTCATTTTGATCACATCAAATTTCCTGTCTCACTCTAAAACAGAGAGGATGTCTAAGAATGAAGGGCAGCGTTGGGCTGAGACACACCTGCATCCAGGAGTCTTCCCTTTATGACGGGAGTCACCACATACTACCATTTCATGAAGTGTTCAGCTGCCCTCTCAGAAATCCTGCCTGACTAACTTGATCTCCTTTTATGATCCAGTGACTCGACTGGTTGATGACAAATGGCTGTGGATGTTGTGTACTTGGACCTTAGCAAAGCCTTTGACACGGTTTCCCACAATAAGCTTCAGGAGAAACTCGTAAAGCACGGGCTGGAAAGGAACATTTTATGCTGGGTTACAAACTGGTTGGAAGGGCGAGCTCAGAGGGTGGTGGTGAATGGTGCAACATCTGACTGGCGGCCAGTCATCAGCGGAGTCCCACAGGGGTCAGTGTTGGGCCCAGTACTGTTCAACATCTTTATCGATGACATGGACGAGGGAATTCAATCCATCATCAGCAAGTTTGCAGATGATACTAAGCTGGGGGCAAATGTTGAACTGCCGGAGGGTAGGAAGGCCCTCCAGAGGGACCTTGACAGACTGGAGAGATGGGCAGGCTCCAACAGTATGAGGTTTAACAAGACTAAGTGCCGGGTTCTTCACTT
>WEKX01005762.1:133421-148455 GCA_013390025.1 Pitta sordida | reverse complement strand
GAGTATTGTATTCAGTTCTGGGCCCCTCAGTTCAAGAAAGATGTCGAGGTGCTGGAACAAGTTCAGAGAAGGGCTACTGGGATGGTAAAGGGGCTGGAAGATAACCCCTATGAGGAGAGACTGAAGGAGCTGGCTCTGTTTAGCCTAGAAAAGAGAAGGCTCAGGGGTGACCTTATTGCTGTCTATAACTATCTAAAAGGAGGTTGTAGCCAGGCAGGGGTTGGTCTTTTCTCCTTGGTCTCTGGGGACAGGACGAGAGGTCATAGTCTTAAGCTTCAGCAGGGAAAGTTTAGACTTGATATTAGGAAAAAGTCTTTTACTGAAAGAGTGATCCGGATTTGGAATGGGTTGTCCACAGTGGTGGTTGACTCGCCAACCCTGGAGGTGTTTAAGGGTAGGCTGGATGAGGTGTTGAGGGATATGATCTAGATGTAGAGGATAGGTTAGTTGGATTATAGGTTGGACTAGATGATCTTCAAGGTCCTTTCCAGCCTTATCTATACTGTGATACTGTGATACTGTAAAATTGTTCCTTGACAACTGCTTTTGGGTGAATAACCTTTTATTTTTACTTCTGAGAAAGGAAAAGTGATTGAAAGAAATAACTTTTTAAAAATGAAAATTATCTATTTCTATTTCTAATCACAAGCTATTGTGAATAAAGTCTGTATGCTTTAGTAATTACCAAATCCTTTCTGTTTCCTTGCCTTAACTCAGATTTGCAGTACTGAATTAGATAAAATTTATCCCATTTCCTGTGATGGCAAATGCAACAGGTGTCACTGTCTGCTCTAGCTTTAACAGCCAGACTAAAATCAACAGCTCAGCCCTGTACCAATAAAAGTGTGAACTTTTTCATTTGCTTTTGTAGGCACTACACGGTGATCAGGTCCTGCATATACCTCAGGCTGGCCCCTGCTCTATACGTCTCCTTCCAAAACCATCCCTGTCACCTATGTATCCTCTATACTATGCTGAAATCACAGCACTATGTCACTTCTAACCTCATGTAGAGGCAAAAAACTCCAAGTGGAGAGAAACACTAGTCAAAGTAAGTCTCTTTAGGTCTGTAATCAGTCTTGCTCTATAACACGGTGCTCTGCTTGGCCTAAATCTGTCTGTTGAGGGTGTTGGGGAAGGCTAAGCAGCAGAGGAGCTAGGTGGTGTACTTAGTCACGGGGAACTCTATTTTAAAAAAGTTTGATAAGTAACACGGGGAATTCTGCTTACCTAAAAGAACCAACATTATTTTGAGTTTGAAGAGCTGTGTAAGAACTTAAATTTCCTTGAACATTTTTGAGTATTTTCTTCACTGAAGCTCAGCTCCCAAGATACGGTATGTACAGTGGGATTCATAAAAGGACTAGATGTTTATACATTAACTAGGAACAATTCTAGATTTGATTCATGTATAGGCTGATTATCTAAAAGGTAGTTACAAACATGTGCAAGAACTTCAGCTTCACTGAAACCTGCCTGTACCAGTTGGGTTTAAATGCGTAGAACATGAATTATAAAAATTAGAAATCCAAAGAAACTCAAGATTCAGCTTCCCATAACTCTTCAGAATGAAGTATCCAGGGCAGTTTCTCATAGCAGTTTCAAAGTACTCAGAATCGTACATTCATATGTTTCTCATATTTCAACCATGCCCTGAGGTCCTCATATAAAATTGGGGTCCTGTTGTGGCCAGTACTGAAGAACCTCACAGGAAGGTATAGCTCATATACTGTATTGGTCTGTCTGTTCAGTCTGTAATTAGTTGTTCAACTCATCTACTAACGCTGACTAAATCAACAGGGTTGTTGAGTCCTACACGTTTCTAGAATTGCTAGATTGCAGCAATGATTATGTGAGAGAAGTCCTAAAAACAAATGAAGCAAAATCTCAGAGTAACTCTAAAGCTATCAGAAAAACGATGTTATAATAATGATCTCTGGTCCCTTTACAGGCTCTCTGTAGTTACTCGTAGGACTGCAGAATGATGCAGCACCATTAGTTATTACTCGGATTTCAGAAGGATACACAATGTACTAAATGCTTCTACTGTATAGATGAAAATGAAGTTTGGGGTTTTATCCAAAAAACAAAAAAAGGTCTAAGACTAGAAAAGAAGGAAATAGAGTGACATATTTTACTTAGTCTTAGATAGCTTTAAGACTACCTAAACCATCTTTTTTCTTTCTTTCACAAGAGATTGGCTTTCCCTGGGGTCTTTTTCACTTATATCCAATTTCTTTTTTCAACTCATGTTCAGTCATGGGTAAATGAGACCAATAAGCAAAATAGATTAAATATCATGATCTGAATTTCACTAAAATCAATAAAAGACCTTCTGCTAACTTCAGTTGTCTACAGAACTACGGTTTATTCAGCCAAGTGCATTTAAGTGTCACAATTTCCTTGAAATTAATTTTAAATACAGATAAAGAAAATTATCATAATTGGGACAGATTCTATTTCTGGGACATCCTATCTTGGAACACTATCTGAAATATCTCCCTAAAAAGGGATGAGGTTTTTGTGCATGGGAGAGGAATGGGAGTCAGACAAGCGTATAGTCTAAACTTTGTTCAATAACATTAGCTATTCTCTCTGATTTCTTCAGACTATAAACTGCTTGTCCCCAATACTTCTAAAGCAATTAGCACATTGCTGACAATTTGAATTATTAATATTATTGTTGTTATTAATATTAATTCCAAACAATGACAAGACAAATTGGATGTCCTTCACAGAAAAAGTGAGGCTTATGTTTGACTGTCACCAGTGGAGCCTTTTTCTATGTTTATGACTTGAAGTGTATTAATGATACCAGCACAAATACCAACAACAATGCTGCTAATAATTGCTGTGATAGCCAAGAGTCTCATCTGGCAAGTGGGAGCAGATCTTAGGTCTGCACATAGGAGTGCACATTATTTAATATGCTTTATTTCATGCACTGTGTGAGGCTGTAAAATTGTAACTGAGCTATACAGAGAGTGTGTCCTTCATCTCTGAGTGCATTCTAATTCTGTAGAAATCCTCCAAAAAAGAGGAAGAAATATTAAGATAAGATCCTTAGACCTGAGTGAATTTCTGTACTATTAGAATTAGTAGAAAATGCAAGACATCCTCTCTCCTTCTCACTGGCTAGAAAAAAGTCCAAAAGTCAAATAGACTGCATGCTTGACACCTTCATTCCCTGGCTGGAAGCACTGTAGACCAGTCAGGCCATATAATCAGGTGTATTTTCTCAGAAGCATCAGGTGAAACAGGCATGCTTGCCTGTAGTGTTTTGGACATCTGAATCATGTCTGACAGATTTTCCTCTGAAACAAATGCATGTGGTGTGCTAGTCATCAAATACTTTATTAACCTTTTTCCTTATGGAGACAGGAAATCACCAATATGGGGGGGAGTTTGCTTTTAATCTTGATCATCTTGTTTTCTTATTTTGTGCACCAACAGTGATGTTTTTCCTCACTCTGCTTCTAGAATAAAAATTTCCTGCATGAGTTAATATCAAACCATGACCACAAGTGAGGGAATCTCATACTGCCCATAACATATATAGACAGACATATCTATGAAATGTCATACTAAGATCCTATGAATAGTAGTTTCTCCTTCTTGTCACTTATAAAGCCAACAACTATGATTTCGTATATTGATGTTTCTCATTTACTTTGGCTTTTATCAGACAGCCACAAAAACCTGACAACGCAACAACAGTTTGCATTCTCTTCTGTCTCATTCTAAAAGGGCAGTTGGCTGATGTACCTTGAATCTGCTCTATCTCATCTGAAGACCTTTCCACATCTGGAAAACTATAACTTTTAAAGAGGAAGAGAAATTGAATATGCTATGTGAAGAATACAGGGGATAGAATAATATTAGCACACCATCACTGCTAGTATCTCTGCCCTCTTGCATAGAGGGTGTAAATGTCTATCTGCGATGGATGACTCAAGCTCATTGAGTGTGCAGATGACAATTCAGGTTTATGTGCACAAACCACCTTTTATTAAATGACTGGGCCTCATCTCCAGTCTGCCAGTGTAGCTGTGGCTGCAGCTCCTGACACATCTTTCCCCTTAGAGCATTTTCCTTTATGAGGTTATGCTGCTTCTGTTCAAAAAGACATCACAGAGAGATGCCTTCACTCTTCCTAGAGCCCCATCTTTGCCTGCATTTCCTTACAGTGTGTAATAAAGGACTGCAGTTTTCACAAAAAAACTTGTACATGCAAGAAGCCACTCTGGAAACAGAAGGCAGTGAAATTTTTATCTTGACCAATAACTGTGATCTCATACAGTCAGTCTCTGTTATTGTAATGCAATTGCTGACAACCATTCAGTAAATTTATGGTCAAATACAAGATACCCACTGAAGATGTCAGTACTCATTCATGAGATTTCTGGTGACCAGTCCCTGATTTGTCCATTTGTCCATTGCCAAACCAGATCCAGACAGAATCTGAACGCTTTAATTGCAACCATTCAAGGTTAGAATGAGGAAAGGAATCCTCCCAAACTTCTCATTGCCACTTTTTAGGCTACAGGTGTCATCTTTAGCAACACTGAAGGAACCATTGTGCTAAACAGCAAGAGAAGATTCTTATTTAAAGATGCCTGTGTTGTGAGCTGCAAGCCAGTTGTACCTGGTGTTTCCAGGTGGCAATAACAACCCTGCAGATACATCTCCCATAGACAAGTATTAAATTACCCTATTACTGTGTGCCTTCTTAATGAAACATTAGCAGGTTTAGGACTTGACAAGTTTTATCCATGATTACTTCAACACAGGTTATATGAAGAAAACAAGCTAAAGGACAGAAATATGTTTTGATAGTTATTTTAATTCCATAATACCATACCTGTTCTAAGCAGAGAGGTACCTTCCAGGCAGATGTTCAAATCACGTGGGAGTTCATATGCCAAATGTGAGATTAATGGGCTGACATGATAATGAAGCACTCTTTTACTGTCCATGCCAGAGAATAAATATACCAGCCCATCAATGAGGAAGCTAAAGATACACCCTTCCTTAGCTGCAAAGGTTTATTCCTGTGGGATTCTTCAGAGATTATTTCACTGATTCATCAAGCAATCTCTTTAGCTTTATCCTTTTCATGCTATAGTAAAGGACTTCACCCTTTTCTCTTCACATAGACAAAACTCATAATTTACATGTGTAGTTTGTATCCTACCATTCCTTTGTGGAGCATTTTGATCCTGCTTCTGATGAGGCACTAAACAGAAAACACTTCTCCTAAACAAATGAGTACTGGCTTGGTTATGAGAAGTGACATTTCAGTCTGCTCTGGATAATAGACCAAGAGTCAATTTAGTGTCAAAAAATAGCAAGTTGCCTCCCCATATGAAAGGTTTTTGGTTTTGTTTTCTTTCAGAGGCAGGCAAGCTGGCTGAGATTCTATCTCCACCATGAAAAAGGCCTTTATTTTGTGTTATTAAATGAAAGCTGACCTTATCACTGACATCACAGGCTAGTCCTAATGGCTTTTACAATGGCCTTAATGGCCAGCCTGAGAGACTCCCTGGGCCACATTCTCAGGATATATAAACTAATGAACAACTGGACCCTTAGATTTTAGTACTTCCTTTCTCCCATGTGTTATTTTTCACCCAGTAGTAAGCTACAGCATACAGTTGTTTCCTGTGTCTGAGATCTGGACTCAGAATTTTCATACAATTAATCATTTTTAAACAAGTTCCTGCTTGAAATCTCAAACCTCCGGGTTCAGAAGGTCAGATTCAAGGTGTTCATGAGTATAACCCGATATTCCTGCCCATCTTTGCCTACACCTGTGTGTATGGCTATGTCTGACTGTGATTTAGGAATTACTGCCACCAGTTTATCATTGGTTTTGTAGAACCCAAATTACCTTCATTTTCTTTGAATTTTATGGAAAGGAAATAAAACATAATAAAATATTGTTCCCAAAAGGGCAGTTGTGTAGTATAATCTGCATTTCTCTTCTATTTCAGGCTGCCTCAGGAGGACACTATGTTGCCAAGGTTATACAGCTATAATCATCATGTATTTATGCAAAATAAGAACTATGTAATATTGCAGCATTAAACATGATGAGATTATTAAAAGGAAAATACAGATGAACATAAGCCTTTTCTTCTAATACTTTCTTTTATAGCAGCTCAAACCAAAGCTTTAGCCAAACATTGGGATGAAACCATTTCTTCATTACTTTACTGATAGACTGAGACAATTAGTGGCTCTGTATATTTATTAAATGTATTGATTTTTAGGTCAGAAAATATTATTTGTGAGAAACTGTCTTGTCAAATAAGCTCTAAAGGATCTGTATTTTATAAACACAAGTCATCAAGCGCTGGAGAGTTTATAGCTGGAAACAACCACACCAAAACTAGGAGTGATTTGGATGGTTTAACTGGTGTTTGTGGTATCACCTAAATATTACTTTAGCTCCCAATTAGCCACAGAATACAGCCCTGGACTGTTACCTTACTTCCTAAAAGTTCTTCCTTACAGAGAAGGATGAAGACCAGAATGTCAGGGTCCCTGGTTCCCAACTATTCTGACTGCAGGGACAGGGAAACACCCCTCTCTGCTCCCCAGCTTGGGATGTGGATATAAGTCCACACTACTCTTCTGTAAAAACAGTGGACAGTCATCTTCCTGCCTTGTCCGTGTAGGAACACAACACCGCATAGAAACACAAGCCTAGCACCAGATTTAGATGGCTTTATAGCACTGCAGAACATCAGAGCAAATGTGCTGAATCAGGTCCAAACCCACCCAGCCTGTCATCTGGCAGTGACAAGGTGGGTGCCTGGGGCAGTACTGAGGAAGGTGGAGGCATATTTCCCCAAACAGCCTATACCAGTTGAGCCTTAGGGGCCTCCTGTGCCAAGTTTGCTTTCTAGGTATTTCCATTCCTTGATTTATCTTTCTTTTTCATTCTCTCCTTGAATCTAAGGGAGCTTTGAGCACTAATAACATCTTGTAGCAGTAAGCTCCTCACCTTAGTTACACACAGTGGCAAACCCCCCCCCCCCCTATTTTTCTTTGTATTCAGCTTACATCTTAGTCATTTTTGTAAGCCACTATTTTTTCACTGAGATGAAACGGTGAGCAAACCATCCTTATGTACCACCTCAACAACACTCATAATTTCATAGGCACTTCTCCTACCCCTCTAGAATTGTTTCCTTTCCACAGTGCTATCACCTGCTTTATTTTGCTCTTACTTCCATGGAAGCCTTTCTACTCTTTCAGTTATCATTTTTGCTCCTCTCTACCTTTTTTTTTAAATATTTTTCTGGCACATGTTTTCAGATGTGGAGGATCATAACTGCCTGCATAAGTAGAATATAAAATCTGCCATGTCTCAATGTTCCTGAGTGCAGAAAGTCTCAACATCTCCATACAGGTTCTATCAGAATTTGTTATCTCATGTACCCAAAAGCAGTAGTTGTGCAACAGATTTGGTTGCCTTTCAGTCAGGTGTAACATGATTCCTGAATGTATATTACTCCACACACCCAAGAAACCAGGTTGAGATTCCATATCATAATTTTTCAAGTTGCAAAGGTAATTTAAAACAGTCTTCCCCAGCTGTGTTGGTACTCAGATGTGGCAATTCAACTGTCTGGGCGACCATACTAAAAAATGGTTCAGTGGAAGTGTCTATCAGCTTAGGTCATTTCTCCCACCTTTCCTCAAGTGTTGTTTTTCTTTGTTTATTAACCTGTATCACTCCAGCTTTCAGCAGCAATATGGTTGGACCAGATGACTTTGATGAAGGACTGATAAGCTTCCGACACCAGAGGTGGGGCGACAGAGAAAGGAATGAGCAGGTAAGAGGAAAAAAAGGGGATGAAACTTCTTAAGCTGACTTCCCACCAGCAAAATCCTCATTTAAAACCATGGTCTCAGAGGTGATGAGTAGCTGCACTGATTTCAACAGTTGGGTTTTTCTCAAGGAGGGATTCTGCAGATGGGAGGGATTTGGGAGGATTCCTGAGTCAAAAGGTTTTATGTTTGTGCAGGCAATGATGCTCTGAATCGTTTGTGATTTCTCAGGTATAGGCCCACTGCCTGAAACATCTGATTTACTATATCAACAACACACCATTCCTTCCCCCTCTTAAAAATAAAAATAAGTGAGTAGATTGAGAGATGGAGCATGGAAGGATGGAGAAAACCGGGACGCTAAGGACCAGTGCAGGGACAGGCTGTTCCAGCGACAGGGAGAACAAGCAGAGTTTTTGAAGTACAAGTTAGGAGGTTTAAGAAGACAAAGCTGGAAAAAGCATAATAAGGAAATGCAATTCCAAACTCCCAGCAGCATATTTAAATAGATTCTACCCTCCTTAAACTTTGGATTTGCCGCAGTTTACATCACTAATCCTCACATTCCTCACATGCCAATCAAGCCTCTTAAGGGGGCACTTGGGCAGGGAGGTGGTCTGGGACTTGCCATTTCTGATAAAGCAGAAAGTACTTGCACAGATATTGTATCCAATGTACCTTTGTGGCTGTCAGACAACCAGCAGCAAGCTCTCCACCAAATGTGCTCAGCCAGGTCCTCTTTCAGTGCCAACCTATGCCCCACCTGATACCAATTTATGAGAAGTTCTGGTCAGATATTTTTCCAGTTCCCTCAAAAAGCCTTCAGTATTTTTGGAACATTTCACATTCCGAATCTTGTTCAGCTGTTTGCTGGTGTTTTTCATGAACATTTCTGTCATAATTTAATGTATTAAAAAATTATTTGCATTTCTATCACAAATCACACGTGTTTTGAATTTAAAAATAGCCATGAAGCTGCTACCTCATGATTTATTTCAGTACAAAAGCTCTCAGAAAAAGCATATACACAATCGGCTAATCTATATGAATATTCATATGTTTATAGCACATAATGTCACAAGAAATTAAAGCAAGAACACTTAACACTCATTTATAACCTAGCAAGCGAAAACCACAGTCAATTTTGATTCGTTAAGATATGTATTTCAGTAACCAAACATTTTCCTTGGAAGCACATGTTCTTTGAGGAAATATATCAGGTTAAAAGAGTTTTACGTTCAAAAAAAGTCATCTTAAACAAAGGTTAAAAATTACACCATGAAAAATGAGATCTTTCTGGAGACCAGGTAACTAAATATCAGAGGAACATGTTATCTTCATGGAGAAAATCTGAGCTTTAAGTGAAACCAGAGGGGATTGGGTCACTCTGCGTGACCCTGCAGGCATGCTAAACAAGCCTAACTCCATTTCAGACTCCGTCATTGACTGCTGCAGCGAGGTGCTTGAAATGGGGCTGTGTGGCTCGACAGTATTGTTTTCTGTCTCCATTTTTCACAGGAAGCCCAGATGAAACCTCAACACAAAGAAATATAAGTATTTGCTCTTAGATTTTTTTTTTTCTTCCTCTGGAATTAACTATTTGAAGGTTTAGTTTTTTGATAAATCAGTGCAGCCACTGTGCCTTAGTATCTGCTCATGCTGATTAGTTCAATTAGATCCAAAAGTCTGCACTAGTTATCGTAGTTAGAAGATTTTAAATAATAAATTTGTTCCTACACATTTTAATACCTGTTATGTTTCTTCATACATACAGGCTTGTCACATTTATATTTTATTCGGCTTTCTTTTACTTTATGGTGATGTGTTAAGATTTATTTAGTCATGTTGAAAGTTTAATTTTTTAAAATTTATTTTATTTCCTTATTTGATAGTTTTTGCTTTTTCCCCCGTTTTACATTAAATCTACCTAGTGTTTAAGGAAGGAATCTTTTAATGACAGTGTTCGTAGTTTGAAATAAATATTTTATGTTAAATGTTTATTTTATTTGCAGCCATCTCTGAGACTCAAGTAACACAATAAAAATGTATACAACACCTGAATGCAATTTTCCAGAGTCCACTATTAGCTTTGCCAAGATTTCAAGGATATCATTCTTCTTAATTACTTTTTTCCCCCCAAACTGAACACAGCAAAAGACTAAAGACACTTTTTAGCACATTGAAATCTTTCAAATTTAGAGGCACACTGACATCTATCTTTGTTGTATTTGGCTTGTGACGAAAAGTTATGAGAAGAGAGAGTGAGCACAGGGAGTCAGACCAGCTTGCTGCTATTGCACACAGGGGTGCAGATGTAAAGCTGGATAGAAACTCAGAAGCCCAAGCACCTACATTCAGTGGAGACAACCGCAAAAATACTACATAATACCACAAATACAATACAAAAATGACAAAATAACTACATTTGGTTAAATGCACCGCTTAAATGCAGGAGAGTCTCTGTAACAGAATTTAGAGAAGTTTTTGCAGCTGCATCAAGGTATTAACCCAAAGCAGAAATATGATAAGAGCAGTAAAAAATTATCAAAAGGATTCTCTCACTGTGATAATCCGATTATTTGCTTTGAGGTCTTTATGTTGTTATTCCAAGTGACTGCAAGCCATTTGAAGTACGTATTAAAAAAAATAAAATAAAATTGGGGTCTGCCCCATTTTCTACTCTGGCCCACGGATCTTAAAATCCTTGGTCCAAAGCAACCAAATGTCAGTTCTCATAGGAAAGCCAGTCACCAGATGTTGTAACAATTGATGGCCCAGATGACAGAGGTCGCCATTTGTTTTGGGCAGCTGTCCTTCAGTGAGCGGTGCCCTGGAGGACCACAGGCAGACGCCAGATGGCTCTGGGTGGGTGCCCCGGCAGCTCCAGAGCCACAGGCTCCTGGCAGGCTCTGGGGAGTTGCAGGAGATTCCCAGAAAGATATCAGCGAGGGGAGGTGGAATTTAAATCAGAACCTTTGAAGTTAATATAAGTTAATATCAATAAATTTGAGGCTGAGCATAATAATTACTGCCACAAGGGGTTGATGGCAGCAGCACAGTTGGCTCCCACAGAACATCTAAATACCCAAATCATTATGCTTTCCTGTGACCTATATATCCTGGGTCAAATTCATATGGAAACTACAAAGCCCACAGGCTAAATTATATATTTGAGGACCCAGCTAATCAGTCTTGCCTAATAAGGCTACAAGAAAATGCATGTTCCAAGCTGACATCACCACAGACAAACTGCATGTAAAAGTGCACTGTAAAACAATGAATCTAGTGCTTTCCAGGCCTCAAAATGGGTTGACTGGAGGCGGATCTGATAGAGGCGCTGTAAAATCATTAGTAGAAGGGAGAAGGTAAATAGGTAACAATTGGTCACTGTCTTTTCGTTGCAAGAGCTAAGAGTCATCAAAGGGAAACCAGCAGGACCCAGATTCACAATAAACCAATGGAAAAACCCTTTCACCAAGTGTTGATGTAACCTGCAGTTCTGCTTGTCACAGGACAGGGGTGGGACTAGAGGTTTATTAGTGTTCAGAAATAGCTAAATCCATGGCAGGAAAATCTGCCAAGGTGCCTGAATACAAAGAATCTTATGTTTCTTTTGTATGTATATTCTTCTTCAGTTTATTTATTGTGGACTATGTACAGACTGGTGAGTTTGGTAATTACTCGGCTGGGCCACTGTGGCCATTCTCAAGGTCTCACCTTCAGCACTGTATAATCACAGAAATATAGAGAGGGAATTCTTCTTTTAAAAATGGTCCCTGTGGGATATCTTATCTAGATTAGCTCAGCCTAAGGAAAATGTCATAAGGCCCCATAGCTGATTTCTTGTAGAAAGTCTTTGGACATGTGAGAATTTTCAGGTTGCTTTTCATTTTTTCTCCCTCCCAGCAGAAAAAAAACAGGCTGTTATGGAATGAACATAAGCTAATAAACAACAGATTTGCTTTAGTTCCTTTTCTTTTGTGACTGTGTGGAAGCAATCCTTTGGCAACTAGAAGCCTCAGGTTGAAAAGGAGCAGCTACTGTCCTTGGGACGTGGATTGCAGTCCTGGTCCCCATTCCTGCATTCCTTTATTTTCTTGGGTAAAGCTATACAGCTTAGCAGTCATGTGCCATAATCTCATGCTTGCTGCATGGCAGTTTCCAAGGAAACTCGCAGGCTGCACATGCTAGGAGTGATCCTGAGGGGATGTCAGCTACAATTGCTTTGGTGGATGCTTTGCTTGGAGTGGAAGCTTACCCACAGTAGAGGCTGGGTTTCCCAGATTAGGAACTGAGTGTTAGAATGTGTTTACAACAAATCACATATATTATTTTCTAGATAGAGATGGGAGGGTAAGACTTCACATTAATTTCATTTCTTTAATTTTTTCCATGTTCCAGTTACCTGTTTCTATAGCCTAACATTTGTGATCTGTAAAAGCCTGATTGTCTCATTGACACTATTTTGTAAAGACTACTTTATTTAAAATGGCAATAACCATGTAGGGGAAAAAAAGGGATTAAGAAAACACATTAAGCTGAACAAAATAACCTATTTTCTGGGAAAGCACAAGCATTTGAAAAGGAGCACTATACTAAAAAGGACAAAAAATTAGTTTAAAAGACAAAGCAAAAGTCCAGTCTCCTAATGAGAGCAGCACCTGATATCTGCATATTACACGTATTCAGTATCCTCTATGTTGAATGTTATAAGGCTGCAGCTTTTCAGCCTCTGAGATTAAGCCTGCACGTACCACACACCTCCTGTACACCCTAAAGGGCATGGCTTAGGTTTATAGGGATATTTGTGAAAGTTTCTGTCCATGTCCATACCGTTCACCTATTCATTTGTACTGAAGTTACACAGAGCATGTATTTGGAGAGATTACAGATTTAGTTTTCTTATTTTCTTTTTTTATTTTTTTTACCTTTTCTCTTCTTTTATGTTGTTGTTGTTGCTTTAGTTTTGTTTTGTTCTGAGATCTGGGCAAACATTAATTTTATCCCACTCAAATCAGAGATATAACATTGTGAAATAGAAGGGCTGTGACAAAGAAGAGAGTATATGTATCTTCTGGTTTCCAGATACTGGAGGAATGTTTGAAAGGAACAATCAGATAATTTGATAAATATTTTTATTGTCCCTCAAGAACTGAATCTCAGAATGTAAAGCATCAGAGTTTAAATCCAAACATTTCTTTATGCCACATAATTTGGTACAATGAAGAGAAAAGCTTGGTGATGGTGAGAAAATCATGAACAGAAGGGAGAAGGTCAAAGCCTGTGTCTTCTTATTCTAAAACAGAAAAGTAACAAAAAGTTAATAACCCCAGCCAACTCCCCAGTCTGTATTAAAATACACAGAAGAGAAAATAAAGGTTGGAAGAATAGAAAGCTACTAGATGTTACCAGTTATTTTAAACTGTTTTAAATTAGATAGGAAATCAGTGCCATATTATCACACAAAATATACAGTAGAAGAGGAAACACAGAAACACAACCCTAATTTTACCAAAATGCACTTGTTTCATAACAAAAATATGTATAAGAAAGAATGCGTATCCAATCTGGAAGAATGTTAGCATTTAACACTCTTTTCATCTTTGTGAAAATACTCCCCTTCTGGGATCTTGCCAAGAAAGAGAGATTTTGACAGACTGACTTCTTCCAGGGAGATACTTCATGTCTAAACCCAGCTTCAGCTGTGTGTCTTTTTCTTATGAAGAGTAGCTACTGTGTAATTATGGGTGGCTTTTTTGGTTTTGGCTTTTCTATATTTTTTTTTCTTATTAAGTGGAGGTCATTATTTGATTTTGAACAAGAACACTGTAATATGTTGTCTGGCAGATCTGAATTCATCAGATATTTGATAGCTGTGTGTGTACAGAGAGTCTGCTCATTTTTAATCTATAAACAATGACAGAAAACAACTTCATTTGTAAGCTTCTGCAATTTCAAAATGCAACATGGAACAAAAAAATGGAAACATCTCCTTCGCACCATTTCCTCCCATTTACAACACCGAGATTAAAAAAAATATTTGGCAAACAGGAAGTTGCTTCGAAATTATAGCTCCTTCTATGAGGCTGACATTCTTGGCTGCCTGCTCTCTTTGAAGACGAATAATTGAACAGGCTCTAGTTACAGGGGCCAACTCTTTTGAAAGCAGAGCTCTCTAGGTGAAGGTTATTCTTTACGGAGGGGTTAATCAGGGACCTGGATTTCAGTCTCTACAATACTGCTAGAAGGAAAGGATTGAAAACAAATTCCTCATTTCAGACTTGCTCAAGATTTCAGTCTCCAAAGTTGATTGGCACTGATAACAGCTTCTGTGTTTTCGTTCTCTCTTTAATGAAAGCATCATCAATCATCTTTTCTTTTTAACTATTTGTTAATAGCTTCTACCTTCAGATAGTCTAATAACCTATAAAATATCAAATATTTTGATCTCTAACTCAGCAAGTCACCCTAACATGCGTCATCTTAAAAGCTGTAAGCTGGTTGTGCTTGTGGCATGTTGGTGCTGCATAGAACTACAGAGGAAGACAATGGGAAAATCTGTACACATGAAGAAAGAGTCCTTCTCCTGTTGCAGCCTGAGCCTAGATTTATATTCCCTAACTCATGAAATGATCTGGAAATCAACTTCCAGTTCAAGTTCCCAGAGTAATCAAAGCACACATCATACACAAAGAAACAAGGAAAAACAGACAAGATGGATCAGAAACAACCCAATGTTCTTGTGGCAAAAAGTGACCAAAATAGAGTTGAATGTACTGTGGGAAAACATGTTTGAGGGAAATCTGGGACTTGATCTCATATCTAGAAGGGTGAGGAAAGGTACACTGGCAATCTGAAAGGACCTGAGGGTACAGAGGAAATTGCTTCTTAAGTGTGTCATCTTAGTGTATTCTACAATGTCTGCATCTTCTTCAGTCAGACAGAAAACGTCCTTTTTAAAATTCAAAGCATTGACTACTGAAAAATTTCATACATGATGAGAGATATTTCCCTGTCAAAAAACCTACAACCCCATTGCACTGTTATTGCTTTCCTTGCTCTAGGACTCAAGAAGAAGGATTCCAGTAATCTTTCTCCAGGTAAGGTAAAACAGACTGTCCCTACTGTCATAGGTTTTGCTAACTCTGTATCTAAAAAAAAAAAAAAAAATACCACAAGAAAAAGAGGAGGGGGG
>WEKX01005762.1:60123-133377 GCA_013390025.1 Pitta sordida | reverse complement strand
TTTCAAACTATGTATAAAGAAAAAAAAAAAAAAAAACCACAAAAAAAAGAGGAGGGGGGGGGGGAAGAAAAATTGAAAAGGTGAGTGAAGAGAAGCCCTTGATTCATCCTTGACAAATGAGTTTTTCTTTTATTGCTGCCTTGCTGTTCAGCTGAAGGTTTCTACCTGAGTTTCTAAACAGCAGATGATTTGGCTTCATCTGAGCTTGCGCTGTAACATATGTGTAGTTGCATTTATCCAGACTACTTAATCTCAAAAAACATACTGGACACTGCTTATTTTTATCCAGTGCGTTTATATATACTTTTTGTATTTCCAAGGCAGTGGCTGCCTGGCTAACCACTTTTCTTCCCTTTTGAATCGCCAGACTTCTCTGCCTCTGGCTTGGAGACTTTCCTAAGGGTCTGTAATGTTCCAAAGAGAGCAAGGAAAAGAAAACCTAAGACAAAAAGAAAGCACCAGTCAAGTGCAGTGATGCTACTGAAGAGCATTATTCCACGAGGGAGTACTTCAATACTGCTCCGTACTCCTGGTTTTATTACATGAGGTGGGTTCTTTCATACACAGAGAAAGTGAGGAAGGAAAATGGCTCCCATAGGTTACCGAGTGCTTCACGGGCATAGAGGCACATTCCTGGCTTCCACTGATCCTGTCAAACTATTCAGCAGCATTTCAGGAGGAGCTCAACACCTAAAGGAAGAAGCCCAGAGCAGCCTGTCCGAGGTCAGGGGAGCAGCCCGAGCGCTCACGTTAGCGCTCCGGGGTTGCCGTTCCCAGCTGTCAGCATGGCTGCCGAGCTGTTCGCAGAGATTACCTGGGCTTTGCCTCCTCACAGTCTTTCCCCGCTGCTCGTCAGTCCCAGTCTTTGACATCTCATTTAAAATTAGACCCTAATTTTGCAACCCGATCTACGCGAGCGCCGCTCGGCAGCTCCAGCGAAAGCACGGATGGGCTGGTGGGACGACAGCCAGCGATCCCAACTGTTGGAGGGTTCGGATGCTCGCAGATTTGTCCAGCGTCCATGTCCCTGGGCTGGCCCCCTCGGTGGAGCCCTCGAGCGATGGATGCTCCGGGGCCGTGCGCCCTCTGCCGCTCCCGGACACGCCGGGTTCTTGCGTCTGGGTGTTCTTTTTCCCCACCCCAAACCAGAAGAATAACAGCACATCTGTGTTTGGCAGCCTGTCACAAAAAAAACCCAACATCAAGCCATTGGCGGAAGTTACATGAGTCCCCCCTCCTCTTCCACTATTTTTTCACTGTTGACAAAAATATCTAGGGACATGCAACTTATTTGGTTTTTGTCCGTGAAGAAAAAGCTGAGTTATCTGTAAAGAATTTTAAGAAAATCTATTTGGCTTTTTTTCTCACAGGTATTGTCCACGTCGGAATTTGTTTATGTAGGACATATGAGCGTATCTGAGCAATAGATCAGTAAAAATTCACTCAGAATTTTATTATTATTATTATTATTACTACTACTTTTTTGCTTAGAAATCTCTGTTCACTCACAAAATGCCAACAATGGAAAAATGAGTGAGCAGAGACCGTCATAAGCAGTCTTACGTCCCGTGTGCCAATCTGAAAGACAGATATGCCAGAGAAGATCCAGCCCACCACAATTCCATCTATACTGGGATGTGAGCGCCTAAAATTAGTTCATGTTAAGAATAGGGTTACAAATTGCTTAGCTCTGCAGACACAAAATTCATAAGATTCTTCCTCATGACTGAGGCTGACATACCCTTACTTGGTCACACAAGTTCAAGGCATATGGGTGTTTGTGTCTTATCTAAAACCCTGCTATATGTGAAATTCAGCTGAATGTATATCAAATATCTAACTCAGATCAGGAATTATAAAAAACCTACAAAAAAACACCAAACTGAAACCAAAGTGAAAACCAACCAACCAAAAAATGACCAAACCCAAGACCACACTCACTAATATGAACTTTGATTAACTTCAGAATTAAGATCTGTCAATGTATTTATTTGAAGGCACAAAATGTGTTTAACATTGTGGTCAATAACGGCAAAGCAATGATGAGCTATTTCTAGCATAGAAGACTAAGGGTACATTTTAATTCCTTAAACATCAGTATCTAGTTCCATCTGGGGGGCCCTCACGTTTTTTTTCATTCAGGATGTGTCCATCGTATCCGCTGTTCTCATGTGGATATACTGAAAAGTCTTGACATCAATTGTCCTGTGAGACACAAGTTCAGGCAGTAGGACTGAGTCCCCAGGGGCTGAACTTCTATGGAGACTTCAGTAACTGCAATGGAGACTGAGGCAGTCAGTGCAAACGTAAATAGGGAGTGTTTCTATAGACTTCGATACCAACATTCTGTATTTCCAAAGAAGTTCAGGACAGACATAGAAATATTAAGGTTGGAAAATACCTCTAAGATCATCAATATCAGCTTTTAAGCCAGCACCTCCATGTTCACCACTAAATTATATCCTCAAGTGCCACATCTACATGTTTTTTGAATACTTCCAGGGTCGGTGATTCCACCACTTCCCTGGGCAGCCTGTTCCTATGTCTGACCACAGAATTTTTTCCTGATATCCAGTCTAAACCTCCCCTAGCACAACTTGGGGCCATTTCCTCTTGTACTGGCACCTGTTACCTTACCTTTTATGTAGGGGTCTGAGGGTTAATGCAGACAAGAGAAACCTTGCTTTTGAGTAAGGATCTGTATTATAATGCAGACAGCACAGGAAAGATTCCTCACCACAGTCATGGTATTGACCTCAGTCCTGGATTTCGAGGAGGAATCTTAAAGTTTTTTGTGCTCTGTAAACTGCCTAAAATCCAATTGCTTGGGATCTTTCTAAATAGGGATATAGAGGAAAATCAATCCAAATACACTAAAGGTGTAAATTTAAAGTGTTCAAACTCACTCTTAGTGTAAGTGTAAAGACAATTTAATACTGAATAAGTGGATTCTCACAGAAGCTTAATGAGGTTTTGATAATCCACTTAAAGGAGTGAATCTTTCTTGAATTTTCCCTATGGACAACCCCCTAATCTTTTGTAATAAATTCACTATTGCTCTCCTTAGTTGCATAAGTTTTATAAAGGGGGTCAATGCACCAAGTAATGTCCATCTACCTGCTGCTCAGCAGCACCTAGTTACCCTAGAGCTGGGTGTGAACATTGCTGACATTTCTGAGACTATGCAAAATGCTGCCACATTTTATTCTCTCCTAATTTTCTGTGGTTCGATTTTTTTTTTAAATGAAAAAGGTGATATATTTTATTTACTTTTATATGCTTTTATCCCATGAATGGCCAGCTGTCTCTGAATCTCTGATGATTCCTTAAGACTGAACATTGCTTCTCCCCACTCCCATCTTCCCCTGCAATCTAGAAGCAGGAGCTTAATTTTAGGCTACTGTCGGAACCATAGAATCATAGAATATTCTGGGTTGGAAGAGACCCACAAGGATCATTGAGTCCAACTCTTGAACGGCACCACTGCCTTGAAGCAGGGTTCAGTGTCATTAAATGCAGGACCTGTTCCCATTCCCATAACAGCTTGGTGTTTAGCGCACATATCGAGAAAACACAGGACAAGGAACCATTTGTTTCTTCCTTACGAGAGGTTTTGAACCCAATTTCCCCACTTTTTCAGGGCGCTCAACTCAGCAGTTTTTGTGCTGTTGTTATTGTTGTTTTCCCTTCAGGACATATCCAGCGCTAAGTCCGCGTCGAATTAACACGTGCAGAGTAAAAGGCGCCGGGAAAGCCGGGGGTTAAGGAACACGACCCCCGAGTGTCCCCTCGCCTTTCGGCGGAGCGGGGCCGTGTCCCGGCAGGGACAGCAGGGGGAGCCCCGCAGCCGCCCAGGTCCCCGCGGTGCCGCCGCCCCAGTTTGGGGGGCTTGGGGAAGGGCGCAGGGGGGGCCCGAGGTTCGCACGGGCGGTGCCGATGACGGAGGGTTCGGCTGCGGAGACAGCGGGCTGCCGGGAAGGGACGGGATCCCCCTGGGCGTGGCAGCAGCCAACAGTCGTTTTGAGCACGGGCTGGCCAAGCTGGTGTGTAGGGATGTACGCTGGGAATGATGGAGTGGGGGGAAGGTGTGGAATGGGGGGAGGAAGTGAAGAGAAGGCCAACAGTGAAGTAGAGGAGTGGACTGGCTTTGTGTCGCATCCCCGGAATTCAAGACTAGGATGAATGGATGGAGCAACCTGGTCTAGTGAGTGGCATCCCTGCTCATTACAGTGAGTTTGGATTATCTTTAAAGCCCCTTCTCACCCAAACCGTTTTTAAGCAAAGGATGCAGGGTGACATGGGCAGGGGACACCTTGGAAACAGTGAAACAGGGTGGAAGGGCCCTACCTGCAGTGCAAGTGCATCCGTACCGGAGTGCCACATGAGGAAAACTCTCATGCCCTTCCTTGGGAATCAGCGCAAGAAAGGCTGTGTCTGAAGTGTCCCTGTAGCACAGGGAGCAAGCAGGGTTATGGTTTGGCTGCAACCACAGGCAAGGGGTGGGATGGTTCCCACGAATGGAGTGCATTGCTGCGATGGAGAGGTCCAGGCTCTCAAAGAAGGGCAGGCTGGGATGGAGAGGAGGAAGAATTGATCTTCATGTATGAGAACAGCATGGAGGCACAGAGCTCTTCCTGGAGACAGGAGAAGAACCTTCTTCAAACAGCTTCAAACCTTCTTCAGGAGAAGAACCTTCTTCAAACACCTGGAAGAACCATCAAGGTTGTAGGCCCTAGTCCTCAGGGGAGGTGTTAACCACCCTGTTATCTGCTGAAGGTACAATGATGTGGGTTCCTTGTTGTACTGAGGAATACAAAGCTGGACACAGTTCTCCTGGAGTAGCCTCAGCAAAGCTGAATAAAGGGACAGGATCACCTGCCTCAACCTGCTGGCAAGATGTTCCCTAATGCAGCCCAGGATACTGTTGCCATTCTTTGCTGCAAGGGCGCATTGCTGGCTCATGTTAAATCTGGTGTCTGCCAGGACCTCCAGGTGCTTCTCTAGAGCTGCTTTCCACCTGAGTGGCCCCACAGCGCACACTAGTACATGGGGTTATTTTTCCTCAGGACTTCTCATTGTTGAGGTTCCTGTCAGCCAATTTCTCCAGCCTGTTGGGGTCCCTCTGGATGGCAACAGGACCCTCCAGTGTATCAGATACTGCTGACTTGCTGAGGTCACACTCAATCTGCTGTATTTGACCCTCCTCTGGGGAGGGACTCGGTGATCTCCAGAGGTGCCTTCCAACCTCTGTGATACTGTGATTCTGTGACACTCAGCAGTTTTCATACCCCAAGTAAATTACCACAATGAATAAACAAGGGAGAAATAAAGCACCAGTATGAGTGCAACACTGCGTGAGTACAATCAATATTCATCAAATAGAAAAAGCAAAAAATCAATAAGGTAAAAATTAAAGAGTAAAAGGAAAAGAAATCTTCTCTTTCAATAAACAGGCGCAACTGATCTCCACTGCTACGGACCATGGAGTCTATCTCGTTCTGTGGATGCTTTCAGCTAATGGATCCACATACACAGCAGGCAGAGTTCAGACTGCAGGGACAATCATTTCATACTTGTTAGGTGAGTTGCCTTCAAAATCTGACATTGTTTCCATATATATGCAAATAAATACCTATATGTACACACATATACATTTATACATTTATATGCATTCCCTCCTAGGAAGTGTAAATATGTCCTCAGGGCTGAACAATAAATATTAATAAATTGCCATTACTCTCTCTGGGAGAACAAACATCTAGGAAATCAACAGGAATTAGCTGAGGTAGATATTTCAGTGCTAGTATGTAGTACATAGATGCTCTTATTACAGTTTTTTATTACGACAAATAATGCTGATGAAGTTCAGAACTCGTCTTTTCCACAAAAATTCTGGTTATCCCTTGCATATTTGTAAGGAGGTTAGACACAGAAGTTTTGCACAGGAAAGAGAGGTTAGTGTGGAGGTCTTTGTCCAATGCCCTTCCAGCTACCTCCAGGACCATTACAGGGCACAGAGATGGTGGATGATGCAGAGCTCCCTTCATCAGCTGCTGTGGGGACCCTCCAGCCATCTATAGGATCACGATGTGGTACATAATGAGGATATGTGTGTTTCCTTAAGCTTAGGTTGATGTCTTAGTATAAGTTGCAGTGCTCTCCAGCTGAGAGGTGGAGGAGGGAGAAGACTGGCATGTGCCATATTCTGGTTGTGGCTCCGTCTGGAGCTGTGGCTGCCAAAAACAGTAGAATCAACAAATGGAGCATCCACCCTCTTTCAGCATGGGAAGTGTGAAGAAAGATAATGTGCAGGTACCTCCAAAATGCCAGGCAGTGGAAAGATTTAGGAAGACTTATTTCTAAAGTTGAGAACACTAAAACATGATGGCACATACTCAGGGCAGGAAAGAATTTAAAGCTTATTCCTTCTCCAGGCCTTTTTAATGCCTTGGCTGAACCCCCCCTGCAGGGCCTCAAAGGTTGTCTGTGAAAAATTTATCTTTTCAGGGAGTTAACTCCTCTGCAAGGCAGGAGAAGGAAAAACATCAAGTATCTATGGGAAGAAGTTCCTTCCAGTCGGCAAATGCTTTTGTGAGCAACAGAAATTCCTTATCTCATCAAATTAGATCTTTCCAAAGAGGTTTTCTATATGTACAGGAAGCTTCCCTGCCTGGCACTTTCCCAGCCTCACACCAGGACTGTCCATCCTGTATTTCCCTGACAGCCACAAGATGCTTGTCCTGGCCCAATGATGTCACCAACCCCACTCTAACAGGGACCCGCCACCAGCATTGTTCCCACTGTGACATGGCCACTACATTGCTAGGGCTGGTGCCAGGACCTCATGTGAGACCCAACCCTTGGCCAGCCAGGGAAAGAGTGTGGAACTGTCTCTGCTTCCCATGCTTGTTGGAAGTTTCCAAATCACTGTAAGACTGTGATGGGGAGCCTATGTGTCCTGTAGAGTGCTGGCAACTCTATGACTGCGTGACAGAAGAGGGAGAGGACAGGAGCATGCTGTAGTCTGGTCACACTCCTGTCTGGACATCTATCTGCAATACACAGGAGAAACAAAGGAGAAGTGGCCTTCCTCTATTGCCACAGGAAGACCCTGTTTTCCAGCCCTTCCCATTCTTTCCTGCCTTCTTATCTCAGCCCTTGCACACCTGTGTACTCCATGGCCTTTTGGTACCCATCCTGGCACCAACATTCTGCTCCCTGTGACATGGCCATGACAGCACCACAAGTGCCTAGAGTTAGTGTTCTGTCACTGTGACGCAGCTCTTACCTTCCTCCATTCTTGCAAGAAGAAACAAATAAAAAGCAAACAAAACCAACTGGTAATGCTGGGGAGGGTAATTAAATACCTGTAAGAGCAGTTTTAAGAACTGCAGCTCAGCAAAGGTTAGTGTGAATTAAAAGCTGCAGATCTTACTCGCTATCTGATTTTAAAATTCTTTGTAGTAATTCAATTGAGATAAATGAGAATTAATATTAATTATGGAAGAAATATGCTTGTTAAATTGAATAGAGGTAATATTTCACACCTTTGGATTTAAAGATGTCCAGTGCCACATCCTTAACCCATGAGTGGATGATGTGTTTCAGAATGTTTCAGCTTAAACTGTGAGACTTGTGTCTTTCTTTCTCCCAAATGAACTTATGATTCTTCCAGGAACTGTCCTGTATCGCACAGTTCGGTTACCCACTGGAACACAAGCCATAAATTAGCTTCCATATGCTTGGTTCACCACAGGCCATTACATCCTCTGTAACTGGCAGAACCAGAGGCAGTGGGCACAAACTGAAACACAGAAGCCTCTGTCTGAACCTAAGAAAACACATCATTACTGTGAGGGTGACCCAGCACTGCCACAGGTTATCCAGGGAGGTTGTGGAGTTTCAATCCTTTGAGATACTCAAAAGCCATCTATACACAGTTAAGGGCAGTTGGCTTCACATCATCCTGCTTGAGCTGGTGTGGAGGCGGGAGTGTTGGACCAGATACCCTCCAGGAGTCCTTTCTTACCTCAACCATGTTGTGATTCTGTGATATATATGTATATTGTAAATAAAAGCAACCAGAAACTTTCCGTTATGCATCCCTATATAGTTTCTTCAGACTTTCAATAGTTTACACTAAAAACTTCCATGCTTTGCCTTAAGATGGAAAATGTTGTCTAAAGTATTTTGGTTATTTGTGAACTCAGTATTATGCAAACATGTAATTGGAGTGCAGTGGCATTTTATAAGAAAGGGAAGATGAAGGAAGTAGTGTTAGGAGAATTTTAGCAGTTATCAACTTCCATGTTGTACTCTCATGTGAGGCTACGGCAGCAGCATTAGCACAGGTTGTGTGCTGATGTAAGGCTGTCATGCTTTAGGAGTGGTATTCTTCAATTTAGTAGTCATGCTAAAACCATGCTTCATCTCACACCTCCCACCTCCCTCCTTTCCCTTCACCTCACCCTTCTGGCTTTGGTGGGATAGAGTTGAGAATGGGAGGCACCAAAGGTGAAAATCATGCATTGATAAAGAACAATTTACTGGAAACAGCAATGGAATAAGAAAACAAACAGTAAGAGCAACAATATTAATAACAAAAGGTTAACAAAGAACGATATACATGGAAAGCCTGAGAAAATTACCAATGGATTCTTTCCAAAGGGTTGTTCTTCTTAGAAGTGAGAATCCCTTTCCACCTCCACTCTCCCCTCCTCCTGCCCCTAGCAAAGAGGAGGTGACATGGAATAACATTTGTGTCTGGCCATGCCCCCTCACCCACGTCTCTTCTCAGCTATTGCCAAAAATTGACTCTGTCCTTGGCCTAACCTAGGATATTGTGTTTTATCCCAGAGGTGCAACCAGTGGCACTGAGTGGCTTGGCCTGGAGCCAGATGTCACTGGCTCTGTTGAACACATGGGAAGCTTCTGAGCAGTTTCTCATAGAAACCACCCCTGTAGTGCCCCTCAACTACCAAAGCCTTGAGGTGCAAACTCAATAAAAATGAACATAAAAATACCTGTCTTGTTAGATAATTCTCTATTGTTTTGGTATTCAGGAAGTAGCTGGAAAAGGTGTTAATTCTACTGCAGTATGAATCATTGTCACAGCATATTCTGTCAAAGATAACAGAATTATGCCCCTGAAGTTTCACAGGTGGCAGGCGAAGCTATCTTCTGATCTCAGGTGATGCTGAAGGGAAGCATTTGGCTGTATTGTAGGGAGCTCCATTTAGTTTATATAAATTTCCAAAGTACAGAAGTCAGAAAATGTACATTTAAAGTTAGGCAATGTGAATATTTCCTCAACAGCATCTGTTTTCTTTTTACACATTGGTACGCTCTGCTACAATGCCAAAGAAGACCCACAGTAGTAGTTCTGCATTTCTTATGCAGTAAATAGATTGGTACGGTGTTGCAGTGAAATAAAATGCTGTAGCTAAGTGGTTCAGAAAATGTGCAACATATTCTGTAATGTCAGCCAGTACTCTTGCTCTCTATGAGTTCTTTTTATGAATGTTTGCTTTCTTTTCCCTGACTGAACCAGCTAGGAAAAGCTTTCTTCTTCATTTTGGCTGGGGAATCAAAGAAGACTGAATTTTTTGCTTAGCCACATTGTTCTTTTATCCACCAGTGGCTACTGAAATTGGAAATATTATGAATCATAACGCAACAGACCATATAGCCTCAGGTGAACATACAGCCACCATTGTGAGTCAGTGTATTGATTTTATTTCTATGTTGTCTTGAACAGCTGCCCTTATATCTGTCAGCTTCCAGGGACCCTGGGTGATAATGACTTGAACTTCATGGGTTTCATATTAAAAGCTTGTGGCACTCAGAATGTCTCTTTGCATTTAATTGATATTTTGTCAGATTTCTCCCATCGAATATTTCTAATTTGTCTTACTCAATTGGCTATTGATACAATCCCACAGTTACAAATACAAAAAAAAAGAAAAGAAAAGAAAAATGTGTTGTGGTATCTTCAGTACTGTGTGTGTATTGAGAGCTCAGGTATCTGGTAGCATACATCATAGTGAAAGTCTCCTTGCTCTGTCTATACTACTAATAAAACAAGGCCAGAGACTACTGTCATAGTCCTAAGGGTGAGAGGTCTTACGTGTATCCTCTGGCCCCTGTAACTTATTTGGGATTTAAAAAAAACCCAACCTATTTTTATATTTCGTTTCTTCTTTTGCTTGTAGGATCTGAAGGGACATGAAGACTGTTATCTGCCAGAGTGATGTTTTTATAGCATGAGGCTGTGGGAATGTGTTGCATGAAATGTCTTGTGGCAAGAGGAGTGTTTGAGGGTACAGTGCTGACTACTGCAAAGTTATGAGTATGTAGGGTGGGGGACACCCAAACCACTGCATTCTTCTCCACATGGCCTTTTGGGAATGGTCCTGGCACAAGTTATCCCCTGAACTGTGCCCAGTCATTGTCTCAGAGAACTCTAACTGGGACAGGCAAAAACTCTGCCAAGCAACATGGTAACAATTATGCACTGCAGAAGACTAGTGATCCCATCCAGTGCTCAATGTCACTGCTTCCCACTTTTTCACTTAACAGCATAGATGATATGTCCTGTGGCCTAAAGAATATCTTTCAGAAATATTACAAGATTGGGTTATAAAC
Source organism: Pitta sordida (assembly GCA_013390025.1). Taxonomy (NCBI): domain Eukaryota; kingdom Metazoa; phylum Chordata; class Aves; order Passeriformes; family Pittidae; genus Pitta; species Pitta sordida. Next base: position 122,733 of record WEKX01005762.1, on the reverse strand, counting down.
AATTCTCTTACATTTAGCTCTTCCCACCAGTCCCCCATAGACCATGTATGAAGCTTTATAATTTTTGTATTGCTTTCTGCAGTGCAGGACCATGTCAGTATTGCCACTTTGGCTCAAGCAAGTCGTGTACTTGCTCTGTGCTAATGGCTGTTGTTATTATTTTGGCCCTTTTCTCCAAACATCCTTGCTGTTTGGAGGCATTTCTCTAGATCTGTCGCACTCAAGGATGCCTCCTACAAACTGGACCCTTTTTGGTCAGAGACAATCATGGAATTTTCTTTCCAATCAAGGAAAGTTCAATAATGGAATATTTAATGTTTATAAAGTTACACACATTGTTTTCGGTTCTGAATACATGTTCAGTCTTTATCCAGATTTTCAAATTTCTGGATAAAATGAAATAAAACAACAAAGCAAAGAAAAATATTCTAGTAGTTCTCACTTCTTATGTAGTCACAGTATAACTTATTGTAATACAAATCAAAGATAACTAGACGTCAAACTGCTTCTATCTTTTACTGTAAAGGTCTTCATAGGACAGCTGTGATAGAAAGGTATTAGGTTTACTATAACTAGCAAATACAATTTCCATTTACTAATTGCAGTGATGAGATACAAAAATCTGAAAGTATTTGCAAGAAATGCAGAATCAATAATAATTGTTTCAACCACAATAATGCAATAATGCCTTTGTCTACTGATTAAAGATTAATGCACATTTAAGTAAATACAGTTTGCTACCTTTGTACATCCATAATTAAATAAAGTATTGGAATACTTCCAGTGTAAGTACACATTTTGAGAAAAAATATGGGAAATATTTATGGTTTCTCTAAAGGTGAAATATATTAGTAATTGATGGTAGGACCTCTTGTAAAATTAGGAATCTGAATTTAGAAGAACATACATATAAGATTAAGTTTATAACATCGAATCTTTTATGTTCTGCATTTATGTGTCTACTACGTACATGATGACAAATTTCCCTGTATTTTTCCATGAAATAGTGCTGTTACATCTATAAAGGGGAAAAACCTTTAGGTATCTGCAGAGGCAGTAAGAATGAAATCCAGAGGTCAGATCTTGGAAATATCCATACTATGACCTAAGGCAGCACGTTGATTCAGTAACAAAATTGATTAGTTGATATTTCTGTAGTCTCATTCTGTCTGGAGTTATCAAAAGTCTTGCTCAGCTGCTCCATGCTTCAGGCATTACTTATAACAGCAATGCCGTTCTCATATGTTTCATCTTCCTACAGGTAGAATAGTTTAAAAAATTACTTCGATTTCGAATTTTTTCCCCATGGATTTCTACTATTTTTCTCTTCTGATTTTGCTATTTCAGTTATGTTTTTTCTTGCTTATACAAAAAGAAGAGAAAACTCATTGTTTTGCTTAAAACTGCAAGAAGCTTTCTGGCACTTTTTACTTGCCTTCTTATTAAAGAGCCCTGGGGATACTCCAAGGCTAATTTTTGACCAAAACAACAAAAATCCTGCTTTTTACTGTAATGTAGCATGAGATTAATTTAGAAACTCCTGACTCTGGGGATTTAGTCTTTAAGACTGAGCACTGATTATTACTAGAGCTCCAGATAAAAACGATTCTGCTGATTTAGAATCAACCCTGCCAGTCTAGAGCTACAAAATAAGACCAGTAAGCTGAATATTAGCCAGCAGGAATTACTAGGGGTTTGAATATATATAAAGACTTAGTTTATCTCTTGTAAAACTTCATGAAAGAAATGGCAATTACTATTTCAGTAAACCTCCTGGATAAGCTCCCTTGCTTGCCTCTCCACACTAATTGTAGTTTCCTTAACCTGTATGATCTGTTGTGTTTCACTGACTCACTCCAAGCCTGTCCTTACATATCAAGATTTTCTGCTTCAGTATATTCCAGGATTCTGCACACTGGAGAGACTGTGCCTGAGAAACAGCTAAGTGTGCATCCTTCTGATGTCAAATGTAAACGGGAGCAGTCTTGCCTTGTTTACTCTTAACAAGTCTTGACAGTGGCCCCTTGCAAAAAGACAAGGTTTTCTTAGTAAATGTGTTCATGAGAAACTTGTTTTGATTGACAACGGTGACAATACCCCTAAGGGATATCATACTTTAATAGAGCTCTTGCCTTCTTTTCACATAGAGCAGGAGTAATGTGTGCTGGGACACCTTGTGGATGCTCCTTTCTTTCCAAATCACTTTTTTTTTTTTTTCCCCCTGTTCCTCTGAGTTTCTAGAAAGCATAAAGGCTGTTGAAACCTGCTTTGTAGAGATTCCTGCAAGCTACTAGAAAAAAATATAATTGAGATAGTTCTGTCACCTACACATGTGACTTTTTCTCCTTTAATTAGAACAAAATTCCTACTATTCCGGGTTCATCTTTTGCAAAATACATTAATCAGTTGCTTATTCTTGCAATGTATTGTATCAGTACACCATCATCAAAGGTGACAGCTGTGTGAATCTGTCACAGTAAATATAGTAATAATTTTGTTGTTGTCTCCGTTAAAATGTGTTCAGGGCAGGGCTGCAGTGTCTCTACTAAAAAATGTCAAACATGGAATGCCATATGACTATTAAAAACCCTGCACAGAGCGTATGTATGTGGATGCAGTACATATATATGCTGCACAGCCGTGTATTTATAGTAACATGCTGTAATTATGGCAAAAGTTCTGTCAGCATTTCCAGTGTAAACATCTTTTTTGGGGATTTATTACACAGCTATAGGATTAGATCGCAGATAGAATTTGGCAAATGAGGCCTCAGTCTGGGTAGCAAATTCTTCTACAGATCTCTTCTTTTAAAGAATTGTTTCTTAATGTACACAAACACAAACAGATGTTTGCAAAGATTTCATTTCTGGTGCTGTGATTAAAAATTGGCATAGGTTTAACATGAAGGGTTGCTTTAGAGAAGTCCACAAATTTTTTAAAAACAGATAAGAAAAATCAATGAATAATTTTGCCCAGTATAGACTCATTTTTTTTTCAGTTTCATGGTTTTTTCTTTTGATAGGAAATATCACGTCTACTCTCCTTTTCTTCTAGACTTCTAGGGGACAGAGAATTGCAAGCCTGCAGATATACTGCACTCTTCCGTGATGTTGGAATTGCATGTGAGATCTGGGTACATGAACATCTGAACACTTTGCAGCCATTGTAGAGAATATGATGTGTTCCTGTTGGAGCTTGTAACATGATCAGATTATTTGCTTGTTCTCATAGCTAATGGAGAGACCTTTATTCAGCTGGACGTGGCCTGTGAAAGGGTTTTGCCCAATAAAATCCTTACCCTGATGAAATTTAGGTGGTAGTTTGTCTTCCCAGTTTGACAGTTCCTGCACTAGCTCAGAAGAAGTGGAAAAAATATAGACAATAGCTTTCTGAGTGCTACCTATGCCGTAGTGGGACATCTCAGCCTTACTTTCCAGTGAGGTGAGCTAGCTGAAACTCGCTTTGACTGCAGGGTAGACGAGCTCCATAGTGTCTCCTTTAATCCTGGCTCTGCAGATATGCAAACCAAAGGAGCTCTTGGTGGACACCCAGTACTCCATGTTTCTCTTTGTATTCCAACAGAAAGGAAGACGGAATCTACTAGCAAAGACTTCCTTGAACCCATTCAATGTAAAGTGTTGTGTACACATTTGGAGAGAAAATACCCAGATGTTCTCTCAGGTGTGGCTTGGGAGCTCAGGCAGAACCAGAATCCCTTCATACCATGCCACATACAGAGGGCTTGTCCTCGTGCAGAGCAACTGAAGGAAATTATCCAAGCCTTAGCTTTAGAGACAGACAAAAACATGGCACAGTCACAACGGGAAGCCCAAATAAGTTCTGCTTCCTTCCACCTTCTAGGCTGGTGCTATTCACAGCAAATCTCCATTCAGTTCTTTCTGTCCTCCTTGCAGAGACCCTACTGACCCCTGCTCCCTCTCTTTTTGCTCCAGTATAAGGTGATAGGGCTACTTGATGATGGTTTTATTCTCACTTATTTTTCTTACTTTCTCTACTTACTTAGGTAGATAGTTGGGGCTTGGGGGGATTATTTACTAGATTAAAAAAAAAATTTAAAAAGTCTCTTGTCATTAAGCTCTAGATACACCAGATGACCCAGGACCTTTGAGACTGGTATGTTATTGTTGTTTGGTACCGATAACAACTGATATTTGACCAAGTAATAAACCAACAGACCAACATAACTAAAATCGACACCACAAATTTGGTCTGAAGAGTTCAAGAAGAACAAAGCACAGATATGTTTTTGAGGTCATAATCAAAGTTGCTGGTGCTTACTTTAAAAGTGTAGTCAAGAACAAAGCCACAAATACACATTATTATCCATACAATAGAGATATTGTAGGGTGTGATTCATGGGACCAGTCTTCATATTCCAAGTTAGGATCTTGAGGTCTGGTATATTCATTTGTGCAATCATGAGTGGAAAAGGGGTAAACTATCCTGACAGTGAAAGCTGACCTTTTAGTTATTTTCTTCAAATCTGAACCATCAATTTGTCAGCCATGGTTTGTGAACCAATTCCTTTCTATCTATACTAAGATGAAGCAAGCCTTCAGTTTGGAAAAATTAAGGTGAATAAAGGTCATCAAATCTCTTTATCTGATTGTAGCCAAGAAAATTGCTGAAAGCAAGCAAGTATGTTGCAGGCATATTGGTGATTTTTCACAATGACATTGAGTAGAACCTATGAATTCAGTGTAGTCATAGATCATGGACNTTGAAAAGCTCTAGGTGCACATAAAATTAATTAGATTTACAATTCTAAATGATGGCCGGCAAACAGCATAGCAATAATCCCATAGAGAGAGCAAATTAACTCAGCTAGCCAATAAATCAGAACAAGAGAGCTGTTTTCTTTTTCACCTCCAAGAAATAAAATCTGAACTTGCCCAAATGCTTTACCAAATAAATGACTCTTCAAGGGTGTTCAGAAGGTCATGACGCTTGACTAGGTGGCTTTGTGGTTTTTTTCCACGAAGAAAATAATTAAACACATCTCTAGTTTTTGTGTATATGATGTGTCCTAGTAGATGTGACCTTGCCAGTGACCAAAACTGAAATTTCTCTGATGTCACTATTTTGATTTGTCATCTTCTAGTCAAGAAAATACCCATCTATTTATTATTTGGTTGAATCCTCATTAATAATTACAGTTATGTTAATGGTGCCTGTTACCCTCTACAAGACAATAGGTCATGCGTAATTGCATATTGCAACTGGGAATGGATGACCAAAATCTAATGTTCTGTGGCAGAGCACAGGGCAAAAAAAATTCTTTCTCACTGCTGAATAATAATGTTTTTTCATAGTCCAGATAAGGTCTTGTGTAAGGGGACCATCATTTGCTTTATTCAGCTAAGAAATAGGGCCCTGATCTGGTTAACCTCTATATGCCAGATTTACCCCATTTTATTTTAGGATCTGAGTGACCCACATCTCTTAAAAGCATAATGTCCTCTTGACACTATGTCCCTCCCATTTCATACCCCAGAGTAGACAGAGAAGCACAGATATCTGCAGAAAGTAATTCAGACTTAATATATGTCCAAATACCAGAATTTTTATCAATTACTATTTTCCACTAACTTGGGAGTTAGAGAGAGGACTCTTGGTTTTCTTTAGTATGGTGCTACTAATGAGAAAAAGTATAATATGTACCATGGAAAGTAATTTAATGGTCTTATATTTTTATGCTGGTTTAAGATTTAGCGGCATTACTATGTCATCCTATAATTTGTAAGATGGACACTTGAAAAGAAAGAATTTACAATGAAGGCAAAAGTACCTCTTCATTGACCCGGGGACATTCTTTTTGATTCAAAGCAAATTTGAGAGACAAAATTTGCCAAGGCTAATAACAAAAAATGATAGCCAACACTAAACTCTGTTTCTGATTGCATGGGTGGACTGCTATCCAACCGCATCTTGAATACGATTAAAAACATAATTTGACTTTGAAACCCAAAGGTATCTAGCACCTTCCTCCCTACAGGATCAAACCAGATGTGCCTTGTTTTTATCCTGCTGGCAGCTAAATGTAATTTCCTAGGTAGACATCCACAGAAATCCTGAGATATCTTAAAAGGTAAATTTCATCCGGGTAAACACAGCTCTAAAGCATTAGACCAATGAAATTTTAAACCCCATTTCACAAAGTTATATTTCACAGAAGTGGAAAGCAGTTTTTATTCCTTTTTTTGCTACAAATTTTGTGAACATATGGTGTAATGTGGAAACACGGGTAGTCAGAACAGTTAGCAGTTGCTGTGGTACTGCTGGCTTATTTCCACTTTACAAATTCATACGAAGCTAAAATATCACGCTGGTGACATATGCTTACCGGCTCTCCATTTACTGCCTGCAGCTATGGGCTCCTGTATTCTAATGGTAATTCTACAATCTGTTCACTGACAGCTCAGGGGGCCAGATGATATGCACACTACTGACAGGGACATCACTTTCATGAAACATTTACTTCTCTGCACCTGAATATTGGAGTAATCATATAGAGAGTCGACACACCATGAAATAGAGTTAGACTGAAGATTCTGAGAAGAAAATAGCAGACTGTCACTCAAAATAAAGTTCATTTTATACCCAGCAGAGCTAGGTTAAAAGACATTTCCATACACTGAAAATGCTTTCCATCTTTAAAGCTGCAGTTTAAAAGAAAAATGTTTTTCTCTGTATTTTCCTTCAGTGGCTCAAGGGATAATTACACTCCAAGACATGCATTTGAGAAACTTGTACTTTCTTGTCCTGTGCTATTGGAATGAAGTCAGAATTACAGTGGGTGGATGGGCCCTGAAAATTCAACCCTGCCACATTGTGAAAAGCACCACCAAACTATCCCTGAGCAACTTCATTTTATTTCCTGCCAGGTTGGCTGTGAGGTTTTGAACACATGAAGGCCATTTGCATGAAGCTATCTCTCAGAAAAGATCTTCCCACCTTACTGAAGCAGCGGCACAGGTGCAGCTGAGCTTTCAATAATGGATCAGTGCCCAAGGAAACATCGAGCCAGGATGGGATTAGATGGCTCGTGCTGAGGAGATACATCCCTGAGCAGCTAAAGGAGTCAAAGGACTCGCTGTAGGATTGGGATCAGCTGCTCAGAGCAAGAATTGCTGGAGTGTTCTTAAGCAGACACAGGCAAGGTTGATAATAAACACATTCAGGTGAGAACTGGCAGAATGCATAATGCATTGCATAAACGCTCTATTTTACGAAAAAGCGTAAGGAGAAGGTCCAAGGCAAAAGGTTCATTTAAGTATACCAGAATTTGAGAAAATGCCTTAAAGGCCAGATAATATCAAATTTTGTCATTCACAGCAGAAGACAACATCCAATTATCTAATATTATGAAAGAGGAATAAAGCATTAGAATAAAACAAAGATTATTCCCTTGCTGATATAGACAGGTCAAGGATAAACATATATATGTGAGCCAGCAACTGGGAAGCAAAGAGATCACCTTTCTGGCATCTATATTACCTGTGAATAGAAATCTAGTATTGACATTAATATATTTTCCATATTCAGGCCTTTGTGAAAGCATTTATGTGCTGAGATGGCATTGGAGAAAAAATTTAAACATTACTAGGCAGATGGGGGTGAAGTAAAAAGCTGGACATTTCACTGAATTAAGTACTATCTGGAAAGAAAAATAATCATGAGGAAAAAAGAAAAGGAGGTACCTTGCTACTTCCTGGTTCACCGTTCACCATTCAATATATCACAGAGATTTATTCTGTGTCTTTACCATCTTTACTGTATTTTCTGTATTTACCGCTGCTTTGCAGATTTCTCTTATCGCGACATCTTTCTGGAACTGATCCCCTGTGGTATTCAAGGGATTACTGTAGTTTTGACATCTTTCCACGTTAGTGTCCCACTGAACATGAAACATCACATGGCTTTAGAAGGGAAACACACGGAAAGCAAAATGGAGATTGCTGACAAGTAAAGCTTGTGATTGCCACTGCTGGTGATTAAGAATCGTCCCTGTGGATGCCTTGTGATGGTCCACTGAAAATCTGATTTTTGCTGCAGTGAGGAAAACTACTTTGATTATGCTATTTTGGAATTATCATATGCTAGAATGCTGAAGTCTGGTCAGATATCATCATAACAATGTGTGTAATACAGATCTTCATAGCTACCTCTCTAATATACTGAAAGCCACTCCTATGGTTATTTCAACCCTTTTCCAAATTCTGATTCTCTATGTATTCTCTGTAGACAGATTGCATAAAGCATAGCTGATGGTATCAATGTCAAGTTATGAAGTTTGTTCATATTCTTAAGGATTTTTATCATAATATGCTCATGTTGTGACCAAGGAAAGGCTACCTGAGTTTTCCTTTTAGGTGATCTTTCACTTGTTTCAGAAGGACAAGTATAATTATATTATTTTGCAATGATTGCAGGGTCACATGTCCTTGAGTTTTTCCATGTCCTGGGTTTAAACAACTTTCATTTGTATTGTAAAGATGTAGGACAAGCAATGTACTTTGGATGTACTGATTAGAACTTTTTTTCACTGCATATATTAATATTCAAAATTTCTGTATGAAATGGATTGTTTTGGAGAAAATGGAAATGTCAGGATTTCGTTTTTGAAAAAATACTTTGAATAAACAGAAAAATATATTTTTACCTAATCAAATAGTTATTTTCAAACAAAAATTAGTTGGAAATATAAAAAAACTTTCTTCAAGTGAGAATGAAGTACATAGAGGAATAATTGAAAAAAAATTATTTTGCCCTAGAAACTAATTTTGGTTTTAATAAAATATATATATAAAAAGACACAAGACTACTTACACAATTAAAAGATACCCACTTTTTAGTCTTTTCTAACATTTCAGAGAATTATATTTCCAACTAAGTATAGTAGTTGCATTTTAGAGGATTACCTGGGAAACCTTTTCTGCTTATACAAAGGCAGTGATGATTTATGAGCATGCTATAGAATGTGTATGCCCATTTTATTCTTTTATGGAACATTTATTTATGCACCTCTTGTTTTTATTTATCCAAATTTACATTAGTATCTTCAAATTTTATTTTAAAGCGTGCTTTTATTTTATAATAAAATATGATACCCCCTGTTTTGTGTGATAAGATCAAGAGACGAAGCACAAAATATCTTAAGTATTTTAAGTTTCTTCAGATTTGTTGCAATACACCTTTTTTTTTGCACTTGCCTGAAACACATTCTTGCAGTACTTTGTCTACAGTAAGGATGCCATAAATACAATGGGGACAGGTGTAACTGCTATCACAAACCTGAAATGAAGAATAGCACTGGGACTGCATTTTTATGAGGTAATTTTATTTCATTTTACATCTCAGTTGCATCAGACTTTTTGAAACTGAAATGCAGTCTGAATTTCAGAGAGTCATATACTGGAGTATGAAGTGTGGAAAATAAAATATTGCACTGGGTCATTGAGAAGACTGGACTGGATTTTGAAAAGAACAGCTCTCTTCATTCCAATATCCCTGAGACACTGGAGATAAACACAGCTTTCTATCCAAAATATGCAGGCTGCTTGTATTTGTAACTTTTTACATTTCACTTCTAAGCTTACACATATTTGAACAATGAAACAGTCTACTCAGCAGAACTTACCATACATGTGTGAAGTAAGTGTAAAATCCCTGCTATATCTTAAGTCAATAATAATGCAAGGAATAATGCAAGGGCTAAATTCTTTTAACATGGATTCTTGCAAATCTTGAAGCAGCCCGGCTCTTTTCCTTGTACCACCTCAAGCCTCCCATAAGCAGCAGCCAGATAGTGTGATGTGGAAAAAGTTTGTTTGCTCTTCTGCATCTAATACTGCGCTTCGACATGTCTCTTCTCCGTCACTGGCAGTGACTTTTTCAGGTGCTTTCTCATCTTTTTCTTACAGCACTGGTGCTTCACAGACTGGAATTGAAATCACTCAGGTGCAGCCAGCAGCAGCTTTTCCCTAATGCTGTCTGATGGCAAGTCCTGCACTGTGCCTCTCCCCTGAAGGGGAACTGATGGAGTTGCTCCATCTCAAAGGCCACGCTTTGCAGCTCCTTTCTGCCAGGTCACACTTGCGCTAGGAAATGCTGTGGACTGGTGGCCTCACACCGATGCTGCTCTGAGGCTCCCTTTCTAGTACGCAGGCTTTAGTGCCTTGACAGTGAAGCTTCAGGAAAGTGCCTAATTTACAATTTGCTTTTTCACATGTGTATTCTGGAGTCTCTGAACCCTTCAGGCTCTGTTGTGAAGAAGAAGGGCAGGCACTGACCTCTTCTCTGTGGTGGCCAGTGACAGAATCCAAGGGAATGGCTTGAAGTTATGTCAGGAGAGATTTAGATTGGATATTAGAAAAAAGTTCTTCAACCAGGAGGTGGTTGAGCCCTTGAAAAGGCTCCCCAGGGAAATGGTCACAACACCAACAGAGTTCAAGAAGCATTTGGATGATACACACAGGCACATGGTGTGACTCCTGGGGATGATCCTGTTAAGGGCCAGGAGTTGCACTCAGTGAACCTCGTGGGTTCTTTCCAACTCAGCATGTTCTATGCTTTCTCTGAATTTCATGTAGGGTACAACATAAAAAATGTCTCCTTCCTTATAAATAGAAAAAGTGATTCTATTTTGACAACACACATCAGAAAGGCACTACAGAATAGTGAACTTACAGACTGACTTCTTGAAGCACTCTTCCAACGAAATTCAATTTGCGTATTTAGGTAGAAAATAATGTGTAAAACAAATTAATCTCTATTAATTGAAGAGCCTCTTCTCTACAAGCTTCAGGTCTAATCCACACTTTCTCTTTTTCTCAAGCCAAAATTCAAAATTAAGAGATGCTTTTACAAACTCACCTATTCTCTGCAAATCATTTTCCATCACAGAAACAGAATTGATACACTTTGTCCAATATTGCACTACTTGTTTCACATCTTCACTTTGATGAATCAAGCTAGGCTGCTCTGACTACCCTGATAGTCCCATTGTCTATTTGGTGTTGAATGGAATCTCTGGAGAGTTCCCCTTCAGTCAGACCCTTCATTGCCTTTGGGGAATTTGCTGTGACAATCCCAAATAACACTTTTGTTTCTCTTAGAATTGTTTTCCTTGCTACTACTTTTCCCTAATCAAGTAAAGAGCAGGTTGCTGGGAGTCCATTTTTATCCCATGAATGAATCACAGACTGAATCCTGGGGAAGGGTCCTCTGTATGCATGGCTGTTCATATTTAGAAAACAAGAGAAGTTGTCTAATCCAGAACCTAAACCTAGAACTCTTAGTAACTGATTTGATTCCTTGAACAACTCTTCTGGCTTTGCATTTCTTTAGAAATTGCTGTAAGGGCTTAAAAGAAAGATGGACTGAAGATCATAACCAAGGGAAGAAAAAGGTCTTGTAATTAGCTTCCACCCACAACAATAAAAATCAACACAATCAATATCCCCAAAATCTAAATGTTCTGCCTCTGGGTCTCTGCTTACCACTGCCTGCTTTTTTTCATGTTTTATGCCGTAAGCCCAGTGAGGCAGATAGCCTCTATTCAAACATTACTAACTCAGAGATGATAAAAAATTTTAACAGAGTTTAAAAGACAAATTTTCTTCTTTTGAGTCTATGATCTGTCTTGCTCTATCTTCTTTTGGACTAGTTAACCTCTCGAACCATTATCCTTGGAGGTGTCAGGTACCAGCTCAGGGAGCGTCACTCACTGGTCGCCTCAGACCTGGAAGGGCTGCGCTCTGTGCAGAGTCCAGTGACTTCACTGTGGCTACACTTATGGCTCAAATTATGGCTCATCCCAAATGTGGCAGGGCCACCAAACTGAGGGTAGGTCAGTCCAGCTGCACACAGTACTTAAACTCTCTTTGCTGGTTTGCAGTAAACCCAGACCAGCTGCAGTGAGACTGCTACCAATGTGTAGGTAGACTCCATGTGGACAACAGGCTCATTTTCATATGTCAAAGTAGCTCTGAGATTTTAATTTGAAATGTTAATGGACATAAAAATAAATGCCAATAGATTTTGATGGAGCAAGAAGTTAAAGTAATTCTGGGACCATGTGGCCCCTATAGAGAAATCCATATTCATTGCAGCTTTGTTGATCTCGTTACCAGTTTATCTACAGAAAGAAATAATTTCAGACTTTGGCATAGGAGTTTAAAGAGGAATAGCTATTCTCATAACCCTGTGAACTGAAGCACTTAATTTAGAACAAGAGCATAATATGCAATTAAATCTAAAATAAAGTAAGCAAACTCTGAATTAATTAGGATTTCTCTAAAATATGAAAAATCGTATAGTGAGGTCTGGCCATTCCAGAATGGCTCACTCTACAGAGAAACTAATAGCAGATGTGAGTTTTGATCTTAGATTGGGTAAGATCCTTAGCAAGATACTTAACTTCTCAGTTAGACTTCTCTTTTGTTTCATTTTTTTTCTCAACCTTTATTGTTTCAACAACTTTATATCTTCCAACATGCAGTAGATGGCTTTGACACATAGAAAGTTAGTACTTTTAAATAACTCCTTATAACAATAATTTAAGCATTTAGGCCTTGAAAATCATTCCCTTTGGAGCCCTTGAGAGAAATGCTATATATATGCAAAAATGCAGATGTTAGTAGGAGCAGCATGTACATATCCAAGAGCAACATTTGGCCCCCTTAAGTCAAATGAAAAAAACTTTCACGCTTACATGCACACTCACAAACCCACCCTGCTGTGAAACTAAATATCTTTTTCTGATTAAATGCTTACTCAGTCTGTCTGTACCACAGAGTGACTGCAATAGTAATAAAGCTCTGATGTGGCATAGATTAAACCTTGAGGACTTTGTGGTGGTGCATTTCTAGATAATTATATAATCAATAAAAATAACACTTATCTCTTAGAGAGCAATTTTTATCTGTGGATTTTAGGTTGTGCCAACATGTATGGTTTAAATATGAAAACAAAACAATTTAATCTAGTGGAAAAATGCAGTTATTGCATGGAAATGGACTTTCTGCTGCTTTCTGTTTCTTTTATAGAATTGAAATTAAGGATGTGTTACTCTGTACTTGCTACAGCAAATGGAGATGATCTCCAGCAGAGCAAGCATGAAGGCAGGGAGAATGTGGAGATTATGGTAAGGTCACGTTTACAGCCTTGGGGCTATTGTCCAGCGTGCAGCATTAAAACAGGCAAATCGTTGTTTCTGCTGAAGGGCAAAGGGGCAGCAGAGAGACGAGGAGCCTCCTATCTCCTCCCAAGCCTGGATGCTTGCTGGAGACTGTCAGCATCCTGCCAGTGGTAATTCCTGAACTCTGGTGCTCCAATGTGCCCGATGATGGTTTGAGGGGGTAAGGAGCTCTTGTCTCTTTTTTTTCCTCTTGTCCTTAGCTGGGCCATGAGCGATATACTGAAACTTTAGGGATGGTGTGACATCGGTCCCTAATGTCCTGGGATACTCTTCCTCCTGTAGCACCTCCTTGTGTAGGTTGCAAAACAATCTCCTGAAGGCAGAAGATGTCTCAGTACAGTCACCAATGCTTTTCAGGAAGCTGGAAAGGCATCACATAGTCACAGAATATTCTGAGTTGGAAGGGGCCCACAAGGTTCATCAAGTCCAACTCTCAAATGACACCACTGCCTCCCTGGCAGGAATTGAACCCCTGGTCTCCCATGAGACACAGGGACACTCACCACTATACTAAAGTGGATTTTTGCAACGAGAGTTGGGCAATTCCTTCTCTGGTACCTTTTGCTACCTGATGGCTCCTCCGGCACTTCTGTGAAATCTGGAAATTTTGTTTGCATGTTTTCTTGCTGGAGAAAGTCACTTTAATGGATGATTGGAGGCAAAATTTGGCAGCTTTAATACTTGCAAATCGAAAATTTTTAACAAAGATTTAAAATTATCCAAGTTGTACACATTATAATGAAAGGTTTCAATTACAAATTATGAGCTGTGTCTAGATTTATCTTTGTTCTAAAAGGATGAAACAATACAAAAGGTATATATTCTTAATTAAGTAAAAAGGATGACAAAGCTTTTCATTTGATCTGGTTTATTTTTTTCAAACAATTCATTCACATGCATTTTTCCTCTAATTTTGAAGCTCTTTAGGTAATATCATGCTTAGAACATATTTTCCCCAACTTGATTAAGTAATACAGGACATTAAAGACTCTTCCCACACCTTTCCTAACGGTATGGACTCTTCTCAACCCCAAATGCATCTCAGGGTTAAAAACAAGAACACATCCATCTCGTCTCCCCATGCTCTAATTTGTCCCAGAAAAAAGTGTGACTCCTGGTATGGATGTCCATCTGCCACTCTGTCCTGGTTCTGGCCTAAATTCAGAAAGGGTCTGGGCATTTAACAGGCCTCTACACTAAAGCCTCTTGGAGACCGCAGGGATTGATGTCAGCTGCCACTTGGGTTGAGGACATTAACAGCACATGCAAAATGATGACTGAAAAATTATGATAAAATGTGATGAATGTGATAATATGATACAATTATGGTAAAGTGATGTTAAAAGGCAATTATAAATGCTGTCCTTCAAGAGAGAAACGAACGGTTCAGTCACAACTCATCAGCTATTCCTAGGAGACATCTTAAACTGGATGTTTTGACAAAATATCAGTAATATGGTTATTCTCAGTGACTAGCAGAGACCCTGATATAAGATTTTTTTGAGAGCCATCTGGTTTGTCCATTGGAAAAAAAAAGGAGATAATTTTATCTCTATTACTTTGACAGACAACTAGTTTGTTTTTTATATAATTAATATTGGCTCAGCACCAGTGAAACTTTATTAAATTTAGAGGGAAAAAATCTGCTGGCTTAAGACACTGAAAACCAGTTAAGAATCAAAACTTACTATTATTACACAGGGATTTTCTGTCATTGGTTACAAGCACAGAATAGAATAAAAATATTTATACATATGGATTGCAATGTGTAGTGAAATTCAAACCAGAAGAATTCCTGGTTTGTGTGTCTTTCCCTGTCCTTTAAATCGTAATTGAGAGCATCTGAGCAAAAAGTATGCTTTTATAAAGATGAAAGCCCACTAAAAAGAACAGGGAGGAGCAAAATGTGGGATTTCTCACTAGATAAGTTTAATTATAAAAAGATCCTTTAAATAGGAGTTTGGTTCTCCAAGACTTTCTACTTTGTGAATGGAAAGACTCTCCTTTGACTATGGAAGAAACCAAACGACATTGGCCTTGCTAAACTTACAGTGTATCCCTCTGTTTGTCTCTTGTCTTTACATGAAACTGAGGTAGAATAGCTTTAAAAAAGTTAGATGTCAAGAATCAGCTGCTGTAAATATCCCCCAAGGCTTCCACAAATCTCTCAAGTTGCAAATTGCCAACGTTTATTTGGTGTTCCACAGGCAGAACTCCTACAAGCCTTCCCATGGAAAGAATTTGTGGGAATACAAATCCTGGTGGTTTTATTTTCTTCCCCTCACCTACCCCCAGAGCTCTGGACACAAGGAATTTTGTAGCAAAGTCAGATTCTTAGATTGCTGACATAAACTGCCAAATATGTTTTTCTCTTCATTCTGTTACTATCTCATTTTCTTTTGGGAATATTAAAATAATTTTAAAAAGTTATATGAATGAAAATGATAATTAGTTACAAAATGCCTGCTGTTAGGAGAAGCAAGAAACTCTGAACGTAGACATGTTAGGGATAAATGTGCAAAGTAATTGTGTATGTTCCCAATCTGCAAAAATCCCCTCAAAGAATGGAGCTGGAAAACACCAGTATACCATGCTAAAAGGAGAGGCTGGGGCCCATATCTTGACAAACATTATTTGGAGTGATGAGTTACATCTCATGTGTAAGAAAGAACAAAACTACTTCCAGTCTTCAGCAAGAAAGAAACTATTTGATGCTGAAAACTCTCAGTTCAGAGGAATATATTTTTGGGTCAGATTCAAATGTATGAATTTTCTGAATTTCAGAATGTTAATTGCTAATTACACATACTGATTCTCTTAATTACACTTACTGATTCTCTTAATTACACAGTCTGTTAAGGAGTTGAGATCATAAAAATACGGAAGTTTTTACCTGGTCACCTAACACACACAATGATGTCACATTATTGTGCTCTTCAAAAGACCTTTACTTCTACTACTACAGATTTTCTCCGTGAGCTGCTTTATAGAGATATAACAGTATCTATTGGCAGTAGGTGCCTGTGTAAAAACAGAACAAAGAGGAGAAACAAATACTACTGGCTAGCTGCTGCAAATATAAACCCTAAATAAAAAGAAAGTCAAGTGGAAACACAATTACATTGCATATATTATTAAATTACATGGATGAATCCATTCTTCTAATTATGTTCAGGCTCACATAGATGAGGGATAACATCAGAGGTGATCATGAATGAAGAAAACTGATTTCACACTAGACTAGGGAAAACTTATGAGAAGGAACCGTAAGCAAGGCCTTGACACATTCTTATAAATGAGGATTTTCACTGAAGACAAGAGTTCTATATGCAATACTAAAACACCCAGGTGTTCTTCATGAGAAGCTCACCTGATTTTGCCCAAGGTAGTTCAAACTGCTGCTAAATGAGTCACATGAGATCTGCTGTCCTGTATATTCTCAATAGAAATTACTTAATTAATTACTAGAAAGATGACATTTTAATTAACAATGGAAATTCTTTCAGTTGGGTTTTCCAGGAAAATTCTGATATTCTTTGTGACAGGCTTTATAAAATATTTTTAGCTGACATAAGAAATGAATAAAACCAGCTGGAATGAGGAAGGACAATACAAACATGACGTCTGAGTCCTAGGGGTTTTTTTCCCCCATAGACACAAAGCACAGTTCATCTTAAAACAGAAGAGAGACACATTTCTGCACAAATCCTAGAGGTAAAGCCTCCTGATAAGTCACATAACCCATGAGCAACTATCTGAGCTTGAAATGTCCTTCACAGTCAATTTCCATCCTACTTTCTCCTTCATGCACACCATGGTCAAGAAGTTCTCAATCCTTGCTTGTCAGTTTCTCAATGGTGCACTTTTGTGCTAGAATTCCAGGTTTTCTCCTTCCAGTGTCCTTTGTATGTTCCTTGAGACTGGTAGCATCATTTCCCTGTTGTAAGTAAAGTGCACAGTACAACAGAGCCCCGTGCCTAAAAAATGGGCCTTTCTACTTCCAATGTTAGTTCCAAGACCACTTTGACAAAGCAAGTTCAAGAGGCTTCTGCTGCCTGGAGCATCACAGTTCTATTGTTCTGGGATTGAAAGATTTTGCTTACAGCCACCTCAGCTATGAGTACAGGCATACTTTTGGGTAGCAGGATGAACATAGTTCAAGACAAACTGTTAAATATAGCAATAACTAAATGCAACAACAGTAAAAACATTGTTTTAGAAGGCCTCGATGGCTTTTGTTGGTGGTATTTATCTCAGGAATGAGCATGTGAAAAACAAAATAAGGAAAAAACCTCCAAATATCAAACACAAAGAAAGGAACAAAACAAGAGGAAATAAAGCCTGTACTGGTTTTAACGAACATCAGTGAACACTGCCTAAACCCCTAAAAATCTCCTTTAAATATCTTTATATTTCTATCAATTTTCCATTTCTAGAAAGCTTTTATTACTCTCTTTTATGTAGCTACAACATGTAGATTTTCTGAGCTTAAGGTTACTGACTTAAAGGCAATAACACCAGTTCATGAAACAGAGATATGAACTGGCTGCAGACAGATATTGATGGGTACATATGTATATGCTTGTAGAGAAGCAAGAGATTATTTTCTCAGTGCATTCTTTTGAGATAGCATAAATCTATTTTCATCCTTTCATGTTGTACTCCCTTAAGTACATGCACACTGGTGACTTTTGCATTATCATGAGGTATTCTCTGGCTGTCTTGGGAGCTGGAAAATGCCGTTGAGTGAACCCTTTCACATTCCTCAACAACTTACTCAAGCTCTTTGAGAATGGAAGTAAGTGTGCTTTCTGTATTGCAAAAATACTGTCATGACACCTGACATTCAGCCTAACTTTGGCATTCGGTGACATCTATTAGTATAATTCAACTGGTTTCAGTGGAATTGTGTTAGGACAAAATATGGTCCTTGGTGCTTCAAATGTCAACTTCTTCAGTCTGTGTAGCTACAGGTGTTTTTGACTTGTACCCACAACTTGAATTCTCCAAAGTTTTCTGAGAAGTTTGGAGGGTTCATGCCATCATGATTTAAAAAAATAATCAGTTCCAGTCTCAACTCCAACCTACTTTGAGGTTTTCTCTTGTCCTCTTGGTCTAAAAAATGGCAAATCCCCTACTTTTTTTGGTTTTTTTCTCCCTACCTAGAACCTGATTTGGAATAGTGCTACAGAAAGACTAAATTCCCAGTGGTTTCTTGAGGCAACAGGTTTTCCTATCTGAAGTATTTTATTAGCTCGGAAGATTTCTCCAAGCTTTTTGATTAAAATGGCATTCATCACTTAGGGCACTCTAGCATATGTTGAGCTGAAGAGCAGGTAAGCTGATTGCTGTAACTACACAGTCTACAAAATAAAAATTGGACAATTTGCCGTAATTTAGAAAGATGAATGTGATTCACAAAATTATATATTTTATATGAAGGTTAGGTTGCATGTCTCTAATCAGGAGATTATTCAGATTTAAAATCTGAATAAGAAGAAATTGTGCCATAATTATTTTCCTATAAGAGAACAGAGAGGCTGTAAGAACACCTAATATATGTCATTGATGGTTTTGAGAAACTCTAAGTGGAGCTGTAGATAAGCAAGGGAAAGCTACTGCTGCTGTTTAGTTCAGCCTTGTAAAATAAAAACGGTTTTACTATTCACTGAATGCTTTTTTCTTGCAAAAATAAAAATACCTAATATTCTCAAATGCAAGTGTTTGGGGTCTAATTTACCTTCAGTAAATTTGTTTGGGTTTCTGTGATGTTGCACCATAGATGAATGTTGTTCTTGCTCTTTTCAGTTCCTACACACATCCTTTTATCAGCCTGAATTTCAAGCTTTTAATTAAAATGAAATTGTACCTCTTTTAACTTTTAATTGGAGACTAATGGACCTCTGTACTTCTCTAACAGAAAAAGTGTAGTCTGTGAAGTGTAGTCTGTGTGTAGTCTTTCTTGAGCATCTGTATTGACTCTCTGTGTCATTGACAGAAGAGCCTTTATAACCTTAACGTACCCAGGCCTCTCTGCCTTTAAAAGAGTATATATAAAAAGAGAAAAAAATGTATACTACATGGAGCTTTCTGCTATATCTTCCCAGGACTCTGCAAATGCTCTGAACTAATTCACAGAGAAGGGAAAAGGATTTTTGCTTCTAGTTCTGCATGTCATTGTGATAATGGGCAAATTGCTTCACTTTTGTCTTCCTTTCTCTTCTGATGTTTCTCTGACTTTCCCTAATTGTTTAGAAGATTATTGCCTGTCTTGACTATTTAGATTATTTATTTTCTTACTGTATTTAGAGCACTTGTGCACTGAACTGGTGGAAGACCAAGAGCACGCAAAAACATTCCCATTTGAGCCAGAGTCCTGCAAAAACTCATTCAGACAGGTGGGATTTTCAAGCATCCTCATCCATTTTATGCATTGGGTAAGCCTGCAGCACACTGAGGCTTGAGCTCAATTGGAAATCTTAAAATTATCCCAGTAAAACATAATAAAAGATAACAAATATAGTAACAATCATGAAAATCTTTAATTGGCAGGTACGATCAAGGTCTTCCTTTTTTTTTAAATGTATTTCTTCTTCCTTTGTGATAAATGTTGAGCACTGGGCGCCTCAGCTCAGAGCAGTAGTTGCTCTAAGGACTCATTCAGTTAAATAAGCCCTTCTTTTGTCCTTTGTCCTTTGATCTGCTCACAGCAGAATTGCTCCCCGATCTCAGGAGTCATAGGGGAAACACGATAGATCTGAATGGCCTTTGTGATCCTGTTTTGGTCTTGGAATCATGCTTATAAGTGTCTAAGTCAATTCCTTCTTGGCTATACATGGAGAGAGCACATGATCAAGTCCATACCTGGCTTATATACAGTGTCTTCAATCACTGACTATTTCCCTTGAAAAATTGGACTACAAGCTCCCAATAGTCATTGACAGTTGTTTTTAAGATTAAGTGTCTATAATACATTCCATACGACATTTCGTCTGCTCTCTTTTTTAACACCCTTAACAGAGCCAGAGGCAATGAAGTGGCATGGGGTTCAACAAGTCTAAGTGTCGGGTCCTACACTTNTTTAAGAAAAGGTTGGATGATGTACTTGGTAGCATGACCTAGATATTAGGGTAGTGTGTTATAGGTTGGATGGTGTGTTGGTAGCAGGAGGACGACAGGTTAGGTTAGATAACAGGTGATGGGTTACAGGTGATAGGTTGGACTCGATGATCTCTATGGTCTTTTTCAACTTTACTAATTCTGTGATACTGTTATTCTCCATGGCCTGATCCTGTCAAACCAACACAAAATGCACATGTAAAATCTTTAAACAGAAGTCTGTGGACATATATCACTGGTTTACATTTATGATCCACTGAAGCAAAACACTCTTTATTCAAACTATTTCCAAGATACTAGGCACCTTTCTACTTGCAGGAGGAGATTCTTGAGGAATTCAACATTTTTATTGATTCCCTGCAGTTTTCCTCTTCAAAGGAGGAAATTTCTATACCTGCAGCCCAGATGAAGGAAATGCTAATGTGTCTTTTTCTGTGAGAAAACAGAGGCATCTCAAAAAGTTAATTTTGAGGGAAATATTACCTTCTGACCACATGCACAAAATAGGTCCTATTTAATCATCCTGGAGATGTTTGAGAGAGAAAAAAATGTCTTTAAGGTTATTGTGACATTTTCCGCATCACTTTATAAATAGATAGTGGCACTAGTTCAAAAACAGCATCTCTGACTTTAAGCAAATCAGTTCTGACTGGTTTCATCAGCTTAGAACTGGGGATGTGCTACAAGCCTTGCAGAAAAGATATTACCATTAGAAAGAGAATCATTTAGAAAAAATCTTGCATGGGTAAATGAG
Source organism: Pitta sordida (assembly GCA_013390025.1). Lineage (NCBI taxonomy): Eukaryota > Metazoa > Chordata > Aves > Passeriformes > Pittidae > Pitta > Pitta sordida. Next base: position 101,638 of record WEKX01005762.1, on the reverse strand, counting down.
ACAAAAAGATGGGAAAAAAATGCATTCTTTCTTTCTACTTCTCTGTTCTTAGACTTACTTTTATAATGAGAGATGAAAATGTTTATATGAAAGTTTTTTGACACACACATCCTTTTCCAATAAGTTATTCTGTGAGGAACTGCATACATGCAAAACCCTTTTCACACTTCTTTGTTGTTTCATAATTTTTATTTAGATGTTAATTTTCTGAGAGAGATAGGTTAAATATACAGAGAGAACAGAGCCAGAAAAGTACATTTGAGGTAATATCCATATTTTCGGTGGTATAAGTGCAGCCTGTGGATACGGATTCATATCAGATAACTGAGTACCTGAATTCCCCTATTGCTGCAATGACTCCAATCCTGTACTGTCTACCAGGCACAAACCAAGGTTCCTCCAGCACACGTGCCAGCTGCTTTAAGGTTGCAGATATTAATCTCCACAAGATTAATCTCCACTGTCCTCCTAGTTTCAACAATTTTTCTTCTTGATGACATAATGAATAATATATTAGAAGGAAAAGAAAGAGTTCCTTTTCAATTGTCTGGCACAAATAACTGCAAAACATGAAAATGAATAAAAAATAATAAAATATCCATTGGATGAAGTTAGTCAACCAGACTTTACATCAGTGGTCTTTGTGTCTCACAAGAAAATGAGGCAATGTCAGAGGGGGTACAGTGTGACAGAGCAGATCTCATAAGAGTGAAATACCAAAATCCAGGACAATCCTTAAATCACTTTCATAATTTATGGCACTGACAATGGAAAGAACATGGCACCATGAGAATTAGAAGGATTTGACTCATTGTCTGACAGTCTCACATCCTTCAGCAGCAAGTAGACCTCAAGTGAGAATCAAAGTAATAAAATATAAAAAATATAACTCTTGGAGGTTACAAACTGAACCAAAAGATAATGCATGAACAATTGTTTTCCAAATATTTATATTCTTAGTTACAGATCAATGTCTCTATTGAGAACAAAAGACTGAAAGAAAATTCAAATCAGTTCTTCATTCTTTTTGACAGAAAAGCTAAAGTTCAAAATTTGTTATGTGTAACAAACTTAAACTGATTATAAATATTTAGTGTGTGATACTCAAAAGAGGAAATTAGAGCGAATTCTAATTACTGAAATATCAAAGGACATTGAGTAATACTTAGGACCTAGTCTATCCTGCTCCTCCCAAGTAAAGGGGCCCGAAGCTGTGTGTTATTGACTGGTGGCTAAGGAGATTTACCATCTCTAGTCTGCAAAGTACACTGTGATAAAAGAATTTCAGGGGGGCTAATGAAAAAGACAAATCCAAACCAGATCAGAAATTAAATGCATATCCTGTCTTGTCCACTTCTCACCCAGCTCCACAGTTGTCACAATGCAGGTTACTAAACTCTGAAATATCGCATCTTCCTCCCTCATTATCTCTATGCTAGAAATGGTCATAAAACTCTCTAAATGCTTCCTTTTTTAAAAGGAAATAGTTTTTAGGGGTGTGTTTTCATATTATGAACTACTTAAGCCTAAACTACCACAGAATGCCCATTTTAGAAATTGTCAGAATATGGCTTTTTGTAAAATCAATTAAAATTAACTATAAATTCTATTTTCCTTGATTATTTTGCTAGTATCGTGATAGTAGACGGCCCATACACACTTGCCATTTTTCTCTCACTTCCGAAAATTGTCATACAACCCCCTCCCTTCGCCATCACCCTGGCCCAGCAGGTCTAAATATATCTTGAGATATTTAAGTCAGCCCTGTGTGTATATGCGTGCACACACTATATTTGTCACAAAGAAATAAAAACCAACAACAAAGATCAGAATCTCTGATGTAAATTAGACATTAGGAAAGCGTACCATATTGCTTTTTCCCTTGGCAGCAACTGTCCCAAGTATTTGCCCTGCTGTGTTAGCAGGTCCAGATCCTTCCAATCAGGATCTAAACTCCATCAGAGCCCAGCAGAGGCACCAAAGGAGTTTCAATCTGTTTCAAGTAGCAGCTTGCAGTGGAAACTGATCAAGATGTGCAGTAGTAACCATTTTATACTTTTTTTTACCTATTTCTTCTATTATGATAAAGAAAAATTAAAATATTAGATAAAAAGGTTGCATTCTTGGCACAAATTATGGAACTCTCATATTACTGCTTCATAATGAGCTTTGTCTACCAGGTCTTTGTAAATGGTTTGGAGTTTTTTGTTTGGTTTTGTTTTCTTTGGTTTTTCTTTTCTTTCCTAGCTTTGATTAGATGTCAACTTTAACATTTTTCCATCTTACTATTAAAAGAATGGGGCCTCTGTCCAAACTGCTTTTCAGGCGTGTTTGAAGAGCAGTACAGTGAATCTTCTCTGTATCGCGACTTCTCCTTCACGACCTCGCCCATTTGCGAAGCAATTTTCTCACAATTTTGATTCAGCTGTCTGCGAGTCGAGCTACCCCAGACATGCGCAGTTGACTCTGCTCTGCCGAGGGGCGGTGCCACGGTGTCTGTGAGGTGGGACTCACCCCGCCCTGCGGGGAGGGGGCTCGCAATGGCAGCACTGTGCCTCCAGTCCCTGAACAGGGAAACTTGCCCCACGGAAGTGAGGCAAGCTGTGTGCTGGGAGGGTGGCAGCCCCACGGCGGTGGGGTCCGGCGCTCGCCGGCGGCGGGGTCCGGTGTGCGTGATTTACTGCAGCTCGCAGTGGCATTTAGAGCCCTACCCCACTCCTGTGTGCTCCGCTGAGACCCAACGCAGCACCGTCACAAGACATGCCATTCCTTGTTACTCAAATCCCAGTCAAAGCCCGGCANGGGGCTGGGGGGGGGAGCAGCACGGGGTTTGGGCTGCGGTCACAGCAGCCGCTCAGAAACGGTTCCCTTTGCTCGCCTGTGCTGAGACAGACTACGGGAAGGAGCAAAGAATTGTCCGCAGCACTTCGGAGTTCCGGGGGAGTGGAGAAATGGGTGTGGCCTGCATGCTTATTAACGACCTGCAGTTCTTTGAGAGTTTAATGTTTTGCAACGGCCTTGACCTGCCCCTTTCCTCGCGATGGAGGGGGTTTAACTATATCTCTGCTTTTTAACCGAATAACAAAAATTAGAATGATTTGTATAGTCTGAAGTTGGGATGAAAATAATACTTGTTTTCAGAGTCCTGAGGAAAACTTATATTTTTTTAAAAAAAGTAAAAACATATAGGGAAACCTATATTCATTTAATCATGAATAAAGAATGCTTTCTGGACATTAAATGTGACTAGAGAAGCGAGAGCAATAAGATAGAGCTGTATTTGAAGGTGAAAAAACTTTTCCCATAAAAGGAAAAGGGAACGGGCAAACAATAATCCATTATAGTTAACACTAAATATAAAATTAATGAATTGAAAATATTGTAACTATATTTTTTTCTTCCTTAAAAAATACCCTACAAGAGTGTCCTTTTGACCATAAGTCAGGAGGTCATGCCTGTAATAAGTGCAACAAGAGGCTGTAGAGTGAGTTACTAGAAACAAAGCCTTTAAAATGAATATGAAGGATGAAACTATGAAGAAGTCCACCTTTGGGATCTAAGATCATTACTGGCAGAAAGCCTATTAATGTATACTTAATATATGCGTGAGAATGACAAGGACAAAGAAAATGCAAATGATGACTGTGATCACAATTAAGGTAGCCAAGGTTTACCTTAAAGAAAATTTCTTTGTTTTCAATGTTTCATCATACTTCCTTAAAATTAATTTGATAAATTGGATTTTTTTTTTATCTGTGTTAAAATGTATATTCTTGGCGCATGTACTGAAAATTATGCAGATCTTTGGTTCTGATATGCTGCAGTGAAGATAAAAAAAGTAGCTCTGTCCTACATTGCATTATATTTAGTCCTCAAGCATGTTTTTATGTAAACTGGAACAATGTCAACCAGTGAGCAATTAAAATCTCCAAGAACATGAATGTACAAATAAAGGAAAAAACCCGAGCTGATCTCAATTATATTCTAAAGCAGAGGTTAAAGCGACATTGCTGGTAACTTGGTGCTTGCATTCCATTTATTTCTCATTTAGCTATAACTGTTGAAGTTGTCCAAATTTTGTGAGTACTAGAGACTTGTACCTGACCAATTTTTTCTGTACTGTGTAAGATTATCAGTCAGATGTGAATCTTTCTGCTTTAAAGCTGCTCAGACTGCACTGAAACACACCCTGCAAGCATTTACCTCCCTGCACTGACTGTAGAAGGATATGGGGGTGACCCGCACAGATTCAGACACCTCCATTGCAGATGCTGAAGTGAATGACACCCCACAGTGGGCAAAGGGAACACAAAAAAGATATTACTAAAATCTTCCAGACTTTTACCATCAGTCCAATCTAATTCTTTTGAAGTGAAGATGCACTCAGCTTTCATGATGCTTGGGAGATAGTGATGTGTGGAAAATCCACTTTAGTACTGTGGTAAGTGTCCCCGGCTGTCATGTGGGAGACCTGGGTTTGATTCCCACTGGGAGGCAGTGATGCAGTTTAAGAGTTGGACTCGATGACCCTCATGAGTCCCTTCCAACTCAGAATATTCTGTGATTCTGTAAAATGGAGCAATGTTAGAGCACCCTTCTGGGTTCCATGTACATTACATAGCAACGTGTGTTTATTGGGAATCCCTTTCAATAATGAAAGCAGATCATTTCAGCATTGCAATTAGGTCTTCCTCTGAATACAAAATTTCTTCAGGATAAACGAAAGTCGTTTCTAGCATTTCTGTGGGAGGAGAAATCTGATGAGAAGGCAGCAGTTCCCACTGCACACTTGCACTGAGAGCAGAGCAGGCAAGTCCTGTGAAGGAAAATACTACTGCATCCTGGGATAAAACTTATTCAATCTGTTGTACAATCATCTTTCCTTAAATACAGAACGATCTATTGATCCTCCCTGCAGTGTCCAGAAGGTGAAATAACCAAAGATCCATACAGAAGAGGGGTATGGTACCTGATCTTTCAACTAGAGGGACCAGATACATGTCCAGGCATCACTTTGAAAAAAAAAAATATTTAAAGAATGGGAAAAAAGTATGCTTTGTATGAGATCAGTTTACGAAAGTATTTTGTTTCTTGTGCTAGAAAGAAAAAAGACATCTGAAAGGAAAAATAATAAGAACAAAAAAGAATAAAAGTAGGATAGTTTTACCAGGATGATACCAATAAATCTCACAGCTCTTGAGATTTCCATCATTTTATGTGTTTGGGTTTTGGTATGATTGTTTGGTGGGTTTTGGTGGTTTTGTTTGTTTATGTGAATTTATGTTTGCGTGGTTGATTTGGTTTGATTGGGTTTTTTAATTTTCTGAGGAGCAATAGCATCTTGATGTGACTAAAGTCAGTATAGCTGGAGAAGGGCCACATCCTCCTTAGATTTCAGCTTCAGACAGGGAAAGTCACAAGACCTCGAGTACATGCAGCATTTGCTCGCTTCATGAAATAAGAACTGGCAGAAAGATCTCAACAAGGAGAGTCATACCCACTTTAATCAGCCAGTATTGCTCAGGCAGAGACTGTGTGAGAGTCCCAATCCCTCCTTTTTCTTGTGAGTTCCTTACAGCACTCAGCTGGAGAGGGAAGGAGTGAGTAGGTACAGCCATCACTGCCGCCGTGGAGAAGGGCTACTTTCTGAGAAAGGAGAACCAGCAGAGACAGAGGAAAGAACTGATCCTTCATTGTGTCAGCAAGAAAAAGGGCAGGACAGGATTAATTTTGTATAAAATCAACTAGACCTTCATTTGAATGGAGAGAGAGATAAAGTGCAGAACAAAGTGAAGTACTCACTAAAATTAAAACAATGTTAAAAAACATCCCCTAAGACCCAAATAAAAAAACCTATTCTGCCCAGTCTCAAAGTCAATGATTTAAGAATCGTTGGTATTTATTTCTGCATGCCACAAGACATTTATTTAATTAGAGAAACATGCTTTCATTGCATTCTGAGTCAACTAAATGGAAAAAAGCATGGATTTTATATATTTTGAGGGTTTTTTAAAACCTCAACTCTCTCTGGATTCTCTGATCTTTAACCTTACTAATTATGTACTTTGTTTTCATTGTGAATACCATTTAAACTTCACAAACTCCTTTTATTCCTTCAGTTCCAATGTCAAGTAGCATATGTGCACAAATTCCCTGCTGTTAGGAGATTTTCAATGCATCCCCTGCTCCAACTTCAGCCATGTTGAACCAGTAACTGTCTGTTGCACTCATCAGATGGATGAAGCCCTCTGGATCAGGAAGGAAACCATGTGGGCTGATTGTCCATGACAGGTCACAGGGACCCCTTCCCATTATTTTTCCTGCCTGATGTAGGAATGGGCAAAGCATCAGTTTGCTGCCATACCTGTTCTGTGTCTTTTCCAGCAGAAACAAGGCCAGCCCTCCTGAGCTTTGCAGGGAATGAGGGAGATAACTACATGGCTAATTTGCATGCACCCATGCAGCATTCAGTCTTTCAAGTTCACAGGCAAATTCATTAAAAAAAGTGCTGCCATTGCCTATATCATAAATGTAATACTTAATCTGCACTAGTTACTCAGACAAATTTTAATATGTGCTTGTCTTATACAAGGTTTTAATAAGCTGTGGTGGAGAGTTGTACATGGTATTTAATGCATGCACTGATACGTGTAAAATCTAGGATCGGAGAAGACAGTATATATTTATAGCAGTGTCTGGGAGATTATATGTAATGAATACATTATACCACATACACACCAGAGGCAGACTTAAGGATGCACATCAATTCTGCAGTGTGGCATTTCCGAACTTCCCTGTGCTTAACCGTTCAACCTTAACATTCCCTGAACATTCTCCAATGGAATATCTATCAGCCCACACAATCAGCTTGCAAGTTACTCCCACAGAGAAAGATATCGTAGATTGTCCTCTTCCAAGAGACATTAATTAATGCATTTTCATTTTGAAATGCACTACCTTCCAGCCAACGTGTCCCGATGAAGATTAAAAAGCTTTAAATCTTTGTGGAGTAAGGCTCCCCAGGAAGGTTAAAAAAATACTATCTGCACCCTCTTTCCTAGGGGCTTCTCTGTTCTGCCCTTGTAGTAAAGCTATTATGCACAGCTTGAATTCTGGGAAGACATGATATCGTGGAAATACAAGTAATTATACTATTTTTTCGCATTTTTAACAACTATTATTTTAATATTTGCTCTTCCTTTCACCTTTTTTTTCATCTGTCTTTATCTGCTGCAAACATCACTTGCAGCTTATTACATGCAGAGAAAATGCCAGCTGAAAATTGCTGATAGGTTGGTGAGATGTAAATGATTGCATATTAGAAGAGCCCAAATTACAAAATAGCTATTTGGGTAACCAATTAATCTGAATTCTCAAGTATTTTAAAGCTTTTGTGCAAATTTCCTCTATGAAATTACACATTTAGGTCATTTTCTTTATTAAAAGTGATAGAATAAAAATATGTGAAAAACTTTATCATTTTGGATGGCAGCACAGACCTTGTAATAAAAGTTTACAATTGAGGAATTACAGTTGGATTTTAGTTCCTGAGTCAAATACAACCCTGTAGTAACTAAAGACAGATCTATTAATTTCTAACATCCATCCTGCAAAATAGACCAAGAAAACTGACATGTACATTCATATAGTAAGATTTTATATTATATGTAAATGGTTTGGATTTTTTAGAATTATTTTTGAGACAAAAACAAATCAGTTGCCAGAGAAGTTTATATGTTTGCTAAACAATAAAAATCATAAAAGAACATCATGTTGCCTTTTAATTGTCCTTTATCTAGTAAAGGGGGTGTATTGCTGAAGCCCTCTGTTTTCAGAAAAATGGGCCTGAGAATATAGTAAGAAAAATGATTATTTTAATCCTCAACATTTAGAGGTAAAAATGGTTTCAGCAAAACTTCTGCTGAGAAATTTTAATGTATGCAAGTTTGTGGGCCAAATTGGGATCCAGAGAGTTAAACTACAGATGAATTTGGCTACCTGTGTTCATAAAGCTTTTAAATCCTAACAAATAGAAGTAGGTAATAAAACAAATATTGACTGTTGCAAGTTCTAACAGCCTTAATAGCAGCACTTGAGACCTGATGTATCAGGAGGCATTGTTGCCTCTATTAAAATTCCATTCTGCTTTGGCTGTGCAAAGATATCCACGGATGGGCAGAAGTAAATGGCGTAGAACGGGAACATGCACCTCAGCCAGCGTCCACTCAACAAACATCATCTGCTCTCACAAACAGGGTGTCAGGCTTCGAGCACGAGATCATTGGATCTGAGCACTGGCAGCCTGGCTGCGCTCAGAATACTGTCTCGAAGGTGGACAATGATCAGTTATTTCACAGTGAGACTGTTGAATGAAATGGTCGCAGATCAGGCAGAGGGACAGGACCTGGGCAGTTAAGGTGTTTGCCCCTTTTGTCAGAAAACCTGCTGTAATGTCCAGTATTATTAGTTATCCCGAAGGATAATCTGTTCCTATTGCTTAAGGTGTCAGGAGTTATTGGTGGGGAGTACAGGTTGATAGAACACCTCCCATAATTGCCAAGAGACATTCCTCAGGGAAAAGATGTTTTGAACATGTTCGTATTTTCCTCTAAAGATGAATGTGTGTGATTGTTTTAAAAGGATTAAATTGATACTCTTTGATGTGTCCTTACCAGGTTTTATGAAAGCTTTGACCAAACAGTGTGGGTGATAAATTCATTATGGGTGATAAACTCATTATAGTGATAAACCTGGTATGGGTGATAAACTCATTACAGAAGAGCCCTAGTATGGTGAGGCTGATACAAGGCTTTCTATCACTGTCAGCAAAATTGCAAACTATAAAACTTCCTCTCACATAAATGATGATCCTGGCACACTCCTCTCTTCCATCTCCCGCTGTTCAAAGGGTGAGCTTAGACACTCACGAGTTTGAATTACTATCTTCAATCCCACAACTCACAAATCCCTACATATTCTTGTTAAAAAGTCCAGGTTCTCGGCTGGTTTCTGACATTTCCTTATTAGAGAGTCAGACTAGGAATTCCCTCCCTGTCTTCCCTCACTTCTCCAAACCTGCCCTTTTCACAAATAGTCCCACCAGACCTCCTCAAGTGCACATTCTAGAGGGAGAGCTTTCCTTCACCTGATCTTGCTTAAGGAACTGCTGTTTGGTCCCACACCACGAACACCTTGTTCTGTTCAACATCGTATTTGTCCTGCAATCTTCTGTACTAACATTTGTGGTTAGAGCATGGTGCTTATAATGCCAAGGTGGTGGGTTCAATCACTGTATGGGCCATCATTTAACAGTTGGACTTGATGATCTTTATGGGTCTCCTCCATCTCAGAATATTCTGTGACTACACAGCAGGTCACAAAGCACCAGTTCTACTGTCAATCAGATCTGTAAAAACAAAATACCCTTCTAAGATCCTTTACTCAAAGTGCATTTTCCACTAGCTTGGCAAGAAATTGCTACCTGTAATGGCCCAGCTGAATGCTAAAACAAATTTCTTGCAACACAGCTTTTGCTATGGAGTCTTCAAAAATTAGTGATTAAAATCTTTCCCACCATCCCTCCAGCATCTGTAGGATAACACGAGAAGGATCCGTACTGTAAGGAAGGTCATGAGAAAGAGAAAAGTAATGGCATAAATCTGCATCTGGAAATTGCATTACTTAAAAGAACTCCTTTGAAAACCGAGTCTTTCTAGATGGGAAAACTACTGCAGACTGCACAGCCAAGTGACCTCCTTGACTGTACAGTTAAGTTTTTGTACCTGATGTCCTCAACTGACTCCAAGTCTCACGTCCATTTCCATTCTCAATGCCTATGATCATCTTGAGACCTAGGTGCTTGCCTGGTCCCTATCTCCGGGACTTCAGACCAGGTATTTAATAGAATGTACAGGCAATTGTATCTTGAAGAAACCCTACAGCCAGTTGAGATCCAAGCCTTTTTAGCAACTATAGGTGCTTTGTCTCTCTAAGAGAGATAACAGAAGATATTTAACCAAGAAATAAACCATCAAATTTGATAGCAAACATACATCATGTGGCAACTCTGTCACTTGGCAACATGACAGAAGTATATTTGAACAGGATAGAGGAGGTAAGAGTGTGATGATTTTATTTTAGTGCCAAGGTAAGTTTTCTGAAGGATAGTTTGGTGATAGATGAATGGCTCAGTGCCACAAAAAAAAAATCTCCTGGTTCTGTTCTGAGCTGTTTTCTGCTAAATTAGTGAATTGAACTGTCTCCATAAAAAGTCTTACAGATATCAGAAATTACATGAGGGATTTGTGGGAGCCCACCTTTCCCATGTTAGAGCAGGACAAAGAAGGCTACAGGCACAAGGTGGAGAGAAAGCAGACCTTTTTCACAGCTCCATGTGCTGTTGAATCAGGCACCAAGATACAATGTGGAGATTTAGACAGAAATTTAAAGAAAAATATTCAGAGTTAACAGAATCTCATTACAAGGCAATGTTTGGTCTCAGGGTGTTTTGTTTCTAAATGTTTTCATCTTAATTATTATTTCTTTATTATTTCTACAATAATACAGTTATCCCTCATTAGTTTGTGGTTCACCATGCACAGGTACAACATATTACGGGTTTTTTTCTCCACACCTTTGTCGTCTTTACCATCTTTACCTTATTTACCACTACTTCACGGATTTTGTTTATTGTGACATCTTTCTGGATCCGACATGCCGCGATATTAGGGGATTTACTGTATTAGCAACAAGGACTCTGTTACGCAGTGTATTTTACATATTCAGGAAGATTTTATCTCTTGTGGGCAGCCTCAGCTTGATGTCCTCAACATGCAAATTCATATATATATGGGAGTGCAGCATTCAATATATCTTTATATGCATCAATACAAGCTCAGAGTTGAAGTCTTTATTACAAAAAATTTGAATTTCAAAACTGAGAAGAAAATAGCACTTGCAATAGTATGGCCAGCTGGTGACTGTTTCATAACAAGGCCTTTTTTCTCTTCCCCTTTAAATACAATTTACTGGAGCTTTACTTAGAAATGCAACAAATTAGCAACTATTCATTTTGTAATGAAGAAGACCTCATGAAATCTAAGCTGTGAATAGGCAATCAGAAGTTATTTGGACATAAAGGGTTATTTACCAGGCTAATATTTCAATATTGAACTTCATACTGCTACTGCTCCCATCATAGACCATTGCACGCAGTTATTTTAAGTTTTTATGTAATGCATTTCCTCTGATTTTGCGCTGTACCTGTAGCTATTGCGATCCCTTGCATGAAAGAGTGTCAAAAAAAGACAAAATTTTTCTTCTTTGCATAATACATAAATTTAACTCATCCCCCCTCTAGTCTGAATAAGCAAATGAACCCTTTTATTTATATTTGGACAAAGTCAGTTCTGGAGATTCAATAACGTGATTACATGCAGGCTTAATTGTTGTTATTTGAACTAAAATAAAGAAGACTGAATAACCCAGCATTAGTTTTTTTAAAGTAATGACGAAACATGCATCACTACATCAGTTCAAAGTGCCAACCTTCTAACACTTAAATAATTCTACATTTCTATTCTATGAGTTGACATTTAAGTGGACTACCAATAGCTCATTGTAGTGATGTTTTCCATTATGTCCAGAAAATGTTTCCCATTTGGCAGAATACTGGTGACGTTGGTAAAACAAAGAGCTGAGGCTTATGGGCTGTGGTTTGTTGCTGTTGCTGTGCCTCTTCTTTGCCCCTGAGCTTCTTTCTCTGTGTGAGTAACCCTATTGTTTTGAAGAAATGGTGGCCAATTAAATGGGCAATTGGTTTACCGTGGCTGAGGTTTTTGCAGTGGTTTCAGATGAAATTTATGTGACTGCAGAACGGAGTGTACATGGCAGCAAGAACAGCAGGTTTGCTGTGCCGTCTGCTGGCAAAGCAGGTATCCCGAATCCTGGACAAGGGTGTGAAAGTTTCAAAATACAGAAGGGAGTTTTTAAATATAATCTTTTTTTTTTCATTTCATAAAGATGTGTGTAGGAAAATTTAGATGTATGGGACCTCAAGAGCCTCTGTAGTGTCTGTGTGCATGCTTTCCTCTCTCAGGGTCATGTGTGCTTAATAAATCAGTGACTTTTTCTGCAAAGGTATATAGCTGCCTAATTTTGAGGAAGTAATATTTGAATTAAAAAACTCTCAGTTTCTAAGAGGGACCTATGCCTATGACCCATGTAGGCATCTAAAAACTAGACTCAAATGGGAACTAATCACACAAACTCACTTAAATCACTGCAGAAAAACTGATAACTGCAACAAGTCTCTTCCCACCTCCTGAAAGTTGCAAGAGAGACACTTTTCTCTATCATTAGTCTGACCAGCAATAGCATGGCTGGGGCAGCACAGAGCTCCTGTGGGTGGTGGATTTTTTTCCTCCACATGTATTTTTATCAATCTGAACAGATCTGCATTTGACTCCTACTGTTTTTCTCCCAGCTATAATTGTACTTTAGCCATACTGGTCTCTCATTGCAAAATGGTTATTATAACTCTACTGGAGTCACAAGGAAGAACCTATGTGGGTATTAGGTCATGCATTTTCTTAGCAAGTTCTATGTTACGTGGGCTTGTAACATATCCCCATGAGCAACAGCCTTATTCCTTACTTGTTTTAATTACTAAATAAATTAACTGTGAATATTAAGCAATATCTTCAAGCAATGAATGTAGCAGGTCAGAGAAAATATTCAGAAGGTATGAGGGAAGTGAAAATAAGTTGAGCATGTGCTTAAGTGTTTTGCCGCTTTTGCTGAGGCTGATTTTTCACAGCTACGCGTGTATATCACACTCATTTGTCACCCTGCCCTCACTGGGAGACTCAGGGTCCTCCAGAATAAGAATAAGAGCCCTAAATCCCTGTCAGACAGCTGAAGCCATGCACTGTATAACAAATTTCTTATGTCCCCAAAGGTGGCCTCAAATAATTTTAATAAATCTTTAGCAATGTGTCTTATGTATCTCAAATGCATAAAGGTCAGACGGAGCTATTCTGACTGACCTTGACCCATAGCTATTTCCTCTGTGACTGTAGCAGGATTGCTCAGGAATACACAGCAGTTGTGAACAGGACAGGCAGAGCCTGGCCATCCAGTCTTTCTGCTGGTGCCAGGTAATGGTCGGTGCCTCCGCAGTCACACTTGATTTGCGGTGCCCAGGGGAGAGGAGGCACCTTGTCTGCAGGATCCAGCACAGCCCTGCTGAGTGCTGCCAGCCCCACTTCTCTGCGGATTTAATGGCTTTGCTTCTGTTTTAACCAGAGCTTCTATGCACCATTGCTTCCTAGCTCCACCTCGGCGATTTCCTTGCTTAGTTTTAACATTTTAATTTTGCCAAAACGTTAAGGCAGTGATTCACCTGCTGACTGGGTGTAACAGCACTGCAGCAAATGGGGGAAAATAAAAAAGGTGCTTAGCTCAGCTGAAGTCCCTTTCTTGCTGCCATAAAATTAATTGTTATCATTATCTAGCTGCTTTCTGGAGACCATCAACTTACCTGCTACACAAACTGTAATGGCAGTAACAGCAGCTGGACCTGACATATAGCCCTGCCCTTGGTGTATTAAATCATTCTGATGTAATGTCTCACAAACCACATGACTCACCTATTAAACCTTTTCAGGGGCATGTGCTCTGGCAGGAGGAGAGAGCCTGTAATGAGGCCAAATGCACAGAGGATGAAAGGAACATATTATGAAAACAAGCTATTGAAGCCATGCATGATAATTTGAGCAAATGCATTTGGACGTGTAAAAGCTTTGCTGTTTCTGTGTAAAATATTTCCAATTCCTTACTTCCCATTGCAAAGCTGATTGAGTCAGCAGCAGCTTGCCACTTGCATTCCAGGTGGTGTGATGTCTCCTCATGCACTAACTCATATAGGTCATTAATATGCTAAATAAGTTGTAGCCAATTGGCTCCCATGGTGACAGCTCCAAAAGCTTCATGAATAATCAATGGAGCACCTGGAGGCATGAAATTTTCATACAAAGAGTTTCTAGACTTTTGCATTAAGCTCTGAGCAGGGACAGACAAGTGATAGACATGACTGGCACTTTGAGGAGTTTCAAAAATAAGAAGTGTTATTTTAAAAGAGAATAGCAATCTTTTTAAAATAAGAATAAATCTAAAACTCCATCTCCTGGAGGATTTCTAAGAAAGGTACCTGAAGTTATTCCCTTGCCATCTTTTGGACAGAAGCATGTTTTAGAGTTGGTGAGGGCTAGTGGGATTACTTCAGCTATTGTAATATAATCTGCAATAAACTCATCATAGAGCAATAAGGATTCACTGACAGAATTAAACAGTTCCAACCTTAGAAAATTAATAAATTGCCTATTTTTCTGGGAAAAAAAAGGTGATATGACTATAGAGTTTAGGAGTAAAAATCACATGATTTGAGTAACACTCTCGATTGTTATGAGCAGGGTCTCAGTTCACCCACTTAAAAGCATGTGCCTTTCTGACATTTTTTTCCTTTTTAAGTACTAATGTATTACCTCATAGGCCCTTTGAGACAATTTCATTACTGAAATAAGCAGACCACAGGCAGGACATTTCACTCTTTGATTGAGCAGACCAGAAAATTAGTTAAGTCTCCTATAGGGACTGGGGGGATGGTAGCTGTAGTTCAGCCTTATGCTTTCCCTAAATCAAATTGTGCCTCCCATGTTCCCAGAGCTGGCAAAGAAGAAATTAGATATATACAGGGCAGTCAGTATGTGTATAGAGATAGCTGCAAGAAACGAGGCAGCTCCAGTATTTCACCTTCCACATGGAGACTATTGTGTACAGAAGACTCTTGATGGAGTCTAATGCTTGAGGAGCTGTGGGACCCTGCCTCTCCAAAGTTTTGCCTCACTGTCTGGTTCTCTGATGTGAATATTGATTTCTTATGCAGGTGAACTGGGAGGATCAAGAAACAGTGCCGGGCCTTCTGGAATTGCTATGGGCATTCTTCCAATCCCTCCCCACAGAACCTTCAAATTAAATGTACTTCTGTTTCAGCTGTATTTGGGGTGTTTCAGATGACATCCTTGGCAAAATATTTATGCTGTTGCAATCTATTCTGACATGTCAGTCTGGCTCATCAGTACAGAGCTGGAGAATTCAGGTTGTGGAAACACCACAAATACCACCATGATACTCATGTACCAAGAGTTTTGCTGGTGGTGAAAATGTCCAAATGGAGCTAATTAGAACTGGCATACCTAATGTTGGCTGAATAACAGAAATCTCTGGTTTTTCACCTTGAACATTTCTATAAGTAGAAAATGTTCACAAATATATTGCCAACATGGCCCCACATAAGAACAGGCAGCCCTTAGCTTGGATTAGTGGGATCTGTCCTCATCACAACTGCACAAAATTTGCTGGAATCTTTCTTTGCCATCTGTTTTATCAGTGACATGCTGTAATGGTCTAACACCAGAAGGGCAACCTATAGGGTTACTAGAAGGTAACATCACCGGAAGACTACGTGGAGGAACTTGAAAGAAGTTTCATCAGTTTTTTTCTCCACTGAAGTTAAACTGAGTGCTCTACAGAGCTCTTGTTCGTTTGTGTGCCCACACAGTAATTCTACTTGAATTTCCCAGGAATGCAGTTGACTTAGATCAAGCATTAAAAAGAGGCACAAAAAAAGAAAGCACAAGGTCAAAGGTATTGGCAGGTTTTTAGTGTTTTCTAAAGTAACAGAATTACATACTGTAATTTTTAGTATTACGTATCTTGATAATGAATAACTTACACTGTTCTCACTTTGTACAATGTTGTTCTCTTAAACATGTTCCATTATATTCTCCAACATGCAGAAAAAAATTCCACATGAAAGTACACACACATTCACATGCATACATACCAGTCTACCACACAACTTTAGATCAATCATTAGCTAAAAAACATGGAGGGTGTCTTCACAAGTGTCATGACTTAGACAAATATCCTGAAATCCTCTAGCTCTTTCACTCATAAAGGAACAAAGTAAAGATCAATCGCTCAAGGAGAAATTTAAAATATCTACCGTCAGTGAAGTAATGGCATTGATTTCTAAGGTCTCTTACTGGAGGGAGAGAAGTTGTCATCAAAAAGCCATGAAAGGAGTACTCTTTATAGTTGGAAACAAATGCAAAAATAATGCTTTAACTCTCATACTCTTTCAAGGTGAGGTGAGAGGTGTGGTCTCCACTGAGATGTTAGAAAGGTGAACCTGCATGACTCATCTCCATATGTTGTAAGAGTTTGCTCAAGTCTTCCAAAGGCAGAAATTTCCAAGGCAAAACATTCCTGCCAGGCTGATTAGTTCTG
Organism: Pitta sordida; assembly: GCA_013390025.1. Taxonomy (NCBI): domain Eukaryota; kingdom Metazoa; phylum Chordata; class Aves; order Passeriformes; family Pittidae; genus Pitta; species Pitta sordida. Next base: position 85,288 of record WEKX01005762.1, on the reverse strand, counting down.
TCCTTCGTAAAGTGAAATAGTCTGATAAAAAGTACTAATATAAGTGATACCCACATTATCTTCTTGCAATCTTCCTCCAAACTGCATTTTATGGTAGTGTAGGTATACTTTGTGTCTACACCTTGGGTTAAGAAAACTTGAGGCAGGTGAGGACTGGGCAGGATCATATCATCACACATCTGCCCTCACAAAAAATATGATTAGTATTATGCATGCTCGAAGATTATCTTGTTAGAGCTGAGGAACGTGGCTGGTGAATCACAGGGTCTCTGTGCCTGTACTGACATTTGCCATGATAGAGTTAATTCTTTATTATACTAGCTGGTATAGTGCAATATTTTTGATTTTTGATTAAAACAAAATGTGTTAATAATCCCAAGTGACCAAAGGGATATTCCATGCTATATGACACGGCTCACCAATAAAAGCTGGATGAAGGGAGAACATTTTGATGTTACGACATTTATGTTCCCAAGTAGCCATTACACATTAATGAGATAGAGGCTTACTTTCCTGAAGATAGCTGAATACCTGCCTGTGGGAAGGTAGGAACTAGGTTGTGAATGAATTTCTTGTTCTCCTTTACTTTGCATTTTCTTTACCAATTAAACAATTTTTTCTAACTTTTACACTTCTGATTCTCTCCCTCCTCCCACCACAGGGGAGTCAGTGAGTGGTTGTGTGGGGCTGAGCTGTCTAACAGGGTTAAATACCACCACTATCATATTTCAGAAATGGTGGGGCTCCTGACTCTGAAGATAAAGTTTTCCCCTCCTAGGATTGCTATCCCCAGTTTTTCAGAGATGAGTGTAGAGGAGACAAACCTTATAAAGATGTCTTTGCTTGCATCTGCTTCCTTCAAGTTTGTGTAAGATTTTCTTTCCCCAATTTGCTTTCAGAGTTCTGTGTGTCAGATTTATTAATGTTTGCAGCTTTGTTACCCCATCCAGAATATACCATTTGGAATCTCATATTGATTTTTTAAGAAATGAAATGCCACACTGTATATAAATACCTTTCCATTTGAAAATTAAACGCACAACTCAAAGGATAGTAAATCCTTGCAAAAATTAAGGAAGTGGTGAAATTCATGCATGGTTTATTATGACTCTGTACATGTTAATCTTTCCTAATATGTTAAATGGAATAACATCTATAAAGCATGTTCACTCCCGTTTAAACTCTAGACGGTGTGAAAGAATCTTACATGAGATAATTACTAACAGGGATAAAAGCTTGACTTTGACATTTTGAACATGCATCTTTCTAAATTCTGTTAGAGTCATTTGTAGTATCTAAGCAGCTATAAAACAGATTGGTGGTGTCTCTTCTGACATATTGTATGTGTTCAAGTCCTCCGAGCTGTAAGAATAACGTAACTACTTGTGCTGTTTAAATGACTTCCTGTATCACAGCTGAAAAACTTGCCCTCATCAAAAAGGAGAGAAATGCCATTGAATTTAGTTACACTAGAATTTCTTCTCATGCATTTATAAAACCTGGTCTGATCGAGGGTTTAATGGAAGTCTGAAGATAATTGTGTTGGTGATTAATCTGTCAGTTTGATTGATATTTTAAAAATATATTTGAGTAGAAAAGCTTCTTCCACACAAGAGCAGCAGCATCTTCTGTGCTCTGCCAGTCTTGAGTCTTAGGACTGCCTTGCATAACACCTTGGAGGGTGCATTTACTGACACTCGGATTGGAGCTGGGACTTGGCTGCGTCTGCATGCTGGCTCTGCAGGAGGAAGAGGCCCATCCTTTCCCACACAGAAGCCACTCCAGCAATTTCAGCAGCCTAAATGAGCTGAGGATTAAGGCAACATCACAGTGTAAAAGTAAATAACATGGATCAGCACTAGTGAAGAATATCGAGACATTGCTGTTGACCTTGAGTATGTCTGTGACTCATTTTACCCGTTATAAATCAAAAATTATTTTATACCTTTTAAAGCCTTGATATTTTTGAAAAAAAAGCATAAAAGAGTGAAAAAAAGTCTGGGTCTCTGGGCTTTCTCTGTGGCCAGAAACTTCAGTTTACTGACCACTCCCTGCAGAAATTTCGTATATTCATAGATAATTTTGGTAATTACTTAGCTGACATTGCAGGATCACCTAACTAAGAGAATCCACAGACATGCTTTATATTATGAAGGATGCAACATTGTGAAACTGGTGAAAATGACAGTCTATTCTCAAGCAGCCTCAAGCCGTCACAACAACCTTTGTTCACCGGGGAGTACTGATACGTGTCATGTTCCATTTTGATTAGAACCTCTCCTGACTTTGAGGAGGTTTCCACTTTCAGCCAGCAGGATCATTGCTGCAGGTTTATAGTCTGCCAAGTGTGGGGTTCATAAAGTAAATACAGTCTGCCCTCTTGCACTTCGTGGCCCCCCATATTGTGGTTTCACATCTTAGCACCACGATTTTTTAGCGATTAAGGAGGCCCCTTTTCGCAACTGCGCTTGTGCGACCTGGCACGCATGAATATTCAATTAGGCAGTCATGAATATGCAGATCAACCCGCACAGCCACAGTGGCAGCCCTGCCATGTTCCCCAGCCCCGGTATGGTGGTGGCGGCCGCAGCAGGGTTGCTCCTCCCCCCGCTTCTCCCCTGCTTTCCCCCCTGGCACGGCGGTGGGTGCGGCGGGGCCTCTCCCCCAGAGCCACCGCCATGCAGTTATGAAAGATTTACACACTCTCAGGTGTCAAAGACTTTCTTGAATGACTCTCCAAGTATGGAGAGGCGAGGTCTACCCACCCCAAGAAACACCCGGACAGCAGCATGGGCAGCTCCCCATACCCGTGTCCCTGACCGAGCCAAAAAGGGTTTTTCCCCAGCGTGGGATGGCTGTGGGCACCAGGAAGGGCCGACACAAACACTGATATGCAGCAACACAGTGCCAAAACAGCGCCGGGGGGCCGTGTGAGGGTACAGAGAAAATTTGTGTGTTAATGAGCTGCCATTCAATGCGGAAGTAGGGCTTCATAGGACCCAATTAAGAGCGTGGGTCTGTGATATAGGAGACCTGATTGTATTAAATTTTGCATTCCTTTGTGTATAGTAAGTCATGTTTTGCTAGGTGTCTCAGAGACCCAATCCCATAAAGAACTGAAATTTCACTGAGCTTTCCACTTTGCTGTGGAAAAATATTGGATACTGGGGTAGGAAGATATTTGCTGTTTTCAGATGGTCACTGTCTGATGTACTCCTGCAACGTGTATGTCAACATCTGAGATATATTTCTTAGGTCCGCTTTAGATTAATGAAAGTTAAATAAATATCTTAGGGGTCCAGGATCCTTATGGGTCCATGCTTAAGGATTAGGTCAGTCATTCTTGAATTCCTTTCCATTGTGACAAAACTGGCCAAGGCTGAATAGTTAATAGGTGTCTAACATGTAAACATCTACATGTGGAGAGATGAATCCTCCATGCAGAGTCGAGCTCATCTCGTTAATCAAAATCACAGAAAAGTCAGTGAGATGTGGATACGAGGATGATATATGCAGTCTATTTAGAAGGTGGTTTCAAAACATCTTTCTTAATTGCTTATGTAATCACAATAATGTTATGTTTTATTGTGATCTTTTCAAACTTCACTGTAAATAATGGTGAAGCAATACTTGAGTCTCTCATAACTATAGCAATTAGCTGAGCAGAATTCTAAATTATAGAGGTATATTTACAAAAAATGACAAGAATATTCTAGTGCTTTGTCTACAGTACAGGTGATTCCTGGATGTCAGCTCATCCAGTGGCATAAATACTGCTTTTAAAACTGCCATGTAAAAAATCTTAGGTATGCTTATCTAAGACTTATGTCATTTATTTGTTTATCATCATTGACTATTACAGTAAATGCTATTTAAAATCTACTAATACAGGAAAGTATTTAATCTTCTAAGCTTCAAAGGGTAATGTCCAACAAGAGACATCAGAAAACCTGACCCTGGTAGCAACTTCTTTCAGAATCTGTTGTTTGTTTCTTGTTTTGTGTTGGGTTTTTTTTGTGTACACTTATGTCTGAAACAGGAGGAAACGGACTGGATCAGTGGAAAGATCCTGAGTAAGACATTTAACAAGTTTGATTCAATCTGGCAATTTGTGTATAGAAATGCAGCACACCATAGACTTCAGAAATCAAAGCTATCATAGGCTGCCATCTAATTTGACCCTCTGAGTTTTCAAAGGTCTTCTGTCTCTATTCGAGACAAGATAGTTCAGGAATACCACATTTTTCAGTACTGTAGTTTCTGAACTTGGTCCTCCCATTTATCAGCACGTTTTGCAACCTCTAAGCAGTTGGCACAGGACCGTTGTACTCAGGTTGCTTTCTTTGCACATAGAAATGGAGGCCACCACAAAACCTTTTGCTGCAGGCCAGTTTGCTGTCACCTGCCTGCAGACAGATGGCCCTTCCATTCCTTCACCATATTATAAGGAAGAACCATGTGTCAACTTCAAATAGACTGGCACAGTGTGTGGCCACAGCTGGAGGAGCCTCTTGAAGCAGTTCAGGTGCCAGGAGCTGCCTCCACGTGGGGCTGGAGGTCTGCTGTGCTGGCATCCAGCCTGGGAGAGCAGCTGTGCTCCCTGCTGCCTTCACATAAATGGTTGGTCCTTCAACCTGTGCTTAGCTGCTTTAATGCCTTTTCATTATGTCCTGTGTTTCAAACAGTAATTTTTTACCTGTAAGAATAGTTGGGCCCATTGAATCAACATTTTCAAATGTACTCATATATTGTTTTATATCAAAATCTGCAGAATCTTCTGTCATCCTTTTAGTGTGTAATGACACCATATCATATTTGGTGCCTGTTCTGCAGACTCAGCTCTGAATTTAGCCCTTGGGAACCAGAGAATGGAAGGAGTTTGTTGCCGTACCATGCATCTGCTTTCTTTGAGTATTACATATGACCCAGACAGACAAGACTTCATAGAGTACACAGGAATGCAAACTTATTGCAAGGCCTCTGGAACCTTCATCTTCTCTATTTTATGTCATACAAGGTCTGCTGTGACCACAACCCCTCTCTCACCTATTTATCCCCCCTGACTTTCTGATCTGTGCTTATAAGCATATACAAAGGTGTTTTTCTTCAGCAATTTCCTATCCAGCCATACTTGTTAGAAGGGAAATATATTCCACTTTTTAATGGAAGCAGAGAGCATATAATGAGCCTGTTCTCAACAGGAACTGTGGGATGTACAGGTGCATAGCCCACACTTGTGCAGGGGTAGCCCATGCTCACCTGAGGACCTGTTCTGGTCACCACTGAAGCAGACTGGCCAAGCGTGGTGAATGAAGGTATCATTTTCAGAAATATTTATCTGCAGACCATAACTGATCTGAGTTTATTACAGGCTTTTAGGATTTGCCAATATTTGGTTGACTTTTCACTGTGGCAGTAAAGGTCACTTTTGTTTTACAAAGGTGGCCTCTTTTTCAAATTTCTAAATCATAATGGTATAAGAGACGGTCACCAGTGATTTTCAGCATGAGGAACACAATGCATTTCCCCTCAGCTTTTTTTCTCAGACATGGCTAAATTCTGCTCTGACATTCTCTCCTCCCTTACCCTGTTCCTTTCCAATAAAGCAACCTACTGGAATTTACCACTGTCTGTGCTTGATGGGAACTGTCAAACAATTCTAAAATAGGCATTATTATTAACAGCCATTATACCCAAGGCAGCTTACTACAGTAATGAATAAATATCCGTTCTACTTCCACCCACAGATACACACCTGTCATTAGTGACAATCACAAACCATGAGACACATTTCCGTGGGCAGGACCTTAATTATTTCCCTCACTTTCCCCTTACATCTCCTTAGAAAACTGGCGAGTTTAATCAGCTATGGCTGAGTTGGAAGTGTGCTGATTTGGAAGGAAAGAGCTTGTTAAAGGGTCTTTCAAGAGATGGGGCACGCTGCAGGTGTAGAGTTAAAATTAATGGCATCTGCGCTGAGGTGTGCAGTAACTGCGATAGCTGTGACAGATGTAGTGCAGCTGCAGATTACACAGTGGTGCAGTCACCCCATGTCACGTGTCTGGGATGTGTGTCATCCTCAGCAGCTTTATCTCTGGAGAGAAAAGGGGCTGATGGTAAGCCTGTCCTAGCACTTGCCTAAGACAGGCAGGACTGAGAACCACCCCTAAGGTTAATACAGTTTTCTAGCAAGGTCTAATTACATTATAAGGAAGAAAAAAAAAACCACTTACAACATATCTTTAATATTTAGCAGTTGCCTTGAAATTTTCTGAGCACAGTGACTTCAGCGATTTTCTGTACCAGCAAAGTATATTTTCTCTGGAGCTCATTACAGAGCTGGGCTGGGTCAGCAACAAAGAAGTGGCTTCATGTAGAGACTTGAAACAAGGGAGGGCAGAGAGTTTGCAAGCCAGCTCAAGAAAGGCATTCAGTGCAAAGGGGCCACTGAAGAAGAAGCTGCAGAGACAGTTGCAGAAGAATTTATCACATAAAATATGTGCGATGCTACAGAGCGTGTGTATGTAATATTCATAAGACTGTCTATTAGGTGCAGTCCTCCTCTAGATTTTGAAGCTGTCTGAAATCTGCCAACTTTCAAACCACTTAAATATAATAAAGCCTGCACTGATTATATCATGATTGCTGACATTTGGTGTCTGTCAGTCTGAAATAACTTTTCCTCCTTGCTGTAATTTCCTCTAAGAAGCAAAGCAGAGTTAGTGATTTTCCACAAAATGTTCTCCAAACAGCTCTTCCCTGAAAGTCTTGCTGATTTCTTTCTGAGGTCAAACACTCTTGCCCAAAAGCTTTTCTTTTTTCCCCATTTTTCATGCATTTGTTTGTCTGGTACTTCTGTGTGTGATGCTCTTGAGCGACAAACTGGAGTGCTACCTGTGTATAAAAGAATGTTATTAAAAAAATCTTAAAAAGATCCTATTAATATTTTATTAGCATTTCTTTTCTTCCTCAGACTGAATGACAGCTTACCCAAGATAGCTGATTTTAATTATTTTTTTCAGCCTGTATTCCTCTTGTCACTGTCTCTTCCAGCATCAATCCAGTCAGATGTTTTTCTTTATTATTACCATAAGGCCTCAACAGCCTATAATTACTCTAAAGAATTTCTTATCTTTTATTTCTGAAGCTTAGATTTTCCCTTCTTTTCATTTTCTTTCTTTTTTTCCCTTTTAATATATTTTGGTAAGATCTGTAATTAACCTTGCAGCTGTTGATATTCTGCTGGAGTCTGTAACTATTACACTTCATGCAGCTTCTCTCTGTTCCACCCCCTCCCCCCTCCCGCCCCTTTTCCTGTGCGACTGTTGGTGAGGGGCTGGTTCCAGTAATGATATTCCTGTCTTCAAAGCAATGAACAAAATGTACACAACAAATTCCTTTTGGGATTGCTTTGAGAAATCAATTTTTAATGCTAAAATGATTAAAATCCCGCTCTTAATAGCGCACAATGAACATTTCCAGACACTTCCAACCTGCAGTTTCCTAGTGTTTGCGGAGGACAGGCGTTGCATGGTTGTGTCTGTGTGGCAGCCTCTGCTCTCAGAGAAGGGAAGCAGCAGGAGTCTTGTACCAAGCATTTGTCTTAGAGGGGACCATGCCTGTACTGATAGAAATCAAATGTAAATAGCGGCATAGATTACATGACTAAGCTTTCCCTGGAAATGAGTCTGTGCCTTCGATTTGGGAGATGGAATTACAGAAATAGGAAAGAAACTGCTCCAGACCTGTGATGAAAAATACATAATAAGGCTACTCTTGAGATGCATTGCCTTGTCATTAGGAAAAAAAAGCATCTTTGAGGATACTATATTATTTCCCAGAAATATGATTGTGAAAAAAGTAAATCTAGATGATGCAATGATTCCATTCTATTTGTATTTTCTTATATTTTTACAGAGGTACACTTGTCTTGGGGAGGCTGACTGCCATCACTGTGCTTGTAACATCTCTAAGAGATTTCTTTTTGAAAAGAGGAAAACTACACCCAAACAGAACATACTAGAAACATATTTAGTGAAGGTATTGTTTCAACATTTTAAGACTTCAGTTTAACTTTTTGCAAGGACTACTGAGAGAAAGTTGGTCCTCCAAGTGATGGAGAAAAGTGGGTAGAGGTTGTTATGGATAGATGTATAGTCTCAATACTCCTCTTGAAGGATTCTACATTGACCTCCACCATGACATGCAGAAGCCACCTATTTTATTAGACAAAGATCATTCAGGCCTTTCAAAACCTCAAGTATTTACTCTTGAGAAGAGATTATGGATTTTGAAGTGATATGTGTAATGATTTTAAGATGTGCCCCACAACACAAGGACAGAACTGAAATTCCACTTGTATAATACATAAAGGATATGCAGCTCTTTGTGTGTTGATTGCTTCCTAACCTTAAGAATTTATGATAACAAAAGACACAAAATAAAAGGCATTCTTAAAAGCAGTTGTTATGCTACTTTTATGTTAACCTCATTCTCTACTTGTTTCACTGGTTTGGTTTCAATATCTACTAAGAGTTCTTGGTAAGGAAAACAAGAACTGGGAGAAATTAGAGCAAAGGACAAATGTCAGTTTAACTGCAGTGAAAGCTGTTAGCCTGAGTTCACCATACTGCTGGTGAAGAGAAAAGGGCCACTTGAAGGAGCAGTTCATCTTAAAATATCTGTCTAAAACTGATGAGCGAATTTGCTTCTAAAAGATACCTGTCTTTGTCCAAGGTTTCATGTCTGCATCTTGTATAAGAAGCACAGAGTAAACACATTTTAGCGCGTAGTTTTACATGTGACGAGCCTTTCACATGCAACTAAGTCAGACGCAGTGTTGAAATTTAGTTGGGCTATATGTACTCATATCGCGCTGTTCTTGAGACAATAATAAACATAAAGATCTCTCAGTGAACATCTGTAAAGTCCTTTGAAAAGTGTCCCAAACAGAAAAAGCAAAGAAAAACAAAACCCAAACCCCCACCCAAATGTTGAACAAAGGTTATAGAAAGCAGACAGAGCAAAATCGAAGAGTTCTGTTTTAAACATCATTCGCTGTACTCAGCAGTTCATTTCAGTGCACACTGTCTTTAGGACTATAAAAGAAAAGGATAATATGAAAACTCCCATCATATGTTACATCTCAACATGTGTCAGGCAGCAAATTCATTAGAGGCTGGTACTTTCTCTCTGTATCCTAGGAAACAGGAGCCAATTGAAAGTCCAACTATATTCAGGTTCATAGTACCCCACAGTGGATATAAAGATTTCCTCTATCACAGCACAGGCATAAGTCTACACTACACTTCAGTGAATGTTGCTACTCTACTAACAAACCTAGCTGATTCTCTCTGTCTCGCTCTCTCTCTACAGATCTCCTCAAATGCCAGGATGTGCTGTGGCAGTCAAACATTTGAATTCTGTCCTTTAGGCTGGACCCATATTGGATGTAAAACCATGATGNGCTCGGAGTGGCCTGCTAGACTGTGAGGGATCTAGGTTGGTGTTACCGCTCTGGGATGTGCTCTCGGTCTCTGTATGGGTGTTAGATAGTGAGTTGGACTAGATGATCCTTGTGGGTCCCTTCCAACTCATAATATTCTGTGATTCTGTGTGTGACCCATATTGGATGTAAAACCACGATGTTCAGTCATTGCCTTTTCTGGTACGTATCAGGCAATTCTCCAGTCTTTAGCAACGGCATGTAGTGAATGGAGTGTCCTTGAAATTAAAGGACAATGTGCCAACTAACAAGAATTAACCTCTTAAAGAAAAATGCACCAAAATCAGGAATTCAAAATGGCAACCGGCATGTATTTCTGTCTTGCCAAATTCCCTGCGTAGTAGTCCAGGTACCTCTGGCTTTCCTTTCCAAAATTGTTATCAGTCAGAAAAAGCACTTTTTTCCTTGCCTGTGTTGAAAAACATTTTCTGTTCAGGTCCAAACTGATTCTGAGAACAGCTGACATGAGTAAAAATATTGTCAAAGCTGATAGTTTTGGTATTGTCAGAAAACCAGGTAGGGTGAATGGAATTATCAAGTAGGAGCTTGAAAATAAATTTAAACAAGTTGTGGTGAAAGCCCAAGGAATAAATGTGTTTTGGAAGAAAATAGGAAAATTTAGAGAGGACAAGTTCATTGGGGACTACTCAATGCAAGGATCAGATTTGACCTTTCCTTGAGCACTAATGATGACAGCCAACACCCGATTCCCAGAGTGGTTGGGTTCTTGTCCTGGATCAAAATTGCCAGTCTTATTTTCTTGAATCCCTTTAATATTTGATGACATATAGCTATCCTGAGATATTCTTTTCTTTTCAGTGTATTTTTCAAGACAGACCTTTAGTGGGTCTAAATTTGTGCAGAAAATACCTCTTGTGTGCAATATGAGCACTTTTGTTTCAACCCACCAGTTCTTCCCTTTTTGTAATTTTACACTCTGTTTACTGAAGTCTTTACATACAGCTCTAGCCTAAACTGATTGGAAAGATTATTTGCTAGGTATGTCAGTACAGTTATAAACAATACTTTGAGGTTTCATGCTTGAAAGGAAAAAACATCGCCTCTCTTTACCAAGATTGAAGAATATTAATATTAATTTCACTTAAAAAAAATCACTTAGTGCCAAGTTCTAAAGATTCAGAGATGAAAAAAGACCTATGAAGTTTTTGGCTACGAGGAAGGCTCGTTGTAGGCTCCTTGATTCCCATTTTCCATTGTTTCAGCCATTTCTCCTAGTGAACTGCTTTGCATGCAGAAAATGAAATGTGAAATTAAAAAATGAAGTGCTTGAATCTCTTACTACACACATTACAACACTAGTTGTTAGTGGTTTTAGAAATATTAATTTTATCTTACCTATTTGGCAGGAGAATAAAACGTCAGTCTGCTGAACCATGAATTCCATTTCCTTGACTCCAACTTTCAGATCCATAAGGAGACAGTACGCTGACTGAGAAACACTGTTGTCCAATTTTTCCACCACCAGAATGCAATATACATATTGATTACTGATTAAAATACTGACTGAATATAATAAAGCATTCCTCTATATGATTTTTGTAAATTTGTGTCATTCCACTTTCACCATTCGTAATATTCTAAGTTTTCTTTTAAAAGGAAGCACGAGATAAAGTATTTAGCTTTCAAGGCAGATCCTGTAACTTATTATTGCTAATGCTGTTGTTAATCACAAAAGCCCAGAGTCCCAGTATTGGGGATTTCTAATCCATCTCAGCAAAGACAGAGGCACAGTCTCTCTCTCAAAGACGTTGCAACGTATGAAATGCAAAAATTGGAAACACATGGAGTCTATAAAGTGAAGATGAGTTTTTAAGCTGGTGGAGAAAGAGAGCAGCAGTCCTGTGGTTATATATGTTAATTTTGCATGCAACATGATGGTTCAAATAATACTATGTTTTTGTTTTTATTTTAATTTCATTTGTGCATTTTTTTGTTTGCTTTCATAAATAAGTACAGTTGTTCTGCTGTGGTGCATTGGTGAGCCTGGGGTAGATAGAGCAGATGCACTGAGTTCTGGGGGAATCCAAACAGAGCAGCGGGCTTCTGGATTACATCTATGATTAGATCTTTTCTTTAAAATAAAGCTATGTTTATGCAGTTTCACCCATCCAACTTATGGCTTGAAAATAACTGTTTCAGCTTCTCAGTGTCTTGTTATAAGTCTAAGTGTCTCAGAACTGACACTCTATTTTAAGTGTGTAAAAATTAATCTAGTGTTCATCAAAGGCTTCTTCCTCATAGCCTCCTTAGCAAGATGCTATTGTCGTGTTACTTTTGGAAATTCAAGGATAATGACAGAACTCTTACTGTGCCTTATGGAATTTCAACCATTTTACCTAACAGTGAGGAAAAAGGTAGGAGATCGACAGCTTCGGAGCTTTTCTTCTATTCTGTATTCTTGCTTATATGGGGAGATAGACTGTTTTTGTACACTTAGATTGAGACACAACACGACTTGCAATAAAACTATTATTGCGTTTTTATCCTGGCTTAAACAAATCCAGAATTTGGAAAGATAGATGCTATTTTAGTTTAATTTTGTTTATTAAAATTACCATGGCTTCCAGTTGCATGTTCACTACTCTTTTATTATTGCTCAGTCACATGACTTTTGGATTTCAACTTTATAATCCTATTTTTGCAAAATAATTGTTTATTTCTTGCCTCTTTCACTGGTGTCAGATTAGTTTCACTGAAGTATTCTCCATTCCAGGGAGAAATTTTTTGCTATCAGAACTAAACACATGAGAAAATAAATAAAAAAAAAATATTACCAAAGGTATTATTTCAGTGCATCACAATAAATGTATTTTATCTATTTTATCTTTGCTTTACTGACATGCAGTCATTTTCACTCTTTTTCAACTAATTTTTTTTTTTTTTTTAAGCATGAATCCCTGAAAAACAAAGGTAGCTTTCTAATAGCATCATTTTATTAGTTAGCTTTCAAATCTCTCAAGAAATCCCTACTAGGCCACTGGTAGTCACAGAATCACAGAATATTACGAGTTGGAAGGGACCCACAAGGATCATCTAGTCCAGCTCCCCAGCTAATGCCCATACAGGGATCGAACCCCAGAGCTGTGGACATGAACCTAATTCCCTCACAGGCTCACAGGCTCACACACATTGAAAATTACTTTACTGTAACAAAGATAGTCTTCAACAGCAGTGTGTTGATTTCACTGTCTTTATCTTAAATCATTCTCTAATCCCGGTTTCACACATGCTTAATATTTTAATGGAGCCGTCTCTTGGCTTCACGGATGCTTCCATTTGTACTAATACTCGTTTGAAAGTGAACAGGCTCCACAAACTCCTTGTCACAGAAGTGTTGGTGGGTGATACAGTGTGAAAAGAAGTTGGACGCTCCCTGCTCTGGACTGAAAAGCAGGATGGGAAAAAGCCAAAGGAGGATGGAGTTGAAGTGCTGTAACATGCTTTCAGTTTGAGCACTTCAGCTGGACTCCTTAATGATATGTTCACAGTTCATCTCCGGGCTCTTTCAGTCTTATATTTTCTCAGTAGAGCGACTATGGTGACAGCTGACTCTTTTTTTAATGTGGAACTTTGCCCACCGTGTGCTTGGACTGATATACCTATTATTTTCATTTGAAAGTCTTATATCTACGTTTTTAATGGTTTGGGGACTCCAGTTAATTCTTGTTTTTTTCACTTTTCTCCCAAGGAGCCATCAAATTATAAAAAACCCCTAACCCAAACAACTGGGAGAGAGAAAAAAGTTGTACTCTAAACATGTGTTATACATGATAGTAACAGCTGCAGCCCTGTTGACAATATAATACCACTGCAATCCCCAGGATATAACTCAGATACCGAATTTCAGACTGCAGAAGAATGGTGCTTGAAGATTCTTGAAAAGAATTATGTTTGGAAGGGAAAAGAAAGTTTAAGTAAAACATAGGAAGTATGCTGGTGGTCCAGCGCAGAAACCCCAAATATAAATGGTTAAAAAAGAGGAAAGTTAGTGCGTCCACAATAAACACATTTGGCTGATAGGCACATTTTCCCCACTATTATCTTAAGTTTTCAGGGTTTGTTGGTTTTTAGTGCTAGTAGGGACTGAAACACATGGTGAAAGCTGTTGCTTTTGTATTGATATGATGTTAATAAGCAATGAACACATGCTAATAGAGCAATGGCAGGGATAAAAATATTATCAATAATAAAACTGAAGGCTATCAAGAATGAGACCCTATTTCTCTTCCTTTGCAATGAGCAAATGTCAACAGCAGTTACGAGGCAACTTTTAATCCTTTTTCTCTACTTTAATTACAGCGATATCTGCCTTCAGAAAGAATTAATTGCAAATCATACCTGCTTCAAGATATAAAACCATAGACCTTGTTCCACTTTCTACTGTGAATGAAGGTTTCTACTCTGCTAGTAGTCGCTCCTCCCAAGGAAAACATAGAATAAATTAAACTAATTTGTTTATGGTATTGTATCTGCTTCTTCTCTTCTGCTAAACCCATTAGTTTAATGGGATAAACAGTTCTTAGGGAAGATAAGAAACTCTGCATTAACTCTTATTCCAGCAATGTCTGCTCTGTTCAGTCTCCTGATTACACTTGCATAGGAAGAACTTACACAGCAGCAGAGCCCTGTCTGGGAGCCATACCTGGATTCACACAGCTGAGCAAAGACCAGATGAAAGCTCTTCATGTTACCTGTCTCCTGGGACAATCCCCAGCGCCTGAGTCATAGTCTTAGGTCGCAGTTTATTCTCCACAGAGCACATTAAGGAGCACCTCCTTACCCTGTGAGTATGCCCTTCTAGTCTCTCTCTGTTCTAATGCAGTTTTGTCACCTGCTCCTCACAAGGTCTGAATTCCCTCTTAAAAAGGTTCCATTTATCTACAAAGGGACAGGCAGAGGGGGTTTTTGTTCAGCCTTCCTACACATCTGGTAAGATTTGTATCAGCCTAACTTTGAATTCTTACAAAGGAATGAGCTCATAGCAGAAGGCTCATGTTGGAGCAGCGGAAAGTGCAAGTGGTAGAGCATTGACTAATTTGATCTATTTTTCGTGTCTGGTTTTAAGACTAAGTGAATCACACCATGGAAATTATATATCCTGAAGGTATTGTAAGAAGGTTTGTCCAGACACTAAAATCAACATTGTAGGTTTTATCATTGGTCAGATGGATCCTATGCAAGAAGCTGGGTTTCAGGAGGAACCCAGAATTCATATCTTTACTAAAAGTAGATGTAGAAAATCCCAGAGCTCTAAATCCCAGTTTAAGCAACAGAAGTAGAAACATGGACTGAGATAGGTTTAACAGTGTAATGTCTCTGTGCATGGTTCACTGTTGTCTTATAAATGAAGATAGTCTTCCCAGAGCAAGCGAGAACAGGATCCAGAATGTTCCCAGGCAAGAAACCACATGACTGGTGTTCAGTTGTGCCAGTGAAAATAATAAAACAAGATTTTCTGTGACAGAAAATTAGGACCTCAGTGTCAAGCATAAGGGTCAGTGTGCCCAGATCCCGCTGACTGTCAAAATACCCCATATTTGAAAACAAATTTTGTTGCTTATTTAAGTTCCATGGTACAATTGAAAGTGTGAAAGAAGATACAAGGAAGGAGCAAATTTACTGCAGGTTTCTTCTTTCCTACCACTTAGGAAGGACATGGTCAATTTGCCTGTAAAACCAAAGTATCAAAGAAAGGAACTTGTATAGACACCAGTAGTGGTTGTACAAAATCTGTCATATTTCACACAGAAATGGACTATCAACACTTACGTCACCAGTTCCTACATTTTTAACTGAAGGACATTCGTGGACAGCAGTGTTGGGGTAACTCTCAATCTGCTATACAGACCCGTTTTGGACGACATTGACCTGTATTTTCTTTAGATATGGGCTGCAGGAAACAAGTAAGATCCTAACAAGCGAAGACCCTAGGTTAACGTAAAAAAGATTGGTTAATGTGTGCATTTATTTGCATAGAGAGCTTCCCCACCACCTATTTCCATAAGGGGACATTTCTCTACAGACAGAGGAGGTTTTCATCATAGAATAAATCTGTGGAAGTGACAATGGTCTTTCTGATAAGCAGTAGTGATCAGAGATGTTTTCAGGAAAGAGTCAGTTTCCTAAATGGTTCTGATACAATTTGGCAATATTTTTTACCCATGATACTACACTGGCATTTAATTCAATTTTCTCTGCGTTTAAAAGCTGCTCCTGACTAGAGGACATGGCTCGACAAAAAATGTGAATCTCTTCACTCAGAAGTACAGGTGCTACTATTATAGAGAAGATACAGAGATGGAAAGAAAAAAAGACACCTATCTGACCCTAATTTCTTCCTGATTAGTGAAGTAAGTACCAGTATAAGCTTAAACATACAAAGCAAGAAAATTGCTCACAGGTGACAGATGTGGGCAACTCTATAAGTTAAGCACACTGACTCTTGCAAAAGGCACAAAAGATTTGATCATTACTGGGACATATATTATAGAGGAAATATACAGTTCTTCTTAAAACAAGGTTGTTGTGTTTGGGTTTTTGTTTCTTTTCCATTTTTCTCTCCTCAATATTCTCCTTTTCCCCTCTTCTCCAGAAAATTGTGGTGAACGTTCTTACTGAAACACACTTCCTGCCCTGTTAGCCCACGTAAAGGAATTCCTATGGAAAATAAAATACCTGGCACACATTTCTTTGCATCTCAGCTAGGTCAAGCAACCCCGACAGTCATAATAAACCAAATTATTCTCTTAATCCTCAGAACTGTCAGATACTTGAAGCTGTGTAACCTCTTTTTGTTCATGCCACCCATATAAATAGATAATTTTTTTGTAATCTAAAGGGTTAGCAAGTGTAAGCAAAAATAATAATTACACAAGAAATAATTACATAACAAATTTGTTCTTATTCTTTCATGCTACTTTGACCTCCAGTAAATACTACTCTTCAGTATTTATTTTGTTTTCATTGGTAGCTGAGCCTGAGCTTGGATTGAATGGACTGCAAAATCTTGCCAACACATAGTAAATTCAAACATAAATCATGGTTGGGAAATGCTCAGGCATGTTTAAGCTTGTCTTTCAGGGAAGAAGCTTTAAAAGATTGAACTTGCTGTGAATAATAATGTTAGTATCTTCTTGAATTATATTTCCATTTCTTCTCTTTTTCTTTATTTTCTCTTTTCAATTTTTTTCTATTTTTTTTCTCCCTGAGAATAGTTAAGTTGAAAATTTTATGCTTTTAGTGAGCTTCTGGAAATGAGTATCAGAACATTATTTACATCCTGAAGCCAAGCTGTGTCTGGAGAATTTCAATCACGTTGCTTTTATGAGATTCTACAAACCGAATGCTGAAAAGTCTTCTGTGGCACTTTTTTTTAAAGCTGAGATGGAAGCAGAGGAGAGGAGAAAACTCAGAAAAACAGAGGAACTTGGCACTGTAAATGCATGTTTCCTTTTTGAGAATTAATAATTCCTTAGTGCATCTGTATTAACATGACATCCTTGATGTAGATTTGATTTAGAACAGCTTTATATATGAGATGTGCTCTGATACTGAATTTTATTCCACAGAATCCATGCTTAATCTCACCTTTATGAAAAAGAAATGTGAATAAGTGGATAGTAAGATGTACAAGGTGTTCTCCAGAGCTGTGGAGGGTGTTTCATGTCTCATACACGGTACAAAGGAGACAAAAATTTGTGTATATGTATACAGAAATGAAGGAACAATCTCAAAAAATTAATTTAGGAGGCGAAATTTGCATTATCATGTTGACAGATGTACCTTTTCAATAACAAAACCCACTATTAAGTTGGTTTAACATAAGGTGAAGTTAGTAGTAGACATGGTTGATCTTGTGAACATAGATTGTGCCACAGCCACGCATCATCATTTGTATTATTTGTGTGAAAAAGATGATTAACAAATCAGTCAGGCAGAGACAATAGTTTGAGAATGCCCAGGTGCTTTGCCATTCTTAATGAATTTTCGTTTTATATTTTATTAAAGTTGTATGGCCTGTTAATGGAAAGAAATTAAAGTTAAAATCTACATTTTCTTCTTAAGTAATCTTTTCAGTGTCATTAAAATCAATGGAACTGTATAAAGCCACAAAAAGTAAAATTTTTTTTGTATTTATTCCTCTAGGAGGAACTTATCCATCAGCAGAAATGAAGTCCCAGCAGACCATAAAGTCTTTTCCCGGTAGAGCCTGATTGGATGGATTCAAATCAAATCTCTCCACAGCTATTCTGCGTTGTTAATGTAATTGATAAGCCTGTCCCACCACTGTTATATTAATAATGGCAACAATATCTCAGAATGGGTTATCTTTTATTGAAGACTGATAAAAACTAATCACTGTGAATGAGTATGGGTAAAGGTAACCTTAACAATAGTTACAGAATCACAGTCCCACTTCTGGCCCTGGGCAGGACATCCCAAGAGTCACACCGCGTGCCTGAGAGCATTGTCCAAATGTTTCTCAAACTCTGCCAGGCTTTGTGCTGTGACCACTTCCCTGGGGAGCCTGTTCCAGTGCCCAACCACCCTCTGGGTGAAGAACCTGATATCCAAGCTAAACCTCCTCTGACACAACTTCAGGCCATTCCCTCAGGTACTGTCGCTGATCATGACAGAGAAGAGATCAGTGTCTTCCCTTCTTCTTCCCCCAAACAGAAAGTCACTGCAGAAACAAGAACTAGATAACAATTGCAGTCATGTTCAATGGTATTTGCCTTTTTTATAGGTGATAAAAGCAAAAGACAAACAAAACATACATTATGCTCAGCACTGCATCACCCAATGGCATGTAGATCAAGGGGTAATAACTTCATATTGAAAAAGAGTAGGTTTAGGTATTAAGAAGGAATTATTTGCTGTGAGAGTGGTGAGACAGTGGAGCATGTTGCCCAGAGAAGTTGTCGATTTCCCATCCCTGGAAGTGTTCAATGCCAGGTTGGATGGGTCTTTGAGCAACTTGTTCTACGGGAAGGTGTGTCTGCCCATGGCAGGAGGGGTGGAACTATATGAACCTTAAGGTCCCTTCTGACCTAAACTATTCTATGGTTCTATCATAAGTGCTTCCATTATTTCTGGATGAAAAGCGTTGACATTTTTCACACTCATGTCACAACAACGGTCTGGATTTTCTGCAGGTTCATCTGGAGTAAGAAAGAGAGGAATTCATGCAGCCACACCCTTGAGACTTTCTAACCTTTTCTGTAGGTACTTGACAGTTGCAAGGTAGATTTGTGACATTACTGTCCTCCAACTTTGTTGTCTAATGTTAAATCTGTTGGTTTCGTAGTTTTCTCACTTATAACTCACCAGGTTCATGAAGTTCCACACTCTAGTACATACAAATCATAAAGCTGCCAAACAGCAATTTTAGTGCCTGGGTTGTATCACAGTCTTTCCTGCCTGTGTTGCCTGTGAGGATTCATATGGGATTGCCAAATAAACACCTACTTTAGATATGCATAAACAAAATTACTGCTCTGATCCTACTAGCAGGAAAGAAATTCTGGTGATAGGCAATTTATGGATGACGGAGAGAGTAATTGCATATTGGAATGGGATGCCCAGAGAGGTGGTGGAGTCACCATCCCTGGAAGTGTTTAAGAGAAGACTGGACGAGGAACTTAGTGACATGGTCTAGCTGGGGGGTGTAGGGCTGGATGACCCCGGGCCCCTTCCGGCTCGGAGCGGCCTGCTAGACTGTGAGGCATCTAGGTTGGTATTACGCTCTTGGTCACTGTACGGGTATTAGATGGTGAGTTGGACTAGATGATCCTTGTGGGTCCCTTCCAACTCATAATTTTCTGTGATTCTGTGATTCTGTGATCTTGTGTGTGTGATTTAAGGAAAATCAGTTAGACTCAAGGTAATTGCTTACAAGCTATAGAAAAGATTTATTTTTGGCCCCAGGAACAAGGAAAGAGCATCTTGTCCTGCAAAGTGTCTCCCAGCCCTGTCAAGTGCCAAAAGCCATCTTTATACACCTGCCTCATATTTATGCAAATTATTCCATGAATATTTATCCCTTCGGCGTTATATAATAAATTTACACCCTTGCTTTAAGCCTTTGACCAACCAGCTCTGACGTTTTACATTCCTTTCCCTTACATTTTAACTAAAATTCCATTTATTTACAGTTTTGTGCTGAGAAACAAGGGGTTTGTTCCTTAATATGAAGCCTTAAATTTTCAGGTTTGGCAAATATGTCTAGCACTTACTTATTCTCCTAAATCCAAACCTGTTTCAAGTTAAGGACACTTTTATTAGCATTTCCCAATTGTGTTTGTGTTCAGGTGTTGCCCTTTATGATTAAGCGTGGGCCAGGAGAGCTATGCCAACTCTGGAGGACAGAGAATGTGAGGAGTGCTTTGGCGGCATACCACCTAGAAATCTAGATGTGCTTTTCTACGCGCAAAGCCTTGTTGCCAGTGGTCCTGCTTGTCCTGTGGGACAGAAAAGAAGGGAAAACAGCTAGACATGAAGTGGAAAAGGGCTGCTGGGTATGTGAGAAGGGATAGGATTTCTAAATCCTCAAATCATGTTACTATGTGATGATTCTCTCAGTCATTTTACAAATCTATCTGGAAGTGAGCTCCTGACAGTGGCTGCCATTTTCTAACACTGATGGTTGCTACCCAGCCCCTGGAACCATGGCCACTACCATCCAAGCAACTTCTTCTGGAGGATGTTCTCCATAATATATACGATCATAAAAGGTCACTGACACACATCTCAGGTGCCAAACTATGCAGAGAGGATACTTCCTACTCAAGGTGCAGGGTTCACAGGCACAGTGTGGTGGGCACAGTCTGTCTCAGGGTCTCGTATCTAGGTAACAAGAGTACCAGAAGAGAGCAATTGCTGAAAGGTTCAGACATATCATTTTTGCATAAGCAGTTTAACTGTTTGGCCTTACAGAAGCTTTTCACTTTGCGTGTTAGACTCTATTCTAACACCACAGATACTACAGATGAGAAAGACTGGGCTCATAAGAATACATAATGGACCCTACAGAGAGATACGGTTTTTTGCATAGAAGTACAAAGAAGAGAGATGTAAATTTATGTATTTATTTTTTTAACAGCTGTGAGAATTGGGAGAACTAATTTACATTTTTTTCTGCCTAGGAAGTCTATTAATATTTTACCTTTGTCTCTGTGAGGAAGATTTCAGTAGAGCATTTTTGTATCTCTTATGTCATATTTGTATATATTGTGTTTAGTTTGTGCTTGATGACCATGAGGGTTCGAGAAATGTGCTTCTGACAATGCACTTCTGGCCATGACGTTTCAAGAAATGAGCTTCTGGCTATGCTTTGTTAGCCATGTACAAAAATTTTGCTTTAGCACTGAAGAGCACTAAAGAAAGCCTTTGAGTCTGTGTGGCATGAAATGCTGTAAAACAGAACATGCTAACACGGAATGCATGCATGGGACACCACTACCACACACTGTGGTAGAACACAAATGTGGAAATTGTGTGAGCTGTGAAGGCTTATGTGCAGAGGGGTTGTGCTGTAGCCATCAAACAGAGATTTCTGTCACTAATAGCCCACATGAAGAATGCTAGTCCTCTCCAGAAGGTAAAGTCACTGAACAGTACAGATGTGAGATGCTCTGACTGCCCTGGGGACCAGGGATTCCGTCCTGGTATGATACCCTAAATGCCTTGAGGTTTCATGTTATAGATGTATGAAGTGTTTTTTATAGGTGTGCGTCACAGGGATTCACTAATCATCAGACAGAGGTCCTTGAGAAAACATGAACAGCTCTAGACACAGAAAGTGTAAATTAACATGAGATACATGAGGCTGCTCTCTTTCTCCCCCATTTCTCATGCATAAGTCAGAGTGGGGAAAGTCAGTGGAGGCAGCAACAGTCCTTTGGCTTTAAGGCCAGATTTCATCTGTTTTCTGCAAATTTGTTATTATATCTGTCTCAGTAATATGAGCTGCGAGGAGCTGTAGAAACCCATGAGGGGAAGTTCTTCCAAAAATGCTATATTTCTTCAGCCTTTTAAATAGCTGGTTTCTTTCTGAGGAAAAGCTGACAACTACACCAGACTCTGTTGAATTATGTATTGTACATTTGGGAAGAAAGCTGCAATATGCAATGCAGTGATCACAGCTTTCCATATGCATCTGTCTAAGGACAAGACACAAATCCAAGTCCAAGAGGTGATAAACCCAGTGGTTTTTGTTTCAATCAGTTATAGCTGTGCTCAAAAATAATACCTTGTAAATGCACATTAGGGGAAATGGAGCACAAAATTACACATGCAAATTTAACTCAAGACACTGAGCCTTGTTCCTGGAAAAATGATTCTTCTATTTTACAAAAGAGCACTGAAGAGTAGAACTGTTTGCAGGGTTATTGTGCATTCTGTCTTCTGAAATATGACTCAGTGACAAAGAAAGCAGGTGTAAGAAATTTTTTACTCAGGTACAGGAGTTAAGTATAACATTGTTGTAGGACAACACTGAACCGTATATTCTTTGGCTACCAAAAACATCTTCCTAATTGTGAGGATCACTATTATCCTGTAGATGGAGAAAAAGTAAAGGTTAGGCCCTGGCATTAGCTGTCATGTTCCTGAATATCAATACCGGCTGCTCTTCCAATAAGGTAATATTATACAGGTGTTGTGGTTTTATCTCAGCTTGGAACTGTTATGGTTTAGGGGGTTTTCTGCTGCTCTGGTAGCGAGGGGGTTAACNGTTTTCATTGAGTTAAGAGCACAGTTCCTAAGAAAGGCAAAAAGACTGTGGATGATTGACAGCAAGATGGGAAAATGGTCCAAAATATGGGTGCAATGTGAACAAAAGCATTGAAATGACAAGAAGGAAGACTGAAATCAAAAGAAGAAAGAGATAAGATACAAAGAGTGCCAGAGAGGAGACGGAGACTATGAGAGGACTGGTCTAAGTGGATTCTGCTCTTTATCGAAGATACAATGTTGACCCAGAAATATTAAAATTGTAGAATCATAGAATTATTTTGATAGGAAAATACAGTCGGGTCTCCTATACCACAGTACCGCGGGTCTTCCCCCCTATACACGAAGCCCTCCTTCCATGTAGAATGACAGATCATTAATATGCAAATTTGCCCCACACCCTCACACACGCCCCAGTGCTGTTTCGGCACTGCGTTGTTGTGTATCTGTTGCTGCAGCGGCTGTGCCAGAGGAGAGGGGAAGCAGCGGAGACGCCACCATGCCTGAGGGGGGGAAGGGATGGAGCCACCGCAGAGGCTGTGTGTGTTGATTTGAATATTCATGACTGCCTAATTGAATATTCATGCATGCCAGGTTGAATATTCATGCATGCATAGTTGTGAAAAGGGGCCTCTTTAATCGCTGAAAAATTACGCCACTAAGATGTGAAGCTGCAATATGGGGGTCGCGAAATGGAAGAGGGCTGACTGTACCTTTAAGATTGTCAAGTTCAACCATTAACCCAACAATGCCAAGTCTATTACTAAACCATGTCTCTAAGTGCCCCATCTGCATATCTTTTAAATGCATCTAGGGACCACTTATGGACAGCCTGTTCCATACTTGACAACCCTTTCTGTTAAGAAATCTTTCCTAGTATCTAATCTGAAATGGCATTAGAACATTCATTCTCTATTGTTACATTTTCTTTGACATTACACTTGGAAGTGGATACCTACTAATTCAGAAAAGATTTGGCACAAGAATAAGAAAGATTTGGAAGGCAGCAGCCTCATATAGCACATTTAAGTTCTGCAGAAAAATAAGAATCACCAATAGGAAGGCAATTCCTGTCTGTAATCACCTCTACTGACATGCAGCTGTTATCTGAAGAGGGTTTTAAATGCAAAGATAAAAGTCACTAACTATGACAAATGAACTGGAATATCAAAATAACTTTTATAATTTCACAATTTTTCTAATTTTTTTGCCTAATTTTTGAGAGAAAATTTGGAAGGGCTCATCTTAGGAGTTGTGGCACAGTTCATGTAGATTGAATGGGATGTATGGGATTACACAACAGGAATCCCACCTTGAAGCACTGATACATGAACAACAATTAATCCTAACTGGGTTAATGATGTTTCAGTTTGGAGAAGACAATAGAGGTAAAATTCCACTAGATGGAATAGTTGAAGCAGATATTAACAGGCCATGTGTGGAAAGATAAGTCTGGGGCCAACCAATCTTATTATCTATTTGGAAAGGAGCAGAAATATTCAAAATACGCATTCTTGCTCTTTCTTAGGAGCAAGCTGAAGGAGTACTTTTCTGATATCTGTCTGTGTAAGACCTAAATAAAAGAGGCCATTTTTACTTAGGGTTGTTCAGATTTAGGACCAAGTAACTGAAAAAGAATTTTATCTATTTAATGTAGTATTAGTAGCAATAGTTTTACAGATATATTTAGTTACTGAGATTAAAAAAATCCATTTTTACTTCAGATTGATTTACAGTTTCATTAGTGAATTATTTAAAGTACTCATAAACACAGAGAATTATATTCTTTCTTGCTGTGACTTATTTAGGTGCATGAAATTATTTTGGTTTTGGCCATCTCTCCAGTCAGAGTACAGTGACAAAATATCCTCCTGCTTCAGGGTGAAGCCCAGATTTATGAGAGCTCTGTCAGGGTCTTGACTCTCAGGGAATACCTTCAGGAAGATAAGACCATGATCAGCATAGGACCGTCTGGGAAAAGACAGAGAACTCCTTTCACCAGTTCCCACTTCCCCTGAAAGCCTCCTACTTTTCACCTTTTGTTGCTGGCATTTTTGACACAACATCATTCTGGAAATTAGAAACCAAGGCTGCTAGGGTGAAGCAATGTGTCTCACTCCTTTGTGCACCTGGTCAATAGTCTCTTGTATTGCTGAACTCAGGGCACAGATGGTTTACATAGCTGAAAGACCTACAACACTCCTACAGCAATATGATCCACAACCAGGATCTGGTTCCTCAGGCAAAAGACATTAATCTTAATTTGGCTATATTACTAAAACACTCGAGTGAATTTTGAAGTTCCATTAAAATCTACTTAGAGAATATAAAAATATCGGAATCTTTGTTATAATGAAGAAACTTTTGGAATACTAATGCATATGTGTTCCATAAGATTTAGAGAAGAAGATTTTGTTACATCAGAACAGTTTTTCTCAGACTGCATTTCCTGGACATCATTAGAATTTTAGAGTCAATTAACAAATGTCGTGAGATTTACTGCAAAGCATTAAACCACATTTATTCTGCCGTTCTTTAGAAGCTGAACCAGTGAAGAGGCACTTCCAATAATACTCTAATCTGAACCCAAGTCCTAGTTTCATCACTGAAAGTCATACAAGTATATTAAATGCATTAATGTCTTCCCTACCCAATTACTCCTAATGGAATATACATAATAAAAATCAATGTCACCATCTTTAGAGTGATGCATTCAGAATGCTTGAGAATTGACCTCTAGCGCATTCATTCATTTTCAAAATTTTGCCTACTTCTTTAACATTTGTCTTTGTAGATTGCAGTAATCTATTATCAGTGGGAAAGCAACATGCTGCAAAATATAGATGAGTAATAAGGAGATAGAACAATTGCAGTACAAGCAAGGCTGTCACATTAACTTCAGGAACT
>WEKX01005762.1:40925-60112 GCA_013390025.1 Pitta sordida | reverse complement strand
ACTGTGAGGGAACTAGGTTTGTGTTTACCGTTCTGGGATGTGCGTTCGATCTCTGTACGGGTGTTAGATGGTGAGTTGGACTAGATGATCCTTGTGGGTCCCTTCCAACTCATAATCTTCTGTGAATCTGTGAATCTGTGAACTGGTCTGAAACTGTTCATGGTAATTGCAAGAAATGGACATTGCTTACAGGAAGGAGAATTGCCTTGAAACAAACTGAAAACTGAGCTCTGAGTACTTGTTTTAGGAGTTTCTGCACTTCCCACCTGTGTGTTAGGACTTATCTCAGGTTTTCACAGTATTCACAGTATAGATAAGGTTCGAAAGGACCTTGAAGATCATCTAGTCCAACCTATAATCCAGCTAAACCTAGCATCTACATCTAGATCATATCATTCAGCACCTCATCCAGCCTCCCCTTGAACACCTCCAGGGATGGCGACTCCTTTCAAGGAGTAGCAGTACCAGCCACAAAGCTTTCCAAGCTATCATCTTAACTTGCATGGGAAAGTTGTTCTGGACAAAGACACAGAATACAGAGAGAACTTGCTAAATATAAACTCAAATCCTCCTACACTACCATTGTCATAGGAATGGTAATTTCTGACAAGCTACTTAAATAATGAGATAGAGATATAATGAACTGCAGAGAAATTTGCAAGAGTCCATCAAACAGATCCTGAAATTCTTTCTCTCCATTTAGGAAACTGTTGCCTGAAAGCTGTGAAAGGATATTTCCAGTTTCTCTAGCCACAAACACGTGCAGTGCTCTTCACTTTGCCCCCACCAATCTGCAGGTGCATAAACAGTGAGAGCTCTAGCCACCCAGTTTTGTGCCCCTGGTTTCATAAACAGCTTTTCCCTGTGTTAGTTTCACAATCAATTTTGTCTGATATGCATAACTTTGCAGTTAACTTCATGAATACTCTGCTTCCCATGAAGAAAAGCTTTCTGAATAAGTAAATATTAATAACATTATTATAACATTATTTATTGGTTTTATATATTATTGTGTATTAATTAAAAACAATTTTCCATTCAAATTCTTGGTTGCTGGAGTTTTCTTAGAGAAGTGGAATTTAATTTTACTGACAATCAATCAGTGTGCAGTTTAATCCACTTAAATTTTCTGAGGTATTGCAAGGAAACTTACAGGACAGAAGCTCACTGATCCAAGTCTTTTCTCTGTTTTACTTTGGTTTTCACTCTCTCTCTTTCTGTCTCAATTCTGATATTCAGCAATCAGATCTCATTAAATGGTTCAGAAAATTCACACTGTTAAACATATACAGACGTTCATACTGATGTCTCTGTAGTCAGGATTTGAAATTATTCTTATGGGAACCATTCTTGAAGCTGATGAGTATTGCAGTTTTTGCAGAAACTTTCCATGACTTGCTGTTTATCTTGGGTAATTATCACAACCTTCTAGTTTTTTACAGATGTTTCATTGTTTTTCAAATCATAAGATGGAATTCATACAACATACACTGATATTTTTCAGGCAATGTACATAATTTGTGACTCTAATTGTGACCTACTTTTCTTACATATGCCCAAAGTTTGGTAACAGTTAAGAGTGTATTTGTAAATACATCACTTGTTACAGGATGTTTTCCTAACCATAAACTATGTGCAAATCTAGATTTGAGTACCCATCATCTCTCATCCAGAAGCTGAGCTACTGGACCAGGAACAGAAAATTCATGGGTGCAGAAAAAAGGACAAACAAATAGCAGCCCAGCTTCACAGATTAACAGCAAGATTGCTGTGCTGGAAGGAGACCTGAATCTCCAAATCCTATACCTTGACATATTTCCATTTGTTGGTTGCTCATTGTTCATTGAGAATGCAATGGCCAGGGAGCCAGAGACAGAAGTTTATAGACTTTATAGTCAGTGGATTTATGATGGGTGTCAACTGCGTGTACAGTGCAAATAATGAGAAGCTAACTTTATTCCTCATTGTGTAGCTGTGAAATCCATGTATGAATCCATGTATGAAAGGGACTGAGTACAATGTAGTTTTTTTCAGAATCAGACAACTAAGTTCTTTTCAGATAAGGGTGCTCTCTGCATCAACTGCTAGTCAAAACAAGAATAAGACGCTGTAAAATGTAAAATATTTCTTCCTAGAAGAGGAAAAAAATGCACTCCAGAATCTATTACTTTTCAATTTCAGATGCCACTCTGTGTCTTTTTAAAAATACTGATTTATAACAATTTTTTTACGTGGTTACCCTATGCGTGAAAACCTCAGAGTACAAAAGACAATCAAAGTAAAATCTCAGGTGGAAACAGCCCCTGAAGTCTCAGAACAAGAGGAACACAGTCTTCAAAATCCTAATAGAGCTGTAGATAAAGTGCAAAAAAATCAAAATTAAAAAACTTAACAATGGGTGCTGCAGAAAACAGAGATGGAAACTTCTCCTAATTTGCTGCTGAAGTACAGGATGTGTTTTACTAGCAGTTATGCGTTTGTCCATGGATATATTTTACCTGGTAGTTAGTTCTGACGGTCTGATTAATTAAATTCTTCTGTTGCTCTAAGTCTCCTAATTTTAAGCACATTTTATTCAGTTTCTTAGTCCCATGTACATCACTGAACTTTCCAGGCATTTGTTTTATTCTTCCTTCTTTGATGATTTGGTTCATTTCCAGGTTAAACTCCATGGGATAGGCACTTGTTTGCTTGGAGGCACCTGAATTCTCCCTGGCACATCTAGGTACCATTGGAAGAAACCCCCACTGGTGTTGGTACTTCCTAAAATAAGGAATTAATTAAAAAAAAACCGAAACATATTTGCAATATTACTTTAAAAAGTTTGCAAATACAGGTTTAGTTTTTATTTTTTCCCTATCCCTTTCATACAAAGTGATTGAAAATTCAAGGAAAATACGACTGTAGCTAATACCCAGATTATTTGAGTTAATCAATAAAGCACGGGATCCATGCTGCCTAATTAAACTTGCGTTGCAGATTCGGGTGCCAACAAAGTGCCAGGACTACAGCAGATGAAGATTGGTGTCTGTCAGTAGATACCCCAAAAAGAAAATTCTGTTGGCACAGTGTAGACCAAACAGCATCTCTGGAGGGAGTTCAAGAGCAGTCGCCTGTATTGATTACATAGGTAAACATTTAAAACATCTTTAAAACATCTTTAAAACCACAATGACAAAATTTTATCCCATTTAGTTTGTGCCATCATGCAAATTCTTCAAGGGCACTGTTTGGAAAAAAATGTTACATATTGGAGGAAAATATTCTAGGATCCTTCCTTCAATTTAACTCTATAAATCTTTAAGTCTCAGTACTCAGTTCCTGCCCCAGACTTCATAATTTACTTGTACAGATGTATCCCACATCTTGAAAAACCGGGGGCATGTTAGACAAACTGGGTCCTACACAGAAATCCTACCTCAGACACAGACCTAGTCACACTGCTGAAATGGATACTCTCTTTTTAGCTACTAGGGGAAGACAAGAAAAAGATGTGTAGACTGAAACTTGAAAAATGAGGAGAGTGCATTCTTTTTATAATTCTTGTACCAGTGTTCTGAAC
Organism: Pitta sordida; assembly: GCA_013390025.1. NCBI lineage: Eukaryota > Metazoa > Chordata > Aves > Passeriformes > Pittidae > Pitta > Pitta sordida. Next base: position 56,550 of record WEKX01005762.1, on the reverse strand, counting down.
ACTGAGAAATAGCTGCTTGGACAAAATTTGGTTAGCTCAGGTCATTGCAAAAGCAAGAGCAATAAATCTGGAGGTAAAACTAAGGGAAAATATATTGCATTATGAAGAAATTTTTTTTAAAAGTTAAGTTTAGCAGGTTTCAAACAAGAATTTGACTATCCAGTTATACTGGTTAACACTTAAATGGAATGCTGGGAGGAATATAAACCCTGATGTTTCAAGTTGTAAATATATCTTAAATTTTAAAGTGAGATCTTCCTGGCAAGCAGATGGGGACAGTTTATCTCCCATGTGACTGCTGTGGAATTTCCTACGTGTTTTTCTGCAGCATCTGGTGCTGACTGCCATTTGAAATAGGCAAGACTGAATAAGCTGAGGTTTTCTGCACCTCTGTCCTCCCTAAATGGCACTTTCTGTGCTTCCAAATTCGGATGGAGTTGATTGGTTTTTTGCTGATTATTTTCTCCACACCATTTGGCATGTACACCAAGATTTATGATTTCTGGGACTCCTTTTTGATTTCATTTTCCCTGGTTTTATTAAAGTCTTAGCTCAGGGACCATTGCAATGTGTGTTGCAATCAATACATCTTCAGCTGTTTGTGCTTACTTTACCAGAAAAGTTATATTTCTATGTTTCAGTCCCCTGACTCCTAGGGTGTTTGCTTATTTTTTCATTGTCCTCTCTCACTTCCTCAACCAGTTGATGTGAGTTTCTGCCAAAAAGTGGTCATAGGGAGGTAACAACAATCTCACTTGTAGCAGCACCACTTCCACAGCTTCTTCTGCTGCTTTAAGGAAACACGTGCTCAAGGTAGTTTGCAGCAGAAACAGCTCTTTTCCTCATAAATAGTCTCCCCCAATCTCTTGCCAATTTGCTGACAGATACAAGGATCTGCAGCCTCAGCAGATAAATATTAAAAAGATTTTTTTGATTCCCAGATTACCACCACAGATCCCTGATTATACTGCAAAAGAAACAATTAAATGATCCACCATGTGATGAAGAATTTTATGCTCTGGGCTTCCTGTACCTGTACATTCTCACCTTACATGCACAGACCAGTAGAGGATGAAAGACAGAAGTGTTGCAGGAGCTGTCACTTTGGACATTTAATTACTTTGAAGTTGAGAGAAAGAGAAAGAAAAGTCTCTGAGTTAAAAGAAGAAATAATGCTGGAGGCTTGACAGCAATGCTGGAAATTCCACCTCCTGACACATTTACCCAGTCACCTCCACAGCTTGTTGTCTCCAAACACCAACTCCAGCAGTTGGGAACAGCTTCTTTTCAATTCATGACATCTAATTAAGCACTTCGAAACATATTTGGATTCCAAGGGAATTAGAATATGGAACTAAAATTCCAGCTAGCACCTCTTTGTACTCTGATACCAGCAACATGACAGGTTTGTTTGGCATTTCTACTTACTGGATTACTCTAATATGTTCACGTGAGCACTTGTCCTTTTTAAAGTCAGTGAAACAGAAAATCCCAGAAGATAAATCCAATCAATCTTTTTTTATAGGTAAAATCTTAGGTTCATGATGATGAGACAAAGCCTCTGCAATGGATTTGACTTCCACATGGGAGCATTACACACCTTATTTTGTGGGTTTACTCTTGGCTGCTGCAGTCTCAACTCCTCAAAATGCACCGTATCCCCAAGTGCCAAATGCAGTTGTCAGCATTTTCCAGTTTTACAGATTTACTATAAAAGAAAGGGGTGACAGCCTGCTGACCTGCTATCTGAAGGGGAAATTAGAAAAGCGCCAGCTGGTGTCAGAAAATGCATAGCTACAAAACTAAGAACCTGAGGGATGCCTTGAATGAAAGAGTTGCCTGAGTGGTTGAGGATTTTACAACTCAGAGTTGATACACAAAGGAGCATCTTAAAATCAATCAGCTGGTTTACAGAGCATTTGTGATGAATGAAGGCATGTGCCCTGAACACTGTAAAATGCAGCTGAATAAATCATAGAATCAAAACATCATAGACCTTAAAGATAATCTCATTTCAAGCCCCTTGCCATGGACAGGGATATCTCCCACTCAACTGGATTGCTCAGAGCCCCGTCCAACCTGGCCCTGGACACTTCCAAGGATGGGACATCCACAGCTTCTCTGGGCAACCTGTGCCAGCACCTCACCACCTTCACCATAATGATTTTCTTCCCAATACTTAGTTTAAATATACCCTCTTTCAGGTTAAGGCCATTTTGCCTTGTCCTATAAGGTGGAAGTGCCTGGCATCCAGCAGGACTGACGCCTACATGGACCACAATGTAACAGTGTCAATTTGCCAGAACAACACAACAAAAAAGGTTACTAATTAAGGAACAATTAAGTTACCATCAGGCCTGTAGGACATCTTCTCACATTATTCAAATGTCTGAAAATATGAAATGCGTAAATAATAAAAAGCTATGAAAATGGAACAAAATTGTCTGATACTAAAGATGGGATGTATCCCAATCACCTTAGGCACTCAAAGGTTCAGCTAAGCAGTTCACTTGTGTCCAAGTTTAAGGTGCATTCCAAAGGGAGGGGACATGTTGTCCTCTGCTGACACCCATTTTTTTCTGTCTGTAATAAAAGGAAGATTAAAGTTAGACTAAATTAAATCATTTACTTGTAGGCAGCTAAAATTAGGTGAGGAGCATCCTGCTTTATATGACCGAGCTTGTGAAGGAAAAATAGCATCTATTGGATTGTGGGGTAAAAGCAACAGGGGAGAAAAGTGTATCCCATGGAAATGCTTGAAAAAACAATACTATAAACAAGCGCTTTCTGTAAGTCTTTTACCTTCCTGTTCCAATGGATTACTGGCCTCATTGTTAAACTTAAGGGCTAGAAGCAGTCAGAGTAATAAAACTGACTTTGTCTTGGCAAAGAAGGTATGAACATATTAAAAAGAAAGTGACCCTTAGAAGCCTCATGCCTGGATGCTGGAAGTGAGAACAGATTCATGAGTTGAAAGAACAGCATATATTAGCTAAGATTTCAAGGGTCTTTAAAACCTCACTGCTACCAGCATCTCCCTAGAATATAGTTAGATAGCTGACAAGTTAAATTTTTATTATTTTAAGAGTTTTTTATTTTTTCTAAATGTTCTGTTTCAAACAGTTTGCTTTAAGGAGATTGTTTCATCTCTGGCTATAATTGCTATTGCTCCCAGCATGAAGAGACATCCAGATGATGGATATGCCAGAGGTGCTAGTGTAATTGCTGTCAGGGTACATAAGATTTCAAACTCTAGGCTTGGCCTGAAAATGGTAGAAGCATATGCAGTTGAAGTGATGATCAGACCTCAGTATAGGTTACACTGAATGAGACCAAAATGATGATCAAGTAATAAAACCCAACAGTCTCACCTGGAACGTCAGTAGTTCAAGGATGCAAAGAGATTACAGTCCAGTTCTGAGCTGTAAAGTGTTTTTCCCCACTTAATATTAAGGTGAGTCACTTTGCACAATCTCCAGTATGTTTGAAAGAAAGCACAAGCACTGCCTGACACAGAAATGGATTTTGAGTTTTAAAGGCGTATCATGAGACAGAAGTTTTGAGGCCTCATCAGACTAAGTGCTTACTGATAGCAACTATTTGGAAGGATATTTCCAGTTGAATTTTCACTTCTACATGAGATCTTTCCCTGTCATTTTATCTATCAGATATCCCTCTTCTCTCATCCATCATGGTGAAAACAATGTGAAGCATATAGAATCATTGCTTTCTCTCCACATGCTTTTTTCCCTATTTTTTGATATAATTTTCAAGTCTTTTACTTTAATGATACATTTCCTGTACATTCGTTAATCTTGCAGCAGAGATCTACTTTTGCAGACAGCTTCTATTTGCATGCCAGCACAATGTTAAGCCCTTGCAGCCTGATTTGAGTGATTGACAATTTTAGTTTCTTTTAGCTGTCTGGAAAAACTGATTTGTCACTGTGGGTATAACTGCTTTCTTTCCAACACTGCTAATTTACCAAATGAATTGTGTTCTTGAACATTTACTGAGATTAACAAAATTTGGAAGGTAAAATTATGTAAGTCAGTTGCACAAGTACTCTGAATATTTCACTTAAACTGTTTTTTATCATTGCAAAAGTAGGCTCCATGTGCTACCATTAACTGAGGTATAATTTATACAGATAGGCATCGCATTTATATTTCAAAGCAAATAAAAAATCCACCTCTGACATATAGCTAATGTTCATGGAAAAATCAATACTGTAGCAATAACTTCCTGCATGTGTCTTTTATGATTACTGTTCTCATTCTTCTTCATTCTATACAATTCCAAAGGAAACTGAATTAAAACCAAAGTATTTTCAGTTAGCTCAGGATTAATTTCAAATTTAGGATTTAACTGAATTTACATTGAAGAAAAACAGGGGAAATGCAGAGGCAGTTAATTACTTTCAGATGCTTTATTTCAGGTTCTTTCGGTTTTTTGTCAGAGGCAAGGGGAGTATGGTAAAGAATCACAGAATCATACAGAATCATAGAATATTGNAAACTGGGGAGCCCAGAACTGGACACAGTACTCAAGATGTGTCTGACCGGTGCTGAGTACAGGGGAAGGATAACTTCCCTAGTCCGACTGACCACACTGTTCCTAATACAGGCCAGGATGTCGTTGGCCCTCTTAGACACCTGGGCACACTGCTGGCTCATATTAAATTTTCTGTCAACCATTACTCCCAAATCCCTCTCCACTTCACCAGTCTCCAGCCACTCATCCCCTAGCCAATAGCGATGCATGGGATTGTTGTGTCCAAAGTGAAGAACTCAGCACTTGGACTTGTTAAATCTCACATTATTAGAATCTACCCATTTCTCTAGCCTATCGAGGTTCCTCTGAGGGGCCCTTCTACCCTCTGGCAGTTCAACATTTGCCCTCATTTTGGTATCATCTGCAAATTTGCTAATGGTGGACTCAAATCCCCGTCCATGTCATCAATAAAGATATTAAACAGTACCAGAATTTTTAGAATACAATGATACTCTAAAACGTGGAAACGAGCATTACTTTAGGTACCTTATGGGTTTGCAGAGCTTCTCTCTGTGGCCTTGCTGTGCAAATATGAGCTCTGTGTTCCTACATAAGCAGGAGATGACTTCCTTGTTTTGCACTACGGCTTCTCTGAAATTAAACAAGTGTAGTTGGACTAGGGCCTGAAGCTTTGCTAAAAATTCACACTCATCAAAACCAAAGCTCTTTTCGTAATGGATTGAGATTCAAGGTTTTTCAGTCTTAAAGAAGAAGCATGATAGGGTTTTCTTCATTTCAACACTTGTTGTGTTTCCTTGCATTTGAGAAAGACCTTCTATTTTACAACCTCACATTGGTTTGTTACTCACTTGCTATGAACTCAGTGATAGAAAAAACCCCCTCATATTTACTTGGGACTAAAACAAGTTACATAAAAGTAATTTCTCTTCTTGAATGTTATATATGTCAAAGTTACTCGAAGTAACTTTAAATTACTATGACTTTTATTTCCTTGATATTCTACTGTGAAAACATTTCGTTTTTTTTTTCTTTTAATCTTAATTTAAATTAAAATTTTATTTTTATTTCCTGTATTTTTCATTTTCATCCAAGCCTCATTTTCAGGGTACCATGAAGGGAATAAAAACATTTACAATAAAAAATCCCTACTGATGTTAGTAGAGGGAATTAATATACTTGTATAACTGCCTGAAAGGAAAAACAATAAAATAACTTCTTTTGATATTACTGATAGAGAAAATTATTGAATAGTGAAGAAAACTAACCAAACTGACCATTTAATTTCCATATACAAGTCATGGGTTATTGAAAGGCCAGGTGAACTTTTTAAGGCAAAATTTAAGAAAAAATTTAGTGTATTCTCCAAGTGTGGTGTCATGGTTTGAGCCTGGCTGGATGCCAGAGACTCACCCACAACTTCTCCTGAAGGAGAGAAACTGGAGAATAAACCTGGTTACAGGCAAAAACAAGGCAAAAGTATGAGTAAAGAACATAAANAGGATCTCTGCCGAGCTCTCAGCTAGCTCCAGGCTTCTGTTTCTGGGCTTCAAAACCATCAGCAGTTCGTCCAGTGTTACCTCTCCATCTTCAGTGATAGCTTAGATAGATTCTGTGGTCCTGGTTTTCTCTCTCTCTGGTCCATAGGTTTTCGCTATGGTCGGTCCATTTCACAAGCAGCAGCAGGATGCCTGGAAGAACATCTCTACCCCTTCTCTCGTGGGCCTGGGGGCCTTCAAATCTCTCAGCCTCCCGACGCAGGTCCTGAACCAGCACACTACATCTTGCTACTGAACTTTTTTTTTCTCTCCCAAGTATGTTATTCACAGAGATACCTCTATCTCTATAACCTTGAAGGCCCTGGCAGCACAGAGAGAGCCCAGGCAAAAACTGAGCTGTTAACCCCCTCACTACCAGAGCAGCAGAAAACCCCTAAACCATAACATGTGGTAAATGTATAGAATTGCCGAGGAACTTTAAAGAGAGAAATTGCCAAGCTCCCACTACAGTGCACTACTAAGTCTGCTCATCCAAGTGAGTGGAGACTGTACAGGTATTAGATGGTGAGTTGGACTAGATGATCCTTGTGGGTCCCTTCCAACTCATAATTTTCTGTGATTCTGTGATTCTGTGAGATTTGGATCAAAAATGTTCATCACTTTCAGACAACTCCTCTGGCCAACATCTATCCAGTACAGTGTTCAGTATTTTGATGCAAACGTGGCACTGAGGGACATGCTACATTGACAGCTGGACTCAGTGATCTTAAAAGTCTTTTCCAACCTGAACTAGTCTATTGACTCCATGCTATCCCAGAAAGCACACATCCAAAGGCAAGCACCAAAGCTAAACATATTTAAGCCTTGTCATTGGTGGCTGCTGTGGGCCAGGAGGATGAAAGCCAGGGGCACACATGGCAGAAATATTAAGGAGCCAGAATTAAAATACCTAAGTTAACAGTCTCCCAAGAAACACAGCTTATTTAAAAAACAACTCTACAGCACAAGAGAGGAGGCAATTGCAAGGACCCCACAGATTCCCCATGCCAGGAGTTTGCATTGCCATGTGTTCACTGTTATTGTCAGCTGGCTCATGAGGTAACACTGACAATTTCGTTTATTCTGGGATGCAATCATCCTTCTGAGTGGGATGTGGACTCATGTCCTCAAAAGAGTTGCTTTTTTTTTTCTTCTTAATTCCTGAAGAGTACTGAAGAGGGTCTCACCCAGTGCCTGCTGGGCTGGCAGCCCACTGCTAAGTGAGCAACATTTCCAGCATAATGGATATAGGCAGTTGCATCCCAGTGTAGGGTCAGTTAAAAGGCACGCAGCAGAATGTTTTGAAATGGACATCTGGCATGCAGTAAATGCATTTAGGAAGCAATAAACAGCTCATTTTGAATGACTTCTGCAATTGGTTTCAACACAAGCAATTGGTGCAAAAACAAGCTTTTAGAAAGGTCATTTATTGCTATATATAACCCATCTCTTCCAGTTAAACTGCTTAGCAGTGTACAAAGCAAATCCCAGCCCATTTCTGGACTGATAATTAATAGAGTCTTCTACTCTAGCTCGAGCTGCACAAAGAAAGTGAATATTGTTCTTGTTATCCTGACTTAATAACTCACCATTTGAACTGTCAGAGTGTCTCTGAAAGAAGCTGATTGTTGAAATCTTTGTGGAGTAGATGTGAAATATTGTATATTGCATCTTCAAGATGGACGTGGAATTCATGTGCTTTTAGTCAGTAATAGACTACTGATAGATCTTGGAAAAGAAGAATGTATTTTTGATTGTAAGATAAAACCCTGTTATTTTTTTGGTGATATTCTGTCCAAAGACTATAAATAAAATATGAATATTAAAGTATTTAATTTTCTAGCCATTAAAAAAAAGAAAGATAATTTCTTGCCCTTATTTAGAATTAGATATAGTAAACGAAAACATAAACATTACACATGTAGGTTTCCAGTGACAAATGAAAGGATCAGATTTCTGAACTGGCCAAACAATTTGTACTGATACATGACAAATACATCACAATTATTCTGAGTAAGGCTATTAGTTAGTTTCTAAAATAAGTAAATATATTTGAATTACTAAGCTGTGACTTCTAGACAACATTGATTCCACGCGCTCCATATTCAAAACTGATCATCTTTACTCCTGAAAATCAATGTGTTTAGTCTGATGTAGATATATCAAGCCTGAACCTATGTAAATGAATGCAAGCAAATCATATTTCAAGTTGCGCACAAAAGTTACAAAGGACAGGTTATTCTGATATATTTTTACCTGTAAAAATGTCACAAAGAGAGCTCAGTGATATGTTTCAAATTAACATTGTATTAATTGAAACTATGATGGTGTCAGCAACTGTTCATGAACCTACTTGATGGTGAGTAGAAACAGTAAAAAGGGAAGAGAATTTGGAGAAAGGTTCATTTTCTTTAGGGAGAAAATGTAATGTGGTGTCCTGCCTGGGCCCATCCCACAAAGAATAATTTCATTCTGCCAAAAATGTCAATATTTCAGACTTTGTTTCTGTTGTGTAGAGCAAGGAAAAGAGCATTTAATATTTTGATTAAAAAGCCAGGAGAGCAGTGATGTGTGAGCACGACGTCAGCTTGGTCCATTGGGTAGTGTAAGGAGGACTCAGTGTTTCCAAGCAGCCTGATCCAGCAACCAGACAGTGCCTGTCATGCTCCAGCTGACTTCATGCTCTGAAAAGCCATCACTCACTCCAACCTGGGCATCTGGCATGGGGGAGCCCTGAGAGAACTGCTCTGAGCTAATCCTGTGTTGGTGTTTGCCTGTGAAGTGGTATCGTTTTGGACGATGTAAATGTGTAGTGATAAGCAGGAATATGGACAAAGACAAAAACTAATTGTGTCTGTGCCTTCCCACATCCCCCAGATTACAGGTTATTTCTGCTGAAAGAACCTCCAGAAAGGTAGTTAACAGTGACCTTAAATTGCCATAATTAGGTTCTGTAACTTAATGAGCTATTGAAGCCAGCAATTCCAGCTGTATTTCTTCGGAAATTGCTATTCAAAGTCATCCATATCTGTATCTTGGCACAGCCTCACATGAGGTATGACTGTGCTCGTGGCTTGGATAGACAGAGCCAATCTGAATCTCACTAATTTACTGAAAATAACATCAGAGAGTTCAGCAGCGGCCAGTCAGTCAAACAGCCGTTCAGGTGGGGACTTCAGACCATGGTTCAGCAGCGCCACAGCCACCACCCCTGGCCTCCTAAGCCAGTCAGGTCACTTGAGGACTGTTAAACCAACATCACCTCTAGTTCAGAAGTCCTGAGAGGCTCACATTGCTGTGAGATGGTGAAACACTCTGCACAAGCATTTCTCTGTGCAGCCTCATGATCACCTTGGCCCCAGCTGGTGGTGAGGCACTGCACTAGCTTCAGCTGCTCTCTGACCTTCTACACAGGTTCTGGAATAGTTTCTCTAGCAGACATATCCTGAGGAGTGTCCAGCTTTGCAGAAAAATATGAACCTAAGATCAGATAATTTAATTTTAATGAAGACCACAAAAGCCTCAGTGAGCCAAAAATATTTGTGCTAGCACAGGACAAACCACTAGTGTGCATACAAACAGGTTAGCCTCCTTTCTCCTTGATTACTCCTTAACACCACAGCTTCATCCTTTAATATTCACAGCCTGCCATGCAGACTGATGAGAGACACAGCTGAGATGGAGTGCTCATGCCAAACCCCTTACAACCGCAGATTAGTGCTGCTCAAGAGCTGGAGACTGCCAGCCGAGCTAAGGTCACCTGTCTTGTTGAAAAAGGTAGGCATTTCATTGAGCACAGAGGGCTGACAGAGGTGCATGACATGCTGTGACTTTATCTCACCTAGCTGAAAGTTTATGTGCTTTAAATTATTCTGCACTTTTCCCGCTGAAAGGAGGATCAGGTTGGGCTGAACACCTTTCAGGGCAAAGCCACTCCAGGCAAAATGGATATTCATGACAGTAGCTCAAGATCGGTTCTGTCTTGATAAACTAAAATTTGAAGTACTGAGAGTGCAATAATTAAAATAAAAGCACAGTTAAGAATCACATCTGGCCATTCCAGCACCTTTAAAAACTTATGACATACTTATTTTGGTTAAAAATAGAACAATATACTTGTAAAAGTATAAGGCGTATTTTTATAGTATGATTTTGCTTCTTGAAGCCCACTGTTTGTGAGAGTAGCCCCTTGATTCCTAATATTTCAATAGATTGTTGGAACCATAAAATTTGAGGGTTATGTGGGAGCTGACTGACTTTTGTCCTTATCTAGTGAACGGAATACATATATACAAACATACATATATGTGAACAGGTTGTATTCCATTTCCAAATATAACTATCAACCTAAGGTATTAATAGATTAGATTATCTGAAGAAATTATCGTTATGATGATTCTGTGCCAAGCATTTTCTTGGCATCAAGATGACTTCAGAAAGCATTTTGGTTGGTGAAATGCCTGATTGTACAGACACTTGAGGAACTGGATGCAGGTAAGCAGGAGTGGAACAGATCTGCTAAGTAGAGTAGGCAAAGGAAATTGAGACTGAGTGCTTGCACAGCAGGTTCTCACACTAATTACAAAGTGGAAAAAATGAGCGTGAGATTGGATGATTCTTGAAAAAAGTAACTCTCTTTCTTCTGCTCTCTTAATTCATCCACAATGTGCTGATTCTTCTATATCTTATCAATAGGTATTCATTCTAGGCTTAAAAAATCAGAGTTTTAACAGTTTGGTTCTACTAGGCACTGTTGTTGCCTTACCACATCTCAGCACCAAGACACCTACTAAATACTTCTTATTGAAAAAGGCTTAGCTTTTAAAATCCACCTGGGTCATTCTGAGGTATTTTTCCTTCAGAAAACTGGCCTCGTTCAATACCATTAGGAGAGAAGTCAACAAGGCACCTAACTGTTATCAGAGCTACAAGCAGCCTGAGCTCATTATCTGCACAGGACAATGACACAAAGGAATAAATGCCACCTTCAGGCTGGTATGCCTGTCTCCTCCTCAGCCACTTCCCCTGAAATGCAGAGCAGAAAGATGGCGAGAAAACCTTTTCAACCTGGCAAGAATAATGATGTGAAATCATGCTTCTGAATGTCTTCAAAAAGAAAATCAAGGTAGCTGGTTGTATCCATAAAACTCCCAAGGTTGTCAAGCTCCACGTTTTTATAAACACTTTGAGCAGAGTGAACAAGCACTCAGCATGGGAGATGGGCATGCAGGGGCACAGACTTCAGCAAGAAGCAAAGCACAGTGAAAGAGGGCTTTGTCCTCAGTCCGTTGCACAGAAAGTTGTCTTCCCTCAAGAAACAATATTCTGCAAGGAACTGATCCCGGATTTCATGTTGACCCCTTGGTCAGATGTCACGGTGGCCAACATACTGAAAGTGTCTCAGCGTGCAAGAAACAAACTGAGGATGCACGAAGAGTGTGAGAGAAGACAGTAACAGCACTATTGTAATGTTGGTTAATGATTTGATGGCCTTCATTGGTGTTATAAAGGTTTAAATCCTACATTGTACCAATAGCCCAGGGTCCTGGGCACATTAACCCATGGAGGGGCATTCAGAAGTGCTTGGTGTTCACAGACAAGGCATGGAATGGGTTTGGCACATTGTGGACATCCTTAATATGGGATATCAATATCTCAAGCCATTCATCTGAGTCTTTCTTCATAATAAAAGAATAGAAGAGTCTCTTTAGCATTTATTAAAATAAAAATTAGACATGTAGCATTAATCAGACAATTTACTACAAAAGGAGACAAGAGATACTAGCTCATAGCTTTTGACTCCTTGACTCAGACACACTGAATCACACCATCAGTATCTGTGTGCCTGGGTTTCCCCAGAGTATCAGATCCAGTAGGTCTACTGGGCATAGAATTAACTCATGTGGAGAGCACTTAACTGGCCACAAAGAGCAGAAGCTGTGGTCACTCCCTCTCTCTCTATTTATATATATATAAAGGCCAAAAGTAGCAGTAGTGTTTAATTTTGGAAAAGGACAGAGAAGATATAGTAGATCATCCACCCAGGAGGAAAGTGAAGGATGTGTGTACCCCAGATGAAAATGGAGCCTTATTCTTCATAGATATTTGCATCATACCGTGGAGGTGTGCAGAGTTACTACTTGCCTTTCTGTCTGATTTTCCCCTTTTCTTCAAAAGTCGTTTGTGTTGTGAGCCCAAGGACTCCCGCTGTTGACCATTGCTGGGAGCTGTAAGCAATGAGAGCACTTTCAGCCTAGCGAATTGGGGTTTAGTGTGGTGGTGCACTTATCAGCATCCTCTCCTCGCATCCTCAGCAATAACTTTTGAATGCACCAGTCAGCAGCAACTACCCTGTGAGGTTTGGTGCTTTAATGAATTAAGACACTGCTTTAAATATTGCTCCTGCTGTAAATCCAATCTGAAAACATTTTTTGACTGAGGGATTCTCATTTCTCCTGCTTGAAAACACCTTTTTTATTTCCTCTCCCTTCCCCCTGCCCTTTAACTGGTGTTAGAGCTCACAGAGGAATTGTTCTGTTCCTCCTTCGATCTTCAGGAAGGGCATAGAAACAGTGTGTCTTTCTGCTGAGAGTTACTGGGGGAAAGACAGAGGAAAGGAAAAGAGAAGCAGGCAGCATAGTAATTAAAATTAACTGCAGGCCCATATGATTAATGTTATTTGTATAATAGCATTTAACCAACAGCAGCACCCTCATAACAATAGGGGGGTTGAGGGAATGTTGTGGCAAATGTAAGGAGCTGCTGTTGGTGGATAATAATGTGCTTCTGAAAAAAAGCTCTCTTAATGATTCATGTGTTTGAGTTGCAAAAATAACAGTAAGGGGGAAAAATATAGCTCCTGGATACAAATACCAGACTGCAGCTGAACCTAGACAGTACCTTTATGAATATTACAAGGACACTGACATCACTGCTATATTTTCTGTATAACAGTCTTCAAATTGTTAATAGGACTAAATGAAACTAGCTGCAGGCCTTGTTAGTTTCTCTAGATGTAAGCTACTGTTGCAGTTTGACCTTATAAAAATCATAAAAATCGTGTTTTAAATGTTTAAGCCTACAGTTATTTTGGTGAGAGTTATCTTTCTGTACTACTACCTCTCCCAGTTAAGAAATCCAAGCAAAAAGAAAATTGTCTCAAACTTTTTTCCAAAGGCTATAGAAAACAGACAGCTTTTATTCTAAGTGCTTGCACTGCTTTTCCTCTGCAGCCTACAGGAAATCAGGTCTCTGAGGGTCACATCCTTAAGTCATTTTTCTGTGGCCATCTAATGATTTGTTCGAGTCACTTTTCCATGCTGGTCTTAGAGAACATTATGAATGTTCTGTTACACAAGCTGTGGCTCCAGCTCTACAGAGACATGTGTGATATGCTAAATTTAACCCCCTCCAAGTCTTGCTGGCTTCAATGAGATTATTCACTTGGGTAGAATAGTTCACCAGTGTCATGGTTTAACCTGACATGCAGCTAAACACCACCCGGCCATTCACTCACTTCGCTTCAGTGGGATGGGGAAGAAAATCAGAAAAAAAAGGTAAAATTAGTGGGTTGAGATAAAAGCTGTTTAATAGGACAGCAAATGAAGGGAAAAGAATAACAACATAAGAATACACAAAAGAAGTTACACATAATGCAAATCCTCATTGACCACAGCCCAACCTGAGCAGAGAGCCATCAACCTCCAGCCAACTCCCTTAGTTATGTTGTTCAGCATTATGTTTTAAGGAATATCCCTTTGGTCAGTCAGGATCAGTTGTTCTGGTTGTGTCCCCTCACAGCTTCTCATGCACCCCCAGGCTCCTCACTGGTGGGACAGCATGAGAAGCTGAAAAGTGTTTGTCTTAGTGCAAGTCCTGCTCAACAACCAAAACATCAGTGTGTTATCAAATTTTACTCACCCTAAATCCAAGATACAGCACTGTTCCAGTTACTAAGAGGAAAATTAACTCTACCCCTGCCAGTACCAGGATGACCAGCTATAAAAATAAGCATATCTGAGGTATGCATTCAGGATTCTTCATTACAGCTACTGTAAGCTACTATGAGGACCTACAATTTGCTTAGCAGTAGCCATCACTAGACACTAGTGAGAGTTAAATCTAAGTGCCGTTAGGTCAAAGACAACATTATCTTAGGCTCCAGTGGGGTCATTATTTCAGCCTCGCAATCCGAAAGATGGATCTGAAAAAAAAAAATGCCCCAGAAATTGCAACTGTACTTGAACAAATTGTGAAAAAGAAAGAGCTATTTAAATTGTTTGCTGAATGACACAAAATTTACTCACAGTTTAATCAGACATTGGTTTTCTTCTTGGAGGTTTCATTCTTCATTTAAACATTGAAAATCTTGTGATGTTCTGATATGACAGTAACTCATATCAAGCAGGCATCTTTGGTGCACCTCTGAAGTTAAGTCTGTACCCAGACACAAGAACAGCACAAAGATAGCCAGGCAAGATGCTTATACGGTGTCTGGAAGAGAATGGGAGGGTTAAAATAAAATAATACCTTCACAGAAGCAAGCAGCATGGTTTCATCTCTTCTGCTGTGTGACCATTCTGCAGAAAATTTCCAGCTGATATTACTGGCAGCAGCAGACATTTTTAGGGCATATGTTCTCTTTATCATCTTTCAGGAAGAAACAACAAATGCCAGAGATTAGAGGCAATGAAGATTTTGGAAATAACACAGTTCTGTAACAGCCTAAACTTCTTCAGCTGCTGGTTCCACTCTCTCTTCTGACCCACAGATACATTGATCATCCCTATACTGATGTCTTTTACTCATTAAGAATTCCTTCCAACATTTTAGACATGATTTGGTTCTACCTGATATTTTTATTAAAAGATGCAATGACAATTCTTTTAGAGATTTTAGAGAAGGTTGTTTATATTTTGATGCTTTAGAAGGGGGATTTGTAAACATATTATTTTGGAAGTGTAATTTTATTTCATTGTAAATTAAAATTGTTTAATTATTTTCTCTGTCAATTTCATCATTATGAACTGTTCTAACATCCACAGATGTGTACAGTTGTTGAAATCTTTCTTTCCTAGGAGTAAGTTTGTATGATGAGATGAACATCTTGTTTTAAATTAAAATTTATTTCACAAGAGGAGTAAACCCCCACTAAGAGCTTTTCTGTGGTTTTTTTCTTGGTAAATTGGGTGTTGTGACTGCTTCTAAAAACATATATAGTAATATCTGAAATACTAAATCAGTTAAATGCCAGAGAGTTGGTTTTATTTAAAGGATTGACAGCTTTCTGGCAGTAAGAATGTTATCTGTGGATGTCTTTTAATCTTTTAATTGCATATGATATGTTTTATTTATTGTAGAGTTCAGCAGTCTAAGGTTGGTGGAACACTAGTATACTGAATTTTTGATAAAGTTAACTCTAAACCCCTAATTTGGAATGCAAATGTGTCATAAGAACATAGTTACAGTTACACAACTGTGGAAAAAGACCTGATTTAAGCAGATTATGGAAAGAGTTACATGACGGAGTGAGGGCTGCTCTCAATGAAGTTGTCCCACAGTCTTTATCGACTTAT